>SJXQ01004294.1:93445-223965 GCA_006408695.1 Aepyceros melampus
CATGTCGATGTGTAGCAAAACGAATACAGTATTGTAAAGCAAAACAAATTAAAAAAATAAAAATTAATTAAAAAAATAAAAAATAAAATAAAAGGTTGACAGAATATGTGAAGTTAATGCAAATGCTGATGCAGTCCTTATTCCTAAGCTCTATATTTGCATTTATTAACACATTTAATCCTCAGAATAACTCTTAGAGGCAGGTAAAATTGACATCTCCTCCTTTTTTGGCCATTCATTTTTAAGGAAAAAATAAGAAAACTGAGGCTCAGGGAAGTTAAGTAAACTGTTCATGGTCATCCAGATCATAAGCGGCAGAGATGAAATTCAAACACAAGCAGTCTGGTTCCAAAAATGAGGGCATCTCAGAATTCTTTATTGCATAATTAATAATTCTATAATAGCAACAAATTAACACATAAATATGTATATTTTATATATATACATATATGTCTATTTGTACATATGTGTACATGTTTGTTGGTTTTTGGTTGCATAAAAAATAAATATGTACCAAGATAGAAATGCAGATAAAGTTAGATTTGCAAGTACAGGTGTGACTGTTAGGATGCATTCCCTTTGCTTCCATGACCTTAGTGTACTGTGGTGACTTAGAATAGACATTTGAAATAGATCACTGGACCAGAAGATTTTTAATGATATTTTATTGGCTATATACATTTAATGTGCCTCATGAGTCAAGCAATGAATTAGTTCAAGCTTGAAGTAAAGACAAAATAAAGAAAACATTTTACTGAGATTTGATAGTCTCTGGGATGAAAATAAATTTCCATCATTTTACTCTAGTTGCCCCTCCTTTCTCCCTATCAATCATTTAGAAAAATACAAGAGAAGATCCTGAGCTACCTACTTTGATTTCTTTTTCAAGATTTACAGCACTGCCAGTAAGTTCAGCATTATGATTTATAGAAGAAAGCTTCCTAATGTTTATACATCTTTGACATTCATTCCTCTCATAGGGTCATAAAATGCTATGGTTAGTTAACTGGCATGTCCATATACTCTGCATGAAGGCAGTGATGCCAGACAGTCACAGAGGGAGGGCATGGGAAGAGAGTAAACATAAAAATTTTCCATTTGATTTGTTCAGCTTCTTTGGGACCTATTTCTTTAAAATAATCAACAGTGTAGTACAACTGATACTGTTAAAAAAAAAATTCCGTAGCATCGTTCCACTTGAGGGGAGAGGAATTGGGAATATTTGTACATCAACTCTCTACTGGCTGAGGGATAGTCTCTGGGAGATCAGAATCCGTCATCCTGGCGTCCCTGTCACCAGCCAGGCATGCCAGAGAATTTCCTCTTGGGCTTGCTTTAGGAAGCTACAGTAAGCCGGGGGTTGGTGAGTCCTGAAGAGACATGGGTGAGGCACTAACCGTGTCTGCTATCAACCTTCTATAACATAATCTTTCCATTTCTGTATAATGCTCAGTCATCTCAAGCAAACATTTGCCTTCGCTTTAGAGTATGACCTCATTAACATTACAATTTTACGTGTGCAGTGTGCCTTTCCATGCATGAGCTCATATAATTTTAGTGTTTTGGGCTGTACGGGGATCTCTTTGCGTGCCATGGCTTGCTCTGGTTGCAGTGGCTTGGGGCTACTCCAGCAACTGTGATTTCACACATTTCTCATTGCAGTGGCCCTTCTTGTTGCAGAGGACAGGCTCTAGGCATGCAGGCTTCAGCAGTTGGGGCACATGGGTTTAGTTTCCCCTTTGCATGTGAGATTTTCCTGGACCAGGGATCAAACTCATGTCCCCTGCATTGGCAGGTGAATTCTCAACCAATGGACTGACAGGGAAGTCCAGCTTATATAATTCTTATAGGAATCATGTACCTATTCCTATCTTAGATCTGAAAATGGATGACTTAACTGTGTTTCCAGTGACAAACAGCCAGTGAAAAATTAGAAGGAAGATTACTTAGATAGAGGGTGCCCACAAAACACTTCTCTGCTGGCAATTAAGTAGCATTCTTCAGGTTAAATTGAACAAAGACTTTGTCTTCTCAACCAGGAAAGGTGGCAGTCATCCTTGTAGAGTCCAAAAATGACAGAGCCTTAATCTGAGGCTGTCTTCAAAGATTATAGGGTGTCTTGGTGGAGAACATTCTCCAAAGCAACAGCAAAAGCTTTTTCAGCTTTTGCTGAAAGTTCCATGGAAAGAAAGATCTAATTAACTGGTGGATGTTATTGAAGGAGCTCTGGTATAAAGGCAGTGGGGTGAGGTGGAAATTACACTCAGCGGTGGAGGAGCCAGATACCTGGTTCTAATACTGTCTCTGCTGCCAACCAGCTGTGGATTAAGTCACTTGTCCTCATGGAGCCTCAGGTTCCCCATCTGTAATAGGAACTTAAGGTGTATTTTGAGATTTTGAGGAGAGAAGTGGCATTACATTTAAGTAATCAATTGCTTTACAAATATGGATGATTATACGTATTTTGAGAAAATGCAGTTCTTTGAAGTATTAGTATAGAAAGCTTTGGGTGGTCAGATGTTCCTCTGACATTAAATACCACTTCCTTAATTTCTCTGCATCTCTGCCTCGCCCTTCCCCACCCTACCCTTCCTCATGTCTCTTCTCTCCCTAGCTGAACCTCCCTGGTTCTGTACCAGTTACTGAGAACCACACTACTGTCTGCTTACCCACCTTTGGCCAACCTAATGACTTTTTTCTCAAAGAAAATGATTACTCACCCAATTATAATGAACACTTGGAGGAAATAATAGCTGAAATGCTCAGCAATTTTTGGTTATGGTGGGGAAAAATGATTTGAGTTTTTCTTCATGTCATGTATTTGAAAAGGAATAATGCTTAATGGGTTCAGTCAATGTCAGCGTGGCAATTTTTTTTTACAATCTATTGTCAGACAGTAAATTACAGAGTAGTTTATCATCACACAGATTCATCAGCTTACCAATGCAGAGAAACCAATGAAAATTTAGAGGGAAAGTAACCAAAATATACATCACATTTATTCTATTGAGAACAAAATCATTTTTTAACATTTATTTTCTTCCCCCTAGTTAAGTTTCAATTTATCTGAGAGTCTGTCAGGATGACAGAAACTCATTTACAATCTAGGAAAACAGCTGACAGAAAGTGCATTAAAAATTAGATTTTTGAATTCAAAGAATGAAAGCTTTTAAATCACTACAGTCAAGTCAGTGGGACAAGACTGATACCAGATGCTATTTTGCTCATGTTGTTAAGGAAGTATTCCAGCCTTGAAGAGACCTTGTCACTACATAGCTTCTGTCTATGTAAATAAGAACAAAGGGAATATATCTGTTGTCAATGATTAAAAAAAAAAAAATCCAGTTCCTCAGAGCAATAAGTTGGATCATATAAGGAGGACAACAAATGTTGGAAGATCCCTTACAGGTCATGTATACCTTTTTTCTCACTGTATATGTGGGAGAACTGAATTCCCTTGGGAGAAGGTTAGCAACTATGTTATAATTGTATAGAATGCAATTTAAATCAAGTAGTCTGAGTCAAGGCTCAGCGATTAATTTTACCTAGGTAGGTGACTTTGGGAAAGACACTGGGGCACTTTAGCCATCATTTCAGAGGACATTAATTTCCTGTCTATATTTAATCTAGTTAGCATCCTTTCCACTTTCCTTCAGCATCTCCCTTCATTTTTGGAGAAACTGTCATTCCCATTGCATGTGTTCTTTTTTAAACTTAATTAAGCTGCACAAGATCTTAGTTGCAGCCTGTAAGCTCTGGATCTTAGTTGCAGCCTGTGAGCTCTGGATCTGTAATTGCTGCCTGTGAGCTCTTGGTTGTGCCACGTGGGATGTATCAATTTATCAATCCTGATCAGGACTGACCCTGGGTCCCTTGCATTGGGAGCCTGGAATCTTAGCCACTGGACCATGAGGGAGGTCCCTATTGCAGTGTGTTGTTAATGGGGCTTTCCATTGATTAATTCTGCTGTCTTAAGGAACAGAAGGTGAGTTCTTTGCACAAACTAAGTCAACCATCCTCTTCCAATAGGTAAATGAACTCCCAAGCAAAGTGATGCACCAACAGGGAAGATTTAGAACTGATTTATTCTGTTAGAATCTTCCTGAAAGCATTAACTATTTGTCTTGATTGCCCAAAACTCACCTGGATTTTATTCTTCCAGTGTCAGATACTTTATGTTCTCCTTCACTTTTTTTAAAATTAATTTTTATTTTTTAGTTTGTTTTGCTTTGCAATACTGTATTCGTTTTGCTATACATTGACATGAATCAGCCATGAGTGTACATGAACTCCCAATCCTGACCTCCCCCCCTCCCCGCCCCACACCATCTCTCTGGATTATCCCCATGCATCGGTCCCAAGCATCCTGCATCCTGCATCAAACCTAGACTGGCAATTCATTTCACTTATGATATCATACATGTTACACTGCTACTCTCCCAAATCATCTCACCCTCTCCCTCTCCCACAGAGTCCAAAAGGCTGTTCTATACATCTGTGTCTCTTTTGCTGTCTCACATACAGGTTTATCATTACCATCTTTCTAAATTCCATATATATGTGTAACTATACTGTATTGGTGTTTTTCTTTCTGGGTTACTTCACTCTGCATAATCGGCTCCAGCTTCATCCACCTCGTTAGAACTGATTCAAATGAATTCTTTTTAATGGCTGAGTAATACTCCATTGTGTACATGTACCACAGCTTTCTTATCCATTCATCTGCTGATGGACATCTAGGTTGCTTCCATGTCCTGGCTATTATAAATAGTGCCATGATGAACATTGGGGTACACATGTCTCTTTCAAATCTGGTTTCCTTCACTTTTATGAGCTGCCTGATAACTTTTCACTAACTTCTATTTTTAATTTAATTGTAGTGATCTCTATTGCTTGCAAACAAAAAGCTGATAATATTTGTACATATAAAATGGGAACAATTATACTTTATCACAAAGGAAGTATCATCATATTTTTAAATAAAGTAATGTTCACTTTTCACTTTCATGCATTGGAGAAGGAAATGGCAACTCACTGAAGTGTTCTTGCCTGGAGAATCCCAGGGACGGGGGAGCCTGGTGGGCTGCTGTTTATGGGGTCGTACAGAGTCGGACACGACTGAAACGACTTAGCAGCAGCAGCAGCCACAATGTATATTAAAATTACTGGTTTGGAGAATAAAACCTAAGAAACCCATTAAATGTTGTTTGCTTGATTTTAAGTTCTTTTTCTGTATAAGTTCATCTTTATCCTTCCATGGAGATTTTTGAGGGGATCCTTGAGTCACAGGCTTCATCTTTTCAAAGAACCCTCTGTGTGAGGAGGGGATGCTCTAACCTTTTCATTCTTTTTGAGGCACCAGCTAGTGAGTATCCAACCACACTCATGGCTTTCTCTTCAGAGCACACTTTGCTAACAGTGAATTTCCTAGTTTTAGCATCTTTTGCAATCTGGATAGTCTGAGAATCTCCTGAATCATTCTTAAGACCTGGTTTCTTTTTGTTTACCAGTTCTTTCTCAGTTTGTCTCTTTCCTCTTACATTTTATTATAATCAACAGAAACAAATCTGGCCACACCTTCACCGAATGGCTTGGAACTCTTAGATAAATACTCAAGTCAATCCCTTACAAGACCCACTTTCTTCATAGCTGTGCTGTGCTGGGCTTAGTTACTCAGTCATGTCCAACTCTTTGCAACCCCATGGGCTGCTCTGTTCATGGGGATTCTCCAGGCAAGAATACTGGAGTGGGTTGCCATGCTCTCTTCCAGGGGTTGAACCCAGGTCTCCTGCATTGCAGGCAGATTCTTTACCATCTGAGCCACCAGGGAAGCCCTTCCTCATAGTTGGAGGGCAGAATTCAGCCTTCTGTCGCTGTGTAACAAGGGTACTCTTTCCTCCAGCTCCCAGAATCACGTTCCTCATTTTCCTCTGAGTTCTCAGCAGCAGTGCTTTTAACAGTCATACTTCTACCACATTCTGTTTATAATAATGTAAGTATTCTCTAAGATAGCATAGATTTTCATGCTCTTAGCTTCTTTCTGAGCTCTCACCATAGAGCTTTTAATGCCCATATTCCTACCAGCAGTTTAAGTCAGCTGTTTCTAACCTGCACCTCAAAATTCTTTGAGCCTCTACTCATTACCTGATTCCAAAACCACTTCCAAAGCTTTAGGTATTTGTTATAGCAACATCCCGTTCTCAGGTACTGAAATCTGTATTGATTTCCTTTGGCTACTGTAACAAATTTCCATAAAGTTGGTGGCTTAAAACAACAGACATTTATTTTAAGATAAAGCTGAGAAGCCTGAAATGCAGTGTAAGTGGGTTGAAGCCTGAGTGCTGCTAAGGTTTCACTCTGGAAGCTCTAAGACAAAATCTGTTTCTTGCCTCACCAGCTTCCAGTGGCAGCTGGCCTTCCTTGGCTTGTGGCTGCATGCTTCAAATCTCTGTCTCTGTGGCCATGTTCTCCTTCTCTTCTGTGTTAAATCTACTTTTGCCTTTCTCTCCTAAGTGTCTGACACTTTGTGGCACCATGGAATGTACAGTCTATGGAATTCTCCAGGCCAGAATACTGAAATGGGTAGCCGTTCTCTTCTCTAGGGGATCTTCCCAACCCAGGAATCAAACCCAGATCTCCCACATTGCAGGCGGATTCTTTACCATCTGAGCCACCAGGGAAGCCCAAATACAGTTAAGGCCCACCTGAATTACCCAGGATAATCTCTCCATTTCAGAATCTTGAATTACATTTGCAAAGTCTTTTCTTTTTTTCCACAGAAGCTAACATTCACAGATTCCAGGCATTAGAATGTGAGCATCTTTTAGGGGGCTGTAATTCACCCTATGGCATGCATGCCCTAACCTTCATGGTTCTGCCTACTCCAATTCTTTACCAAGTTACTTCTATAACTGACCCCAGTGTGACACATTTTAACATCTAAAATCTAGTTGACTGAAAGAATTTCATATAGGAGAATACATGACATTTAAATTTAAATTTTATTAAGGGTTTCTTTTCTTTTTCAAACTCAAAGTAATTCTTGTTAATAGGGAACCAGAGAGTGATTCAACACACACACACACACACACACACACACACACACACATCTGCTTAAATTGGCACATTGTAAATCTTCCTCACTATTAAAAATTTCCAAAATAAGTCAAGGGCATATATTAATTGTTAAACCTTGCAGAAGTTCTTTAATATAAATTTTTACTTGAAGTTGACAATATTTTATTTAATTGGCAACCAACCTAACCAACCTGTACAATGGGAATTACATAAGATTTTTATCATTTCATACAATTGAACATTATCATTCAAATACAATAAGGAAGTGAATACTGACATCTTTCCAATTTCTTTTTTCTAGGTAATCAATGTAAATTCTTAAACTATTCCAGCTATTATTTTTCTACTTTAATCTGAGGTTCTCTTCTTTCTATATGCAATCTGAACATCTGAGTTTCTTGTCTCACAATTTTTAGCATGAGGAGGGTTAGTTTCCTATAAAGTAAAACATCTTAGAATTCTGGAGATCAGAAATCTAGCTGGATTAACAAAACCTTGTTAATCCTTGTTAAATGTAAGGTTTCTTGTTAACAAACCTTTGTTGTTCTCCTTTTGGAGGCTTGAGGGGAGAATGCATTTCTTTGTCTTTTCTAGTTTACACAGGCTCCTGCCTTTCTTGGCTTGTGGTCCCATCCTTCTCCCAAGAGCACACCATCCTCCGATCACCTTCTCTGCCTCTCTGCCCCTGTCATCACTTTGGTTTTTTTCTGACTGTGACCTTCCCTTCTCCTTTTAAAATAACTTTGTCATTATGTTAGGCCCTTGTAGATAATCCAGGGTAATCTCTATCTCATAATCCATAACTGAATTACACTTAAAAAGTCTCTTTTACATGTGTTATTGTTCAGTTGCTCAGTCATGTCTGACTGTTTGTGACCCCATGGACTGCAGTAGGCCAGACTTCCCTGTCCTTTACTATCTCTGGGAGTTTGCTCAAACTATGTCCATTGAGTCGGTGATGCCATCCAGCCATCTCATCCTCTGTCGTCCCTTTCTCCTCCTGCCCTCAATCTTTCCCAGCATCAGGGTCTTTTGCAATGAGTTGGCTAGTTGCATCAGGTGGCCAAAGCATTGGAGCTTCAGCTTCAGTATCAGTCCTTCCAATGAATATTACTAGAAAAGTAGCACATTTCCAGGTTCTAGGGATTTGGATGTAGCCGTTTGGGGGAGAGGAGGCACTATTTACCCTACCACATGGAGCTTAGCAAAATTTTTAAATTTTTATTTATTTTAATTGGAGGCTAATTACAATATTCTATTGGTTTTGCCATACATTGACATGAATACGCCACGGGTGTACATGTGTTCCCCATCCTGAACCCCCCTCTCACCTCCCTCCCCATACCATCCCTCTGGGTCATTCCAGTGCACCAGCCCCAAGCATCCTGTATCATGCATTGAATCTGGACTGGCTATTTGTTTCACATATGATAATATACATGTTTCAATACCATTCTCCCAAATCATCCCACCCTTGTCCTCTCCCACAGAGTCCAAAAGACTGTCCTGTACATCTGTGTCTCTTTTGCTGTCTCACATACAAGATTATTGTTACCATCTTTCTAAATTCCATATATATGTGTTATTATACTGTATTTGTATTTTTCTTTCTGGCTTGCTTCACTCTGTATAATAGGCTCCAGTTTCATCTACCTCATTAGAACTGATTCAAATGGAGCTTATCAAATTTTAGGAATCCATGTCTTGGGAATTCCCCAGGGGTCCAGTTGTTAGGACTCCATGCTTCCCCTACTGAGGGCCTAGATTTGATCCCTGGTTGGGGAACTAAGATCCCACATGCTGTGTGGCCAAAAAAATATATTGCTATTTTCAAAAAAAATCTCATTGTCTGGTAACTAACAAATGGTCAAAATTGATTTAAATGCACAAGGGTATTTTTTTTTATTTAATCTAGTGAAAATTACAACTTTCAAATAGAATCTGAGACACAAATGGAAATCCTCATTGAATGTGAGTACAGTATAGACTGTGACTGTACTAGTAGAGTATAAATAAACATCCATCTTAACTTCAAGACGTTTCTGACTTCTGTTTCACAACCATGTGGTCAATGTTGTGGGAGCTATCCAGAGCTTTCTGGTGAGAGACAGAAGAAGGGAAAGAAAGGCATGGTTCAGAGCAGAGGGACTCTCCTGCCTTGGGTAAGTTGAAAAGAGATGAACAATGAACACAGAGCAAGATCATGAAAGATGGTCCTGCCTGGCCTTAATCTAAGAAGGGAGAAGATACTGCATTTATTTAGGGGTAGGATGAATATTGTGCTGAAAGTGTGTAAGGTGGAGGTTTCATAGTATTCCATGCTGTTAGCAAGCTGGTGACATTGGTCTGCTCACATCATCTCTCTGGTCCATAAAGAGTTCAGCTTGTTAATCTCTAAAGTCTTAACCAGAGCTAACCCTGAAGGATTAGCATTGACATTAACTGATGTTGCTTCTGTAACTTAATCATTTACACTAATAGAAATATTGGTTGTAAGTACTGGAGGAAGAATATATTTTAACAATTAAGCATTGCTACTTCCGAGGAAGTGGTGGAAAGGTATTTTTCAAAGGAATCTTACTTACAGCAATAAGAAATGTCAGTAGAGGAAAAAATTAAACAGATAAGTACTTTGTAATCTGAAGCTGAAAGATGCTGGCTGAGTAGAGACTATTCATATGAAGGTCAAATTCTCCTTCTTCCAAATCTCATCAGACAACAATACATATTATGCACCAATTTTTGCTGTTTATGCAACTATATGTAATGTAAAATGTCCAATTACTGGAAAAAGCTGAGTGATTTAGGGCTTATTGAAATGTGTTCTGTGGTAACAATAAGAAATTTACAAAAAGCAATGCCTTAAACTATGGGTTAAAATCATTACAATGTTGCCAAAGTTCTAAAGTGTCATTGAACAACATTTTAAATGAACATTTATTTGTTTCATCTCATTCATTCCTCTGTTTAATCAACCAGCAAATTTTGTTGAATAGATATGCTATAGGCTACAGTGAATATTAAACAAGTTACCAAGATGAATTAGATGTAAACTTTGTACTTCAGGATGCTACCCTCTAACTCAGAGAAATAAGATATAACCACAACTGTGTGTATCACAATAAACTATGGAAAATTCTGAAAGAGATGGGAATACCAGACCACCTGACCTGCCTCCTGAGAAACCTATATGCAGGTCAGGAAGCAATAGTTAGAACTGGACATGGAACAACAGACTGGTTCCAAATAGGAAAAGGAGTATGTCAAGGCTGTATATTGTCACCCTGATTATTTAACTTCTATGCAGAGTACTTCATGAGAAATGCTGGACTGGAAGAAAAACAAGCTGGAATCAAGATGGCTGGGAGAAATCTCAATAACCTCAGATATGCAGATGACACCACCCTTATGGCAGAAAGTGAAGAAGAACTAAAGAGCCTCTTGATGAAAGTAAAAGTGGAGAGTGAAAAAGATGGCTTAAAGCTCAACATTCAGAAAACTAAGGTCATGGCATCTGGTCCCATCACTTCATGGGAAATAGATGGGGAAACAGTGGAAACAGTGTCAGACTTTATTGTTTTGTGCTCCAAAATCACTGCAGATGGTGACTGCAGCCATGAAATTAAAAGACGCTTACTCCTTGGAAGAAAAGTTATGACCAACCTGGATAGCATGTTGAAAAGCAGAGACATTACTTTGCCAACAAAGGTCCTCTGTCCATGAAATTTCCCAGGAAAGAATACTGTGGTGTGTTGCCATTTCCTTCTCCAGGGGATCTTGCTGACCCAGGGATCAAACCCACGTCTTCTGCTTTAAAAGGCAGATTTTTTACCACCGAGCCACCAGGGAAGCCCATAAGTAACACTGTGGACATGTATAAATAAGTAAAGAAGTTTCATTAGGCAAAAAGTACACCAGGTATTCAGGAAAGCATAATGATTTAAAGTGTGGACTGATTTCTGTTTGAATATCTTCTCCACAGTTTCAGTTCAGTTCAGCTCAGTTCGTCGCTCAGTCGTGTCTGACTCTTTGTGACCCCATGAATCGCAGCACGCCAGGCCTCCCTGTCCATCACCAACTCCCGGAGTTCACTCAGACTCACGTCCATCGAGTCCGTGATGCCATCCAGCCATCTCATCCTTGGTCGTCCCCTTCTCCTCCTGCCCCCAATCCCTCCCAGCATCAAAGTCTTTTCCAATGAGTCAACTCTTCCCATGAGGTGGCTGAAGTACTGGAGCTTCAGCTTTAGCATCATTCCTTCCAAAGAAATCCCAGGGTTGATCTCCTTCAGAATGGACTGGTTGGATCTCCTTGCAGTCCAAGGGACTCTCAAAAGTCTTCTCCCACACCACAGTTCAAAAGCATCAATTCTTCGGCGCTCAGCCTTCTTCACAGTCCAACTCTCACATCCATACATGACCACAGGAAAAACCATAGCCTTGACTAGATGGCTTAGTTTTATGCAAGCTCTTTGAAGCAGTTTCCTCTTCTCTGAAAGTCACTATTTCCCTGGATTGTTGTGAAGGCTTAATGAGACGATATATACAATGCCTTTGTCATAGAGATAAGTGCATAAGAAAGCTCAAGAAAAGTTGTTTTGGTAAAGACAACGGCCTAAACTGAGAATTGTGGAGTTTGCATAGAGTAGCACCAAATATCAGTTTGCCCTAAAGGGTTTTAACTCAAGTGGTTTATAGTTCTTATATCTTCAGTTGATTTTAACGGTACTTGAATACTTATTTGGAGAAGGCAATGGCACCCCACTCCAGTACTCTTGCCTGGAAAATCCCATGAATGGAGGAGCCTGGTAGGCTGCAGTCCATGGGGTCCTGAAGAGTTGGACACTTACTGTGAGACTTCACTTTCAGTTTTCACTTTCATGCATTGGAGAAGGAAATGGCAACTCACTTCAGTGTTCTTGCCTGGAGAATCCCAGGGACGGGGGAGCCTGGTGGGCTGCTGTCTATTTTGTCGCACAGAGTCGGGCACGACTGAAGCAACTTAGCAGCAGCAGCAGCAGGAATACTTTTAGAACTGATAAACTTAAAAGATATCAGAATGGAAAAAATGTTGAGATTATACTTAAATTTTTTTTATTTTATTTATAATATTTACTAACAAGTTATCTCTTTTTCATTTGAAGACTCTTCATCATGCAGGTTGTCACTCCACTCTAAAACTGGGATAAACACCATAGTATGAAACAGAGGGCAACATAAAATAATAGAAAATGGGAGATAAGAAGGTTCCACTTTCTTGTTCTGAGTTACAGATAGGGATTCTCCATTCAGTGCTTGAAAAGTCTCTTGTGCCCAGTGAGTATGCCAGCTTAGGATTATTGCAGCCATATCTCTGCAGCACATTTTGAAGAATAAATAGTGTGTTAAAGCCCATTGCAAAGTAGCACATCTTTTTTTATCTCACTTTCATTTTTCCTTACCTTCACTGCCTTGGTATGCTGCTGCTGCTGCTGCTGCTAAGTCACTTCAGTCGTGTCCGACTCTGTGTGACCCCAGAGACGGCAGCCCACCAGGCTCTCTCGTCCCTGGGATTCTCCAGGCAAGAACACTGGAGTGAGTTGCCATTTCTTTCTCCAATGCATGAAAGTGAAAAGTGAAAGTGAAGTCACTCAGTCATGTCCTACTCTTAGCGACCCCATGGACTGCAGCCCACCAGGCTGCTTCATCCATGGGATTTTCCAGGCAAGAGTACTGGAGTGGGCTGCCCTAACCTCTTTAAAAAAACAAAACAAAACACTTTTAGCACTTTAATCCTTGCTTCAATCTCCACTTTCTGGGAAATTCAGGCTAAATCGGAGCCATATTTGATACATTTGTTGGAGTTTTTAAGAAAATTCTCGTTCTACTAGTTTGCAATATCTGTAGAATGTAAACTTTGTGCTATATTGTAGAGAAAGTATGAGAAGAAAGTCAACAGAAACACACAGACATAAAAGATGGTGATAGATTCCGGAGGATATTATTCAAGGATCTGGATATAGCTTTGATTAATACAAACTTGGATTTTTCAGTTACATGAACCAAGAAAATCCCTTTCCAAATGTTTTGTTTGAAATGTTTTTTCTTTTTTCCGATAATAACAAAATCCTGTGCATGCATTTAATTTTAAGAGATTGGTGTAGCTCAGATGAAACTCCCCTGTTTATAGTATTATTTATAGTATTAGTATTGAGATGGAGAAGGAAATGGCAACCCACTCCAGTGTTCTTGCCTGGAGAATCCCAGGGACGGGGGAGCCTGATGGGCTGCTGTCTATGGGGTCGCACAGAGTTGGACACGACTGAAGCGACTTAGCAGCAGCAGCAGCAGCAGTATTGAGATATTAGACAAGAACGTTGGCTAAAACCAAGAATTGAATTGTGCTGGATATCAAGTTAAAACTTGGCTTACTTTCTTTAAGGTGTAAGGATACAGGGGAGGTATTTGAGAAAAGAAAGTTGGATTGTAGAGAGATATCTTTGGGAAAAAAGGATAAACAGAAATCTATATTAGCTTTCTATTGCTAACATAAATCACAAACTCAGTGGCCTAAAGTAACAAAGCATTATTATCTGAACAGTTGCAGAGGTCAGAAGCTCAAGAGTCTCTTACATATTATTTTTGTTAGAATCACTGGATCCTTTCTATAAATACCAGGGATACACCAAGAATGTTGGTAACCTGTGTCATAGGTCAAATTTTGGTTTTCCCGTATGGGAACTTAGTGGAGCTAATATTCACTCAATATTTTCCTAGGATAGGGCTAAGCAAAAGCAAAATACACAAAAAAATAAAAAAATAGCAGAAACTGATGGGTACAGGTATTCTAATTATCCAGACATTATAGACAAGGGTTTTAGATAAAGGTAGACGTTAGATGAGTTGCCTCTGCTAACTTGTATAGCAAGTGTTACATTAGGAATTTGAGATTAAATTTGATTTGAAAGTCAGTGAAGTTTAGAATACCACATAACTTTAACTCCCACCATTTTAGAATAATGAGTTATATGTGGTCAGCAGAGCTCACACATTAATATCTAATCTAGGGAGTAGCTTTTTTTTCCTAATATAGCTTAATACATTGTACTTCAGCATCTGAACTGTAGTAAAATTTGTAATATAAGTCAAAAGGCAACAAGCCAAATTGATATGTATTATATGAGTGCATTTCAGGGATTTTTAGATTTATGAGGTCAAAATGATCTGTTCAGATATTAGAATATTTAATAGTAGTTTTACTGTTTTGAGACTCCTGCTTGAAAAATATATAAAAAATTACAATCTCCTTTTCTATGGATAGAAACAAATTATTACAAGTTTATTAAAATTATTATACCAAATGATTTTAGAACCCTTGGTAAGTCTTGATAGAGATTTGAAAATTGACATTTTGTTCCACCAGTATTAAATACTACAGGTTTATACTTTGGAAGTAGCAAATATATACTTAATTTCATGTAGAAGACAGAACTGCTTCAAAGATAGAACACAAAATATCACGTTTCCCCTCTGAGTATTTTCTTTCTTTCTTTCTTTTTTTTAAATTTATCTTGTAATCGCTATTTACCATGATCAGTCAATACTCAGTCTTTGAAAAAAGAATATTAGCTTGTTGAACTATAATTCACAATAAGTCTCAATTTAATCTTACTTTAAAAACACTCTAGTTAATTGTAATTAATGTTTGACAGTTTGAAAGACATCTGTTATATTAACATAATGGTGTTATTGCTCATGAAGTGCAATAGCTCAGCAGAATTGAATTATGGGCATTTTATAAATAAAAGAAAATCTTCAATAAAAATATATGGTTCTTTCCACCATTTGCTAAATAAGATTTCTTTTTCCTGTTGACATAGTAATTAATGAGACATACATGTTTTTTTTTAAAAGGGAAATATAGTTCCCACTGTTTGTAAGCTTGGTTATTCTGGAGACAGTTTGTTTCTATATTTTAAAATTTGGAAAGTCATAGACATACTTTGTAATTTCATGTGTTTACTCAGTGTCAGCTGTGAGGTCATTTAGACTCTTAGATTATTCCATGCCATTGCCAAAAGCATTGTCAATGAACAAATAAATGAAGCAAACTCTTATAAACATTTTGCCAAATAGTTAATTCCTTAAATCAGAGGTTCTGCACCTAGGGGACATTTGACAATATCTGGAAATATTCTTGGCTGTGACAGTTGGGAGAGGGGGGATATCGGAGGCCAGGGATACTGCTAAACAATCTGCAGGAAAACCTCCTAACCATCTAATCCAAAATGTCAATAGTGACAGGGTTAAGAAACCCTTTCTTAAATCAATAGTAAAGATCAAAAAGGAGGTTTTAAAATATTGACACAGTAGGGAGTAACTGATGCATGGAAGAAGCAGAGGCAAACTTTATAAATGCAAACAAATTTTTTTTGAGTCTCTTGTCTGTTCAGTCTATAAATTTGTGATTATGAAAAGTTGGTTTTGAATAGAGCTTTGTGACTCACATTCTAAAGCCAAGGAATGTAGGAGTGACTGCTTTTGTAAAGGATTTTTTTCTCTATGTGTTGGTTTCTCCTTATTCAAAAAAGAAAAAGCTGAAATAAAGTCACTAATTTAGTGTATTAGAAAACAGAAAAGGGTTGTAGTAGGAGAATAACTTTATACTGGGACAATGTTAATACACAAAGAGGTATGCTTGCTAGAATTGGGCAGAATGTTTTTATTTAAGCTTCCTGTTGGGAAATGTAAAAAGGGAAGCTTGCTGAATTGCAACATTTTCAGGGTCCATAAATTTAATGTTATCTATAGTTGCTCCTCCGTTCCCTAAGCATTATTTAATACAGTGCCTGAAATATAGAAGTTCCTCAATGAATGTTTTCTGAATTATTCAGTTTCTTTGGCTGTGAACATGACAATATAAAAATTCTTTGTAAAACTACAAATCACTTTCAGATGCATAGCCAAATATGCCAATTCTGTATTTATGCTTCTGCTTTTGCAGATGTTTCTTTTCCCACTTTCTGTGCTTCAGCTCACATATATGAGTGTGCATGCACATAAATAGTACAGAATCATTCTGGTAGGTAAACATAACAAATCAAGCTCTAAACTTGGCATCCAAAGCCAGTAACTAATGTTAGTACATAGTATGTACTGTTTTAAGTTTATATTTGTGGATTGAGTCTTACAGTAAGTCTGTGATATAAGAGCTACATAGTCTTAGTTAAGATGTGAAAACTGAAAAACAGATGTCAGAACCTTACCACACTCATCCAAATACTTTGACTGGGATTTAATTTATGGCTGTAAGATGCTCTATATGTGTAACAATATCCACAAAGAGCTTCCAACATTAACTGTGGTATGGTTCTTTCAATTTCTGATTCTCCTTAAAGAACTATATCAGAAACCATCCATTTACAGAAGAAAAAAAAATCCTATTCTCCTAGCTATAGGAGTTATTTTCCTCTCTCTTCTTAATTAAAATTTGTGGGAAAGATGTTGAAAGTATCAGATAAATTTTCTTGTATAAATGTCAACCCCTGAACTTAATTGCTTAAAGCAGCCACTAAATATTAGCTTTTGGTTCCGTGAGTTAGCAATTCGAACTGCGCTCAGCTAGATGGCCCTTTGGTCTTGGCTGTGTTTACGCATGCATCTGTGGCTCTGCTTTGGCTGGTTGTTGGCTGGGGTGATAGGGGCAACTGGGCTCTGTGTCTCTCATCATCCAGCAAGCTAGCCAATTAATTAATGGCCACTAAGCTAGTTTCCTGGAAAATCCCACGGGCAGAGGAGCCTGGTAGGCTGCAGTCCATGGGGTCGCTGAGGGTCGGACACGACTGAGTCACTTCACTTTCACTTTTCACTTTCATGCATTGGAGAAGGAAATGGCAACCCACTCCAGTGTTCTTGCCTGGAGAATCCCAGGGATGAGGGAGCCTGGTGGGCTGCCATCTCTGGGGTCACACAGAGTCGGACACGACTGAAGCGACTTAGCAGCAGAAGCAGCAGCAAGATAGTTTCCAAAAACAGGCTGATGTACCAGCTCAGAACTGGCACAACACCATTTATGTCCCATTCCATTTGTCAAAAGAAGACACAGGGACGATGCAGATTTAAGGTGGTAGGAGATAAACTGTACCTGTTGATTAGAGGCGCACAGTGTTACACATCAAAAGGCCCTGTACACAGGTAAAAGAAAAATTGTGGCCAAAATTGCAGTCAATCTACCCAGCCCCAAAGATGTCATATAATCTCCTTAAAGTCAAGCACATCGTTTTGTCATTTTGTACACAGGGTCTGACATGTAGTAAAGGTTTGAATTTTATTTTTAGATATGTTATTATTTGTGTGACTTTATTTACTTAATAAATACAAACTTCAGCTTTTTCACTGATCCATAATGTGTCACTTAGTTATAAGTTCAGTTCAGCTCAGTTCAGTTGCTCTGTTGTGTGTGACTCTTTGTGACCACATGGACTGAAGTATGCCAGGCTTCCCTATCCATCACCAACTCCAGGAGCTTGCTCAAACTCATGTCTGTCGAGTCGGTGATGCCATCCAACCATCTCATCCTTTGTCGTCCCATTTTCCTCCTGCCTTCAATCTTTCCCAGCATCAGAGTCTTTTCCAGGGAGTCAGTTTTTTGCATCAGGTGGCCAGAGTATTGGAGTTTCAGTTTCAGCATCAGTCCTTCCAATGAATATTCAGGACTGATTGCCTTTAGGATTGTTAATAATAGTAGTAAATGAGACAGTGCTAAAGGTACCTAACACTGAGTACATAGTACATTGAACCTAAAAGTTAATTAAAAATTGCAATGCAGTATTTTGAACATTAATATTTTAAAATCACTTTAAAATTATAAGTATCAAAGCAGAGTTTTTTTTGTTTTTACTAAAGCAGATACAAACAACTTAAATAAAATACATCACAATTGAAAACTGTTCAGTCAAATTCAGGATAAACTTTCAAATAATAATGTATTGTTTCCTTGGAGAATAATGATTGTATTGAATTCTTAAACAAGTGCTCTTTCAAGGTCCCTCACATTAAAATCCTCTTGAATAATTTTGGTGTTAATCTGTTCCTTCTTTTCCTAGCACTTATAATTTCTTAGCATCTTTAGTGTGCCTATATCTAGTAACTAACATTTAAAGTTGATGCTGAAAGCATTTAGAACTAAGAAACCAAATGACACAGTGAATATCCAAGAGACTCCCCTTTAAGAAAGTGTGAGATAATCGAGAATATTCATACTGGTCTCTGCTCCCAGCTCCTGGCACACGTTTTTAAAACTTTTATAAATTCCTTTTTCAAAATGTTTTCATTTTGTATTACAGTTGTTTAAAAACATTGTGTTAGTTTCAAGAGTGCAGCAAAGAGGTTCAGTTACATATATGTATGTATCTCTTCTTTTTCTAATTCTTTTCCCATTTAGGTTACTAAAGAGTACTGAGCAGAGTTCCCTGGGCTATCCAGTATATCCTTGATAATTACCTGTTTTAAATATAGCAGTGTGTACATGTCAATCTCAAGCTCCCAATCTACTCCCCTGCCATACCTTTCTCTCTTAATAACCATAAATTTGTTCTGAGTCTGTTTCTGTTTTCTAAATAAGGTCATTTGCATCATGTTTTCAAGATTCTGCATATAAGTGATATCATATATTAGTCTTCCTCTCTGATTTATTTCACTTAGTGTGACTATCTCCAGGTTCATCAATGTTGCTGCAGAAAGCATTTCTTCATTCTTTTTTGTTTTGTTTTTTTTTTTTTTTTACAGCCGAGTAGTGTTCCATTGCATATACTGACCACACCTTTATCCATTCATCTGTCAATGGATGTTTAGGTTGTTTCCATGTCTTTGCCACTGTAAACAGCACTGCAATGAACATTGGGATGCAAGTATCCTTTCAAATCTCATTTTTCTTTGGATTTATGCCCAGTAATGAAGTGGCTGGATCGTATGGTTGCTCTATTTTTAGTTTCTTAAGGAACCTAAAGAAACTAAGCATACTGTTCTCTGTAATCCCATAATTACATAATTACAGCTGTATGGATTTACATTCTCATCAACAGTGTAGGAGGGTTTCCTTCTCTACATCTCTAGAATTTATTGTTCATAGATTTTTGATGATAGCCATTCTAAATGGTGTGAGGTGATATCTCATTGCAGTTTTAGTTTGTATTCCTCTAATAATAGTGATGTTGAGCATCTTTTCATGTACCTCTTGGCCATCTGTATTTGGAGAAATGTGTACTTAAGTCTTCTACACATTTAAAAAACTTTTGAGCCACATGAGCTGTTTGTAAATTTTGGAGATCAATGCCATGTTGGTTGCATTGTTTGCAAATATTTTCTCCCATTGTGGGTTGTCTTTTTGTTTATAGTTTTCTTTTCTGTGCAAAAGCTTTTGAGTTTAATTTGGCCCCATTTATTCTTGTTTTTATTTCTATTACTCTGGAAGATGGATCCAAAAAGATATTGTTGTGATTTATGTGAAGAGTGTTCTGCCTATGCTTTCCTCTAAGAGTTTTATAGTACCCAGTGTTATATTTAGATCTTTAGTCCATTTTAAGTTTATTTTTGTATATGCTGTTAAACAATGTTCTAATTTCTTTTCTAAGTGTAACTGTCCAGTTGCACCAGCACCATTTCTTTACTGTCTTTTCTCCATTGTATGTTCTTGTCTCTTTTGTTGTAGATTGACCACAGGTCAGTCCGTATGTCAGTTCAGTCGCTTAGTCATGTCCAACTCTTTGCAACCCCATGAAATATACATATCAGGCTTCCCTGCCCATCACCAACTCCTGGACTGTAGATACGTAGGTTTATTTCTAGGCTCTCTATCTGTTACTTGGTCTTTGACCCCGGTTCCTGACAGAGCATTCCTGAAACCCTTGTAATTTTCTGGGTGATAGGAGTGTTGTTTGTTCTAATGAGGCAACTCTGGGTGGACTCCTGGATGAGGGCTGGTCACAGGAAAGACCAAGCCACGATTAGATGCTTGAAACTTTCAGCCCTACAACCCTCCATTTCTCTAAAGAAGAGAGGATCAGGGAATGAAGCTAATATTTGATCATGCCTTTGTGAGCAAGCCTACATAAAAATCCCAATAGTATGGATTTCAGAGAGCTTCTAAGTGAGTGAACACATTAACGTACTAGGAGGGTGACACACCCCAACTCCATGGGGGCAAAAGCACCTGCTCTTGAGACTTATCCTCCTAGACTCAACCCTATGGACTTCTTCATCTGGCTGTTCATCTGTATTTTTTTCATAGCCTTTGATCAACCAGTAAGCATAAGAATTTTCCCCAAGTTCTGTGACCCACTCTAGCAAATTAATCAAACCCAAGGAGGAGGACAGGTGACAATCTGGATTTGTTTTTGGCATCTGAATTGGGGTGGGAGCAGTCATGTCCAAGCCCTTAACCTGTGGGTTCTGATACTATCTCAGGTAGATAGTGTCAGAGTTGAGATAAGCTGTAGGACCCCCAACTGGGGTTGCAGATAATTTCTTGGTCAGACAAAACCCTCATGCATCTTGAGCCAGGAGTGTTGTGAATGTGATAGTAGTGTGAAAGTTAAAAAATAATAATAAAAGATGGAAAGCTCATTTTCTAGTGTAGTAAATATACTCAGCCTTGATGTATGCCCACTGCAACACAGACTTCAGAAATCATGCTTTCTTCTTGTTCAGTTATAGCTAGAGGAAATGAACATACTTTTGAGCAAGAAGATATTCATTGAGTGAATTTTTAACAGAGTTAACAGAAACATTGCATTTCATGAGGCATTTTAGAGTCTTGACTTTTGTGACTGAAGAGCAAAGGGGAAAAAACATGAGAACTGGGTGATTTTTAACATATCCAAAGCATTGTTCTTTTCTGAAGGATATTTTTCTGTCTTAATATGGTGGAAAATGGAGCTAATTAATCATCTTCTATGCCTGGTTTAGAAGTTATGTATAATAGTATTTCCCTGGCTAAATGATGTATTTATTTACTTATAAAAGCTGTTATGAGGAAGTTAAAAGATACTTTTTTCAACCTTGTCTATATGTAAAGAAAATAAATTGTTCCCTTAATACTTTCTCCCAAATTGTCTGTATCATTCAGTGCACTTAAAATTTAATGTATAAAGGTCACCATGAAACTAAAATGAAAGAACAAAGATATCTTCAGGAAAGAGATTTCTGAACCAATGTTGATCTTCATGGGGCACTTAAGACTATTTATAACTGGAAGAGCATAGTTAGTTAGTTAAGTCACTCAGTCGTGTCTGACTCTTTGTGACCCCGTGGACTGTAGCCCACCAGGCTTCTCCATCCATGGGATTCTCCAGGCAAGAATACTGGAGTGGGTTGCCATTTCCTTCTCCAGGGGATCTTCCTGACCCAGGAATCGAACCCAGGCTCCCGCATTAGAGGCAGACATTTTAACCTCTGAGCCACCAGAGAAGCATAGAGGATCTAAAAATTACTGTGAACTGGCCTGAATTATCCTAAATTGCAGATAAAGGAGCAACGTTTATTATCAAATGGTGTCCATATGTTCCCATTATTTTTCTTGGAAATACAGTTCTGGTATTTTAGAGAGGATGATTTGTCTGGATTTGACACCCTTGGGAAAGAGGAGTAATAAACATGGCATAGGATATTGTACTTCTCTATTACAGCCTCCTAGTGGCTGCACCATTGTGTAACAGGTATCATATTTCTAAGATGCAATTTGTGGAAAGGATTGCATGTGTTTCTTTAATCATGCATGTCAGATGGTATAACTGTAGAGAGTCCCATGCTGAGAAGAAACGTGGGGAGTAAATGGAGTCCGTGGGAAATAGCATCTTAGAAGGGATTTGGGAATAACATGGCGGCAGAATTGTATGGGAACAATAAGCTTCCCTCCTGTGACTGTTAGATCCTTTATGCCCCACAAGCCTGTCTTTGGATACAGCAAATATAAAAGTAACTAGGAGACTATGTTTGTATACACTATACAAATATAGGGAATAATCACGCTTATTATTACTGTTTCTACTCTTCCGATATGTGGAAAATAGTTAGTCCTGATGCCCTTGTGTTAAATTTGTAAGACTAAATACCTTGTTTACCTGGTCCTCATAGGAGGAAGCAATTAAAACAAGCATCAGTTTCTATAAGAATCTTTCATACTAGATCCTTATTTATACCTCTATTGTAGTACTTAATAGGGCTTCCTTAGTAGCCCAGCTGGTGAAGAATTCACCTGCAATGCAGGAGATCCAGTTTGATTCCTGGGTCGGGAAGATCCCCTGGAGAAGGGGTAGGCTACTCACTCCAGTATTCTGGGGCTTCTTTGGTGGCTCAGATGGTAAAGAATCCATCTGCAGTGTAGGAGGGCTGAGTTTGACTCCTGGGTTGGAAAGAACCCTGCCGGGAGCCAGCACGAGGAATCCCACCCATGACAAGGTCATGCAGAGAGGCCTGACGGGCAAGGCGAGTCAGGCCTCAGGGTTTCCCCTTGGTATTTCCTGAGCATGTACCCCCAAAATAAGAATCTGCCTGCCTTATTGTACTGTGCTTTTCCACTCTTCTGACACACTCTGGAAAAAGTCAACTTACGGCTTCAGTCTTCTGCATTTGAAAGGAATGTTTGAGTTCAAACCCCCTCTGATAACTCTCTAACTTGCCTAACAGGTTCCCCCGGACTTTTTACAGCTTGTGAATTGCTTACAGCCCCCAACCATGAGAGGCACAAAGCTTAAAGCATCTTAAAGATTCAGAGACTTTTCTAAAGAACTAAAAATCATATTGGTGTTGGATTTCACTGCTGACTCAATGATTGCTGCCAGGCCTCCATATTCTTTATCTTTTAGGCACCTGGGAGGATATTAATCAATGTAATCGGGATATAGAAAAAGGTATATAGTAGTTTTCATGTTAGCAACACTAGACTTTTGAGTTAATTACTTTTCTTTTGTTATAAATTACTGTACTCCTTTTACTTGTTATAAATTGCTGTATTTTTGCTATGTAGGAATGTAACTTTATTTAGTGCTTTCTGAGAGTGGCACCAGACTTTGGGAAGATCAACACAAATAAGTCTTCTGGTTGACAAACCCTTATCAGAAAAAAGGCTGTAAAATGTTAATTGGCCCTTTTGGCCAGAAGATGATGTAAATCACCTAAGACTTGTGTATACAACTAGGTATGCAGAGAGAAAAGCCTGGTTTTGATGAGTCTGGGCTGCTAATGTTGCATAATCTTGTATTACCCATTGATCTCTATGTACAATCAAAAAGGTAAAAAGGCCTTTCTAGACAATAGAGGCTGGGCCAGTCATTGGAAGGACTGGTTTCCCCCGTGTCTCCTCTTTATTCTAACTTCAGGCTGAATTCCCATCTGGGGCGTGGAGGCTCGCCATGTCTACTTACTTGCCCCTGCTTCTAAGATCCATAAGAGAGGGAGTCCAAGGCAGGGCACCCTCCGATATTCAAATGGACGTCGGTGGCCTAACATAGATGGTGCAAACTTCTTGTCCTGAAGTTTTATTAGTTCTCCATGTAAACCAAGTTATTCAGCCTCTTTTCTCCACTAAATTTTCCTTCTATACTATTTCTTCCTAATCTCTTTTGATATTTCTCAATAAATAAGTTTTTCCTTGCCTATCCGTCTCCCCTTCGAATCACCCTGGATCCACCGGGGCTGGACCCTGGCAGATCCCCTGGAGGAGGTCATGGCAACCCACTCCAGTATTCTTGTCTGGAGAATCCCCATGGATAGAGGAGCCTGGCGGGCTACAGTCCATGGGTTCGCAAAGAGTTGAGCAAATAAGCACAGCACGTACACGCTATTTAATGTCATAATACACTTTTTTAAGGAACTTTCAGACAATTCCAAATGAAAATGAGTTCCTTAGGAAGCAGTTCTCTCTTGTTGACTTGGATATCACTTTCATATGCAATACATTCTCAAAAAAATAAATGAAGAAATTATTACAGGGAAAATGAAAAGATGGAGGGAAGGGGAACGAAGGAGAAAGGAAGAGAGGAGGAAGGAAGAGTAGAGAAAGAATTGAGGCAAATTCCACTGGAAAAGCTGCAAGCAAGTGATGAACAACTACATTTCCCATGTTTGAAGCTGTGAGTCTTGTAGCATTAACTTACCATTGACAGGAGATGAGGTCTGAGGTCACAAGTGCTGAAATGGATTAAAAGCAGTGTGCTGCAGGTAATGCTGCATATGCTGCCACATGCTTCACTGCTTATCTGGTTACTCCCTGTCATCAGAGACCAAATCAGTGAGACATTCGATGTTGTGCTTTCGTTGATCATCATTGTTTATTCGAAAGCAGTGTCCACTTTCTCCTTGGCTAAACTCTTAGGATGTTTTTACTACAGAGAACAGCTTATTACACAGCTTCTTGGATAGAGTGGATGTGGAATGAGCATTGATAGTGGGTAAGCATAGAAGCTGGGATCTTGGGAAGAAGTTGAGAAAGCAGAATAATTGTGTTTAAGAACTCAAAAGATTGATGTCTAAAGCATGGGTTGGCAAACTTTCTCTGTAAAAGGCCAGATAACAAATATTTTGCAGGCCATACTCTGTCACCATTACTCAACTCAGCCATTGTAATATGAAAATGGTCATAGAAGATACATTTTAAAAAGTGTTCCCATAACTTTATAACTAGAAACAGAGGCTAGCCCAGAGGCTGTTGTAGACAACAATATAACATTTAAATGTTGCTGTTAATCTTTTAAGACAAAATCACTGTTAGTTAATCATTCAGTTTTTCTTTGAATTCTTTGACTATCACGCTATCACTTGTGTGTATTTTTATGTGTGTAATGTTACTGTTTTTGTTGTGATTTCTTTTTTGCTTTGAGTCAGCATTTGGACTGTGATCACACACTAGATTAAATCATGTCTAGGAAATTGCTGTGACGAAGCCAACAGTTTTTATCTGAGATCTCCAATATATTAAAATGACAGCCATATTCTTTTATTTTTGAGCAAACTTTTAAATTTAGAACAGTTTTTTAGGTTCACAAAATTAGTATAAAGATATTACAGACTTCCCATACACTTCAAGATCAGTTCTCTAATTATTCAAATTTAGTTTCATTGTTTAATATTAGTATAATACATTTGTCACAATTAATGAACTGATATCGATACATTGTTATTAACATAAGTCCATATATTATTCAGATTTCCTCAGTTTTTTAAAGTCCCCTTTCTGTTCCAAGATACCATTCAGGATACCCAATTACATTTATTTGTCAAGTTTTCTTAGGTTTATCTTTGATCATGGCATCTGGTCCCATCACTTCATGGCAAATAGATGGGAAACAGTGGCTGAATTTATTTTTTAGGGCTCCAAAATCACTGTAGATGGTGACTGCAGCCATGAAATTAAAAGACATTTGCTCCTTTGAAGAAAGGTTATGACAACCTAGACAGCATATTAAAAAGCAGAGACATTACTTTGCCAACAAAGGTCAATCTAGTCAAAGCTATAGATTTTGAGTAGTCATATATGGATGTGAGAGTAGGACTATAAGGAAAGCTGAGTGCTGAAGAATTGATGCTTTTGAACCATGGTGTTGGAGAAGATTCTCGAGAGACCCTTGGACCGCAAGGAGATCCAGCCAGTCCATCCGTAAGGAAATCAGTTCTGAATATTCATTGGAAGAACTGATGTTGAAGTCAAATCTCCAATACTTTGGCCACCTGATGCGAAGGACTGACTCATATGAAAAGACCCTGATGCTGGGAAAGATTGAAGGTGGAAGGAGAAGGGCTTCTCCGACAGAGGATGCAATTGTTGGATGGCATCACCGACTCAATGGACATGAATTTGAGTGAACTCTGAGAGTTGGTGATGCACAGGAAGGCCTGGTGTGCTGAGGTTCATGAGGTCGGAAAGAGTCGGACATGACTGAGCTACTGAACTGACTGAACTGATCTTTGATGTGACAATTTCTCAGACATTTCGTGTTATGATGATCTCAATAGTTTTGGGGATTTTGGTCAGGTATTTTGTTGAATGGACTTTAATGAGGATTTGATGATATTTTACTCATAATTAGATGGAAGTTATGAATTTTTCAAGGAAGACCATAGAGATAAAATCTCATCCTCATTCATCATATCAAGAGTATTGTGCTGGTTAACTTTATGTGTCAACTTGACTGGGCTAAGGGATGCCTAGAGAGCTGGTAGAACATGAAATTTCTGGGTGTATTTAGGGTGTTTGTTGAAGAGATTAAGTAATGAATCAGTAAATTGAATAAAAACAAATACCACCCTCACTAAAACAGGTAAGCATCCAATCCATTGAGGACTTTAATAGAACGAAAACTCAATAAGGACAAATCTGATGAGACATCCATTTTCCCCTGCCTTTGAAAATCAATCCTGGCTCTTGAGCCTTCAGACTCTAACTGGAAATTACACTATCAGCTCCCCTCATTCTCAGGTTTTCAAACTCAGGCTAAACTATAGCACTGATTTTCCTGGTTCTCCACCTGGCAGATGGAAAATTGCAGAACATCCTAGCCTCTGTAATTGCAGGAGCCAATTTCTATAATCATCTATCTAACCTTCTATTGGTTCTGTTTCTCTGGAGAAGCCTAATACATGTGCATACTTTCAACATGACCTATTATGGTTGATTTTAACATTGATCAGCTGTCTGTTGGTGTTTGCCAGGTTTCTCCACTGAAAAGTCATTCTCTTTTTCTCCCTTTTCATATTGTACTTTTTGGAAGGCAATTGTTATATGCAGTCAGCATTTAATAAGTGGTTCAAAGGTGAAAGATCTGCAAGATTGGAATTGTGTATAGATGGGAGATTTGTAAATATGAGATTTGTCTCTCTATCATTTACTCAGTTAATTATATCAGTAGAGTCTCATACTTATCCATTACTTTATAGCCGATTAGTGCTTTATTGTGCTGCTCATATTGTTCCATCCTTGGTCATTGGGAATTCATTCTGTTTATCCCGTTGTCTTTGACATACCTCAATTATTTTGTGTGCACGTGTATGTATTACCTCCTTACTTTTTGGCACTGTAAGATTCTCCAGGCTTGTCTTATATGTTTCCTGTTCTAGTCAAACTTAGAATAAATCTCTAAGGACTTCTTGTTCTTTCTGTTGCATAATAGTATTACAAACCATGTTCTGATTATTAGGTGAGCTCATTGATAATGAGATATTTTCACTTCTAGCACCTCTCAGCTGACAAGGCATAGAACTATATGTGTGTATATGAATCCGTGTATATACAAATATCTACAGATAATTCTTTACCTATTTTGAGCTAAGCATGAGTTCATTTTGGTATCTCTAATCTTTTACTACATGGATCATTCTTGTCTTTTCTGATTATTTGGAATATCCAACTGTGCAAAGACTAGCTCCCACTATTTTGCATTCATTTACTTTTTTGGTTAATTCCAGTATTGTGCATAGTGGTTTTAGAATTTTTAACCCATATGTCTACAGCAACAACTTAATCAACTAAAATACAGTGCTTACTTTTTTGGGTTTTGTGTGTGTGTGTGTGTGTGTGTGTGTGTGTGTGTGTGTTTTCCCTTTAATCTTACAGACTCCATTCATTTCCAAAGTTCATTGTCCCAGTAACTTATTCGACTATTCTTTTCAGTGAAGTTGTTTCATGTATCTATAATGATTTTTTTCACATTGTGTATTCCATCCTGGAATTTCCCAGTCTTTTGATTTTTTAATCTGCATATAATAAGGTTTACTGTTTGTTCTGTAAAGTTCTATAGATTTTCACAAATGCTAGAATATTTACATTCATGGTTGTAGTGGTATACCACATGTTTACCACCATCAAAATACCTAGTGGTTAATTTATTCAACCTGCCACTCCCCTCACCCGTCCACTATATCCCTTGCCATCACTGACCTCTTTGTGACCTCTATAGTTTTGCCTTTTTCAGAATGTTATAACTGAAATCATACCATTTGTAGACTTTTTCATGCTACACTATTTCACTTAGCAATATGCATTGAAGATTTACTTATACCATTTTCCCATGGCTCTGGAACATGGCCCTGGCAAAATCTTTACCCCTGGAGAGTTGAAGAGGAGGCTCTGGGAATATTCATAATGGTGATTCTGTCTTTCCTCCTTCCTGAGCCACGTGGGGATTTTTCTCAGATCTTTAGCAGAGAACCAAGTGAGGTTTCCCCTTTGAAAAGATGGGGACCTCCCTAAGACTCGTCTATCCTCAAGCACTTTATCAAAATTACCATTTAAATGTTACTATCCATTTTTCAGCCCAGCACTTTAAGATCCAGGTAAGCAGATCTTGAATTGATTGATTCTCTAGATTATCCTCTCTCTCCAGACTTCAGAGTCTAGTAGTTTGTCTTCAGTCTTATTACAAATGGCCTCAGCTTAGATGAATATTTTCATTTTGTATAATTTTTTCTTCTGATTAGGATGATGACTTTCAAGCTCTTTACATGTTGGGGCTTAAACTGGTAGTCTGTCATGTCCTTTTGAGGATTTGTTTTACCTTTGTCAGGCTAAATGTCAGTTATTGCAAACATGTTTTATTATTCATGATTTTAAGGCCCTTTGAAAACACTTAAAGGGCGGTCAAGAAATAGTCACTTTCTAAATTTGGAATTAGCCCAAGTAGTATACAATATTCCAGGTGCACCCTAAGCAATACAGAAAATAATCACCTCTCTTATTAACATGGCTTGAAATAATCATTTTTGGTAGGTTTTTATAAGGTCTTCATTTTCTTCATTGTTGACTGCAGAAGTGGAAATGTCCTGGAAACACAATAGATGCTGTTTCTGCCTGATTTTATAGAGCATCCTATAAAAAGAAATGTTTCCCTGGTGGCTCAGTCAGTAAAGCATTCACCTTCAATGTGGGAGACCAGGGTTCGATCTCTGGGTTGGGAAGATCCCCTGGAGGAGGGCATGGCAACCTACTCCAGTATTCTTGCCTGGAGAATCCTCATGGACAGAGAAGATTGGTGGGCTGCAGTCCATAAGGTTGCAAAGAGTTGGGCATGACTGAGTGACTAAGCACATAAAAAGAAAAAAAAAATTCTTTTCTGTGTGTGGAAAAATCATGAGCTGTTTCATCAGATCTTTCTGGGGTAGGGTTAATGTAGATTAGGTAATTCTTACAAAACAGTATCAGTATTTTGGAATAATACTTTTACCTGTTTGAAATAATAATTATTGAATAATAATAACTCTTTTGAAATAATAATTCTTTCCTTGTTTGAACAAATGTTAAGAGCAAATATCAACATTTCTAAAAGTCTAAACTTGATCCTGTTGGATACAGGCATGAGTTCCTTTCAGAAGAAAGTATTTTGGAAATGTAAAGTAGTGTAGATTTTCTAAAACTCACAGAGTGAGAACCTCTACATCTCACAAGCCTGAGTGTGCTCCCGGTGGGAGAGGACATTCAGCTTCAGCCACATGGCAGTGCAGCCCTTAATTAAATGATGCAGCAGCATATGGGAATTAGCAAAGAGATTAAGAGACTAATAGAGCAGAACACAGTAATGTTGATGTAAATGGAGAGGAGCTCCATGCTGCAAATTGAAGAAAAAAAAAAAAAAACACAACATGATGAAGTATAGAATCATAGAAAAAGGATCTGAGCACTGAATGGCAATAGGACCCTAAAGGTCACTTAGCCTGATCAGATTCTCTATTCTATTTACTGAAGACTTTTGGTGAGGAGGTTGCAGAGCTTCTTTGAAAAGCTCAAGTGGGGACTTTTCCAGAGGTCCAGTGCTTAAGACTTCGCCTTCAAAGGCAGGAGATATGGGTTCAATCCCTGGTAGGGGAACTAAGATTCCACATGCCTTGCAGCCAAAAATCCAAAACATAAAACAGCAGCAATATTGTAAAAAGTTCAGTAAAAATGTTAAAAATGGTCCACATTTTTATAAAAAAATCTTTTTTTAAAAAAAAGAAAAAGAAAAGCTCAAGTGGAAAGATAAATAGTTATCTTGTATCATTCATTTACTCAGCCAATTCTGCCTTATTTTGGTCAACAGAAATATACTGAAGCTTATGTAAGCTCTTGCTATCCTTGGCTTAGTGTATATGGGGGAAAAAAACCAAACATTGTCCCTTGAAATGATGCCATGGTAATCATGATCTTGCCTAAAATAATTATTTATATTAAGATACAATGAGTGCCTCTAATATTCTTGATTATTTTTTAAACTTATAACGTATTTTAATTTCTGGCTTTGTGAGATTTTGTCAAATAGTTAAAGATATGCATTGTGTTCTAGACTATCTTCCACCTTCATGGCTGAAAGTTCCTTTTTCCTAAATATCAGATTATCTTTTCTTTGGATTGACAACAAATGCACTCTAATACCCAGATAATGTCAGAAGGAATAAAAGGGGAAGGATCTGTCTTTATTGCATTCTACCATGTACCAACCCATGGATCACCCTATACATCTAGAACGTGAGGTCCATGAGGGTACAGATCTAATTTGTACTTCACTACTGTATCCCAGTGCCTCAGAGGCATCAGGAGTATGATATGTACTCAGAACATACTTTGAACAATAAAAGAACCCAATCCTTTGATTAGTACCATAATTTAATATTACAGCCCATTTTCAGATGGGAAACCTCATCTGATGTATGAACAGTATTCCCCCAATGGTAAGTTTACAGAACATACTTAAACTTGTATAAGCCAGGTACTGCTATTATAAGTTTTACTATTAGCAATAAAAGCTGTTGTTATTGAATAGATCTTAGAAATGAGAAGTGACATACTTGAACTTGAGTGTTCAAAGAATGTATTCAGAGCACTTTTGTTTTTTCTGTCATAGCTCAGCTTGCCTTTTGGCACTTGATTTTTGTTTCTTTCCCTAAAAACAGGACCTCTGCTAAGCAACACATGGGGCCTCAGGCAGCTCCAGGCTTACTATATGCACCTGTTGTGAGTCACTGTTGTTGCACAGTGTCTGATCTTTGAACAATTCATTGAATTGATGCACTCATGAAAAATATTACTAATGTTTTATAGTTTGTATTATTTTTACTGGAGAAGTGACACATACCGTGCAAGATGTAAGTAATTTGATTCTAGAACTGTGGTATAACCAAAACATTCCAAAGACACAAAACCCCAGATTATAATGTTTGGAGGAAAATATAAGACTAGGGATATTATTTCTCTGATTGAATCATCCTTTCTGTGAAAAAAAGAAAAAGAAGTCAATATTCCTTGAGCTTACTGAGGCCTGAGAGTCATATGGAACTGATGCCAAATAAGGTCAAAGAATCGGCAACTTAGTCTTGAATGAGAGTGGCACAGAGCCACAATATTCCAGTTAAGATATTAATAATTGAACTGATCCTAATGTAGGGGGTTTCATGTATTTTTTTTTCTGTGTGATATATATAATATGGTGATAGAATGAAAAAGAGCTATAATAACATTTATTGAAAACTTTGTCCCAAGTATTACTTTAAAACATTTTGATGTATATATCTTTAGAAGCTTTATGCAACCCATGTAAAATTGATAATCCTTATCTTCATTTTTATGTATATGAGTAAAAGATACAGATAGGTTCAGAAATTTACCCATGATTCTACAACAGATGCAATAAAGCCACAGTTTGCACCTGATAGTTTGACTTCTGAATCCATGTGGTTAAACTTTACAGTGTACAGTGTGAAAATACACTCTTGACACAGAGTTAATGTAGAGAAAATTCTGATTGCTATGTAGCAGTGTGCTTCTTAGAGTAGTTGGGTTTCAAAGGATAAACAGAAGATGAGAAGGTAGACAAGGGAATGGATATCAGATAAAACATGCAAAAGGCACGGCGTGTTTGGAGAACTGTAGATGGTAGGTATTCCATACTTGTAATGAATGTGGAGGAAAATGATGGAAGAATATGTTGGAGAACCCATAACATTCACTTCACAGCCTCCCTTTGTGTCATGCTAGTAAAGAAAACCCGGAGAAGGCAATGACACCCCACTCCAGTACTCTTGCCTGGAAAATCCCATGGATGGGGAGCCTGGTAGGCTACAGTCCATGGGGTCGTGAAGAGTCAGACACAACTGAGTGACTTCATTTTCACTTTTCACTTTCATACATTGGAGAAGGAAATGGCAACCCACTCCAGTGTTCTTGCCTGGAGAATCCCAGGGACGAGGGAGCCTGGTAGGCTGCGGTCTATGGGGTCGCACAGAGTTGGACATGACTAAAGCAACAGCAGCAGCAGCAGTAAAGAAAACCAGATTGAAGTCAACTGCATACTACCTCCAACCTCAAAGATACCAATGTCTGCCTCACTCTATATTCCTCACTCCTTGTTGTTCAGTCACTAAGTTATGTCTGACTCTGCAAACCCATGGACTGCGGCATTCCAGGCTTCCCTGTCCTTCACTATCTCCTGGAGCTTGCTCAAACTCATGTCCATTGAGTTGATGATGCCATCAACCATCTCATCCTCTGCCACCCCCTTCTCCTCCTGCCCTCAATCTTTCCCAGCATCAGGGGCTTTACCAGTGACTCGCTTCCTTGCATCATGTAGCCAAAGTATTGGAGCTTCAGGTTCAGCATCAGTCCTTCCTATGAATATTCAGGGTTAATTTCCTTTACTCCTGCTCTACACCAATTTGAAACTTGGTCAAGGGGCAGGAGGATTGAAGAGTAACTCAAAAAGAAATGATTACAATTCACTGTATCTTACCATAGCCCATTTACCGTATATGATTTTATATGTTCCACAGAAATGTTCACATTTCAGAGCATTTAAAACAAATGAGACATTTATTAGTGTAACCTTTATTCTGTGGATGATTTAAGCCATTTCAAAAGTAACTAGAAGAGGAACACTATTTTCCTTACACTTGAGGCTTCCCTGTGCCCCCACCAGTCTATGAAATGCTTCAGTAATTTTAATGCACTGTACATCTTCTGAAATACCTACATAAATAATCTATTGTTCTAAAGGTCACAAAGGTAGAAGATCACTTTGAAATGTCAGGGAAGTAAATGAATTGGTAATGGGGCGTCATAAGTTTGGATATGTCCATTAGCTCCTCATCCTTAGATACTGTTGCACATTGGAGATCCCGAGGAGGTGACCTGGGAAGCATGAAAGCCTTCAAGTACTGGAAGGAACAGATAAATGGCTAAAAGCATGTGGGCTCTGACATAGCCTAACCTTTTCTCCCTCAGGACAGAAATCATCAAGTATCAAGCAGATATGGCATTTTTTCTGGCCTTCCTTGCCTTTGTTCAAATGGGATGAAACTTCATTAAAATGCCAAGTCTCAAAGACACAGTTCAGCTACATATCTCTTTCAAGTTAAAGGCCACCTCGTTAACATGGCCCTAAGAGTTCGCTTGCAACTTTCAAACATCCTATAAATTTGCAGTTAATAGGAAGGTTGATAAATTTTCTCTCGTTTTAACTGTTGGTCAGAGGTATCATCCTTCTTGATAGATGTCGCTCCTGAAAGGAATTCCTAGACATATAATTGTCACCACAGGGATGAGCATCCGAAATTATTTTTGCATATTACATGGGAAACTTAAAAAAATCTTACCAGACATAGGGCACGTTAGAGTTGGACAGATAGTAGAGACCTCAGAGACAGATATGGACTTCAAGCCTTTCGATGAGGTACATAATAACGGAATCGAAACTGGGATTGGAACCACAATTTCTGTCTGGAAATTCTGTGTTCTTTCCGAGATTATAGAAATGCCACTCTTCTGCCTTGCAAATCAACTACTTTCCCATGTGTATTGGTGCCTGGAAGGCTAAATGTTCTAAATGAGGTCCTATAGCTGTAACTAAATACACTTCACAATGTATTTTTGGCTGTGCTGGATCTTCACGCTGCCAGGGCTTTTCTCTAGTTGTGGTGAGCAGGGGCTACTCTGTAGCTGGAGTGCATGAGCTTCTCATTGAAGTGGCTTCTTGTGTTGTGGAGTATGGGGTCTAGGGTGCCTGGGCTTGGTTGCCTTGCAGCATGTGGACTTTGCCAAGACCAGGGATCAAATCGATGACCCTGGCACTGGTAGATGAATTATTAACCACTGAACCACCTGGCAAGTCCAGTAAATATATTTTTTAAAAGTGAAAGACTCCTCACAACACCATCTGTCAAAAGTGAGCTATGAACAGGTCCAGGACTATAAGGACAAGGTTTATTGCTACCATAGAAAGCCCTGTCTCCATTTGGTCCTGTGAATTCACTGCTCGTTTCTCAAGCTGGTACTAATCTTTCTGTCTCAGGTTTTGATAAAGATATTTTGTCCAACACTGGCCATATTAAATACACGTTTCTCCAGGTGGTAAAAGATAATCAAGGGTAATCACAGGATACTCAATCATTTCCTTGGTCAGCCTTTTTTATTCCCAATTCAAACAAATCTTTATAGTGACTCATGATCAAACCATGCCTGCCACTCATATTCAATGAAAAATAGCAGGTTTACAATGAGACTAAAGAGTTCCAGAACACTTATATGTGTCATGCAGTGTGCTAGCTCATTAACAATGGTTTTGATATTAATAGTCCCATAACTCAGAGGAAAAAGGGGAAGTTACATAGATTCACATTTGAACCTATGACCATCTGACCCATGAGTGGAAAGTTACTGTTGAGCTAGAGAAGAATCTCAGTTTTAAAAAGCAAACCAATGTTCATTGCAGCACTGTTTATAATAGCCAGGACATGGAAGCAACCTAGATGTCCATCAGTAGATGAATGGATAAGAAAGCTGTGGTACATATACACAATGGAGTATTACTCAGCCATTAAAAAGAATACATTTGAATCAGTTCTAATGAGGTGGATGAAACTGGAGCAGATTATACAGAGTGAAGTAAGCCAGAAAGAAAAACACCAATACAGTATACTAATGCATATATATGGAATTTAGAAAGTTGGTAACAATAACCCTGTATGTGAGACAGCCAAAGAGACACAGATGTATAGAACAGTCTTTTGGACTCTGTGGGAGAGGGAGAGGGTGGGATGATTTGGAAGAATGGCATTGAAACATGTATAATATCATATATGAAACGAATCACCAGTCCAGGTTTGATGCATGATACTAGATACTTGGAGCTGGTGCACTGAGATGACCCAGCGGGATGGTACAGGGAGGGAGGAGGGAGGGGGTTTCAGGATGGGGAACACGTGTATACCTGTGGCGGATTCATGTTGATGTATGGTAAAACCGATACAATATTGTAAAGTAATTAACCTCCAATTAAAATAAATAAATTTATATTTAAACAAATAAAAAGCAGACCAAGCACTGTCTAAAATTATAGCTTAACAATTTTACCTTTAGTTTAGCCCATCTATTTATAAAATGCACAGAAGGAAATTCTCCACAACAGAAGTGAAGTGAAGTCGCTCAGTCGTGTCCGACTCTTTGTGACCCCAGGGACTGTAGCCTACCAGGCTCTATCCATGGGATTTTCCAGGCAAGAATACTGGAGTGGGGTGCCATTTCCTTCTCCCGGGGATCTTCCTGACCAGGGATTGAACCCAGGTCTCCCACATTGCAGGCAGACGCTTTACCATCTGAGCCACCAGGGAAGCCAGAAGTAGTCTATAAATCACCCTCTAAGGACTTTATATGTATATTTAAGTGAAAAACATAATAATGTGAAATAGTGAATGATTTTTCAGTTCAATACAGTTCAATTCAGTCACTCAGTTGTGTCCAACTCTTTGTGACCCCATGAATTGCAGCACACCAGGCCTCCCTGTCCATCACCAACTCCCGGAGTTCACTCAGACTCACGTCCATCGAGTAAGTGATGCCATCCAGCCATCTCATCCTCTGTTGTCCCATTTTCCTCCTGCCTCCAATCCCTCCCAGCATCAGAGTCTTTTCCAATGAGTCAACTCTTCGCATGAGGTGTCCAAAGTACTGGAGCTTCAGATTTAGCATCATTCCTTCCAAAGAAATCCCAGGGCTGATCTCCTTTAGAATGGACTGGTTGGATCTCCTTGCAGTCCAAGGGACTCTCAAGAGTCTCCTCCAACACCACAGTTCAAAAGCATGATTTTTAGTCTCAGAATAAAGAGCCTTGTTATTTTGTCTTTTCTTGGGGAGTCAGGCCAGAAATAAAAGGGTCACACTTGTGTTTCTTCTGGAGCAGTGTGCTCTCATTGCAGAAATGAAATCATGGCTTGCCTTTGCTGAAAAGCTTTCAAAGGAATCCCAAAACAATAAAATGGAATCTGGGTCCTCATCAAGTCGTGCATACACTTGCCATCTTCTTCACATTCATGTCTTCACACTCTCACTCTCACTGGATCCTTGCTGGCCACACCAGGCTTGGTGCTACTTATTACAATGAATGATAAAAGACTAATTGGTGGGAGCATGCCAGAAGAAGCAAAGATGGCAAACCAACAATGTAAAAATGTTTGCAGTTTTCTCATCCATTTAAGCAGACATTTAGCCCACAATCTCGCAGTTTCACACCTAGATATTTACCTTTGGAAATGAAAACATATAAACACAAAATACTGTGCAAGAATAGTCTAGAAGTTTTAATCAGGAATATTGAAAAACTAAGATAACCCCAATCCCCATCAATAGGTGAAGGCACAAACACATGTAGTGTGTTCCTCCAGCAGAGCACTACTCAGCAATTAGGAGTTATGCACAGGTGTGCACAATAGCGTGCATTCATCTAAAACATGATTTTTAGATAAAAGACAGAAAGACACAGAAGAACACATATTGAAGGATTTTCATTTAAAAGGAAGCTCAAGAATACGAAAAGCAAAGCTAGGACAGTAGAACAGTGGTTTTTTTCCTAAAGGATTAAATACAAAGGGTCATGAGGGTGGTTTTCTCTGTTTACTCCAGTGAATGGCAGCTTCGGGATGGAGAGTTAGCTCCGACAGTTCTGGAGTTGGTATGAGTAGGTGAAAAATTGAGTAGTCACCACTTCCACTACTTCTGCTGTTGCAGAATCAGAAAATTACCTCATGCATTCATACAGTCAGTTAAGTACTTATTTAGTCATCTATTCATTCACTTATTTAATTTTTTCAATGATGTAATATGAAACAGAAGCATTACTTCAAACATTAAAAAAAGTAGTTTTAGTAATCCTAGACAGGGAAGAGGTGTACATAGAGCCTCTAATTCTGCTCTGACTGCAATGAAGTAGTACTAACTTTGTAAAAGGAATCCCCTGGGATTCCTCATAAAAACATGAACTTTTCAGAATGCCAATACTCAGTGTAGAAAAACCAAAGACAGCTGGAGGTGCTAGAGAATACAGCCTTTGGACAGATTTTAAAACAAGAAGATGGTATTGTCCCAAAGCTGAGAATATTACAGTGATTATGTCAAGCCCATGGGTGACCACTCAGTCAATGCCTCTCCTCCAAAAGTTCTGCCAGTGGTCTTAATGTCTGCAACAAGCCTTGTTTGTTCTTGGGTCTGAAGTACTAACAAGGCTTCTTAACAATTAATTACACCCTGTTTTACAAGTGTGAATGTTTTGATTTGTGAACTTTGAGGAGAGCTTCAGGGAAATTTAAAATCCCCTCAACAACTACCCAGTTCACTGACCTGTATGATGCAAATTTGATATTAAATGATCAAATAAGAACTCCAAACCCCGCAAGGTCATGGAATCTTTTGATGTGGGACCAGGTGTAGAGAGATGTTCAATTATTAAATAATTAGTTTGAAAACAATAACTAGTGTAGTTTAATTCTCTTGCTGATTTCCTAATGTTTATTAATTTAAGCACCTGTATCTTCCTGTAATACTTTCCTGCAGAATACTTACCAGGATATGCATAGCATGTAAATTTACAGTGAATATAATTACCTTTTTCCAGCTCACTCCAGGTGCCTAAGTGAGTAGAAATGAGTTATGACTTTAATTGCCAGAAAGGTTTCAATATTCTGAATCTAATTACTTAAAAATTGTTTAAATTTCTAGCTAAGCAATAATGTGTTGGTATTAATTAAAACACCAAAATATGATATTTTTGGGGATAACCAAATGGCCCATTAAAGAAGATTCAGAGGAATAATTGTGTGGTGAGGAGAAGCAATTGTCTTAGCATAAGTAATTTGTTCTCAGAATATTTCAAGGATGGCTGAAGTTGTAGATGCCATCTCTAGTCTTCAGAAAAATCCCTAGGTCTTTTCTTTGACCTTCCCCATTTTTCTTGGGAGTCAGAGAACATTAGTCTTTGCAGAAAAATGTTCCATTGATACTTTAAATTCATGTTCAAAATTGAACTCATTATCTTCATCTAAAACTATCTTGATTTTTCAACTGATTGTTTAACTCAATAATAGCATCACCATATCCCATCTAATTAACTAAGAATGTGGAAATTATTCTAGATCTTTCTGTCTCCCTTAAGCCCCACTTTTAATAGCAAATTTTTGGTCATTTTTCATTAGATACCTCAATGAATTCTCAGCATTATTGCTTTAGCTTGTCTTATCTGACTTAATCCATCCCAGTAGTTTTTCCCTAATGAGTAGTACTACCCTTTCTCCAAGAGCCTTGCCTCCAACCCTAGGCCTCAGACTGTCCTCTTCACATCAGATTATTTTCCTGAAGTGCAGTTTAGAAGGAGAGAAAGAAAAATGTGCCTAATGAGGGCTACCTGATAAGAATGGGAGATGATTTTACAAGATTCTATCCCAGAGATCAACTCCTTATGAAATCTGATTAACCAGAAAATACGACCAGTCTTTTATTTCTCCATGTGCAAAATTAAATGAATACTACAAGTAGTGCTGCTGCGGCTTAGTCGCTAAGTCGTGTCCAGCTCTTTGCGACTCCATGGACTGGAGCCTTCCAGGCTCCTCTGTCCTTGGAATTTCCCAGGCAAGAATACTGGAGTGGGTTCACATTTCCTTCTCCAAGGGGTCTTCCCAACCCAGGGATCGAACTCATGTCTCCTGCATTGCAGTTGGATTCTTTACCACTGAGCCACCTGGGAAGTCCACGAACAGTGGTAACAATAAGGTAAAAAGTGAAACACCTTCCTTTTTAAATTTTTTTTTTTTAATTTATTTTAGTTGGAGGCTAATTATTTTACAATATTGTAGTGGTTTTTGCCATACATTGATATGAGTCAGCCATGGGTGTACATGTGTTCCCCATCCTGAACCCCCCTTCCACCTCCCTCCCCATCCCATCCCTCAGGGTCATCCCAGTGCACCAGCCCTGAGCACCCTGCCTCATGCATCAAACCTGGACTGGCAATCTGGTGAAACACCTTCCTAACATTAAAATACTCATACAATTCCCACATAACACTCATGTAATCTTACTCATATAAGGGTCTGTGTAATTCTCATATGCCCATTCAGAGATAGTAAAAGGTGTACAGTCTTATGGCCTGATTATGAATGAGCAGGTCAGCCTTGATCATTCTTTTACAGTTTCATCCTGGAACCTTACATTCAGATAGTGGATATATACATACGAAGGTACATTTGTGAAAGTGCTCTATTAGCACAAATTGATTTTATAAAAACTGACTGCATTTTGACCAAAATAGAAGAATGTGTAAAATGATCTTTTAAAAATTCCATTACTTTGATGAGAGTTCAGCAGGAGACCATATGATGTGGTATAACGTATAGTATTATTCCATGCATAAGAGTATGTGTTAAAATGCCAGGAAATAAACAGCAGGATTGAAATAAGAATAAGGTTGCCTGCATATATCATTTCTTAGAAACATAATTACTGCATCATTGAAGCATGAAGGTAGCCGCACATATTTGCAGCCACTGTAATTGGCCTGCCATTTCCTCTGCTCACCCGCCTTCAGTTAAGATATTAAGAGTGTTTCTGTGGGAATGATACAGTGAATGCCCGTTTGCTTTCTTCATGCTGTTAAATCATGTTTTTCATCTCCTCTGCTCACGTTGCTACAATATCATAAGGCATCATTTTGAGAAGTACACGCCAACTGTGAGACTTGAGGGTTTTCTGTCAGAATAAATAGAGTCCATAAAACAAAGAAAGGAACCAAGATGTGTTTTCATTGTTTTTCTTTCAGCATTTCTGAGTTCACCTAAAAATGTTCACCTGTTTATTTCCACTCTGCCTGGGCACCTTGGCTGTGACAGTATCAGTATTCTAGAGGACTAGGCAGAAATACAATGGAAGTATGAAAGACTATTTGTGGGTGAGGAAAATTTTTTTGTGTAGTTACCTTTAGCCTTAATAATTAAAAAAAAAAAAAAACTCCTTTCTATAAAACTCAGGTCTTCAAGTTGCTCTTTCATAGCTGAGGTAGATCAAATTTCTCCAGTTGAGCTGGTTGTTCTCCTTATAGAAAATTCTGACCTGAATTCAGAGAGGCCACAGATAATCAGACTTTTAGATCAAGATTCTGAATCTGAAGAATTAGAAAGAAACTCATGAGATAAAGGCAGTAGCACACTATGGAAACCATAGCCCTTTTTCTTCTAGAAGTGATAATCATATATTTTAGGATATACAGTAATCTAACTTCCATCATGTTAATTATTCTAGGTTAGTGGAGTGAAGACAATCTTTTAAGGATAATCTCATTGGAGTAGAAGTGGAAAATAAACATGGATTTCCCCAATTTATGTCTCCTCAGACCATAAGGTCTTAGTTCTTTAAACAGTCAATCGCCAATAATAGTTTATAACAGAATCAACTGATATTATAGTTACTAGCCATTGTGAGTCTTTTGTACTTTATAGAACATGATCACTCTATTTTACTTCAGATAACTATTATTTATTTCATTTATTTTGTGTTTGGCCTATAAGTAAAATATTATAAGTTTGAAAAATTCATTTAATCTTTGAGTTTACTCATGTAGTGGAAAATTGTCTCTATTTTGCAGATACAACATTAGAGTTTGAGCAAGATCTTAACTGAGATCATATGAGGGACTTGAAGGGCAAAGCATGAGCCCTGTTGCCCCCCTTCAAACCTCAGACTCAAATGTAGTGATACACTCTCTCTCATCATGTTCTGTTCATGTTATAAAGGAAATGGTGAGTCATAGGTGGTTTACCCAAGAACATACATCTACCCAAGGACCACTAAGACCTGTATTCAGATTTTTCATATTTCATCATTAAGTATTCTTCCTACTTCATAGCATCTTCTTATATAATTGATCACATATAAGCAAGCATAAGACATATTTTTCAGTTTCCATTTCTGAAAAATTCCTATCTCAGAAAGGCCTTCAGTTTATCCTTTTTACATAAATCTTGAGTCAAATATAGAGTTCATGAACATATATATATATAAAATTACTACAAAGTGATTGTTCTATTTGGAGGAGATTCTAGAGTTGAATAAATAATGAGTATAATGATTTCACATATAATTTTAATCTAAAATCAGATACTCCATAGGAAGTAAATTAGGTGTCAAACTTCTAGATAATTCAAGAAAAAAAAAAAACCACAACAACAACAACCAAAAGTACTATTTTTGCAGCTTTATCGAATTGGCCTTCTTTGGGATTGTAGCAGATTTTTTGTTTCCAAAGGAGAAATGACAATATGTGGCTAAATCCAGAGGTGAAGCTGTGACACCATGGAGAATGCCCCCAGCCTGAAATCAGAATGCCTGGAGGTTGAGAGTTTTAAATCTCACTGATGTTGAAATGTTGCTAGTCTTGTTTTCATTTTTCTCATCTGGTAATTGGAATCCTAAGGCCTACTGTATTTGGCTATTTTGAAAATTGTGTGCTATGGTGTACAGGAAAACAGTCACTTTCCTTACTATGTGAAATTAGTTATGTGGATGAATTAGAAATTGTGAGGAGTTGGTTTTGTGTTTTTGTTCTTCATGGATTACCTGGTTGAAATCTGCACATCCTTAGAGGGATGGGTTGCCACTCTTCCTTCATTATTAGCTACAATTCATACCACTCTTAAGCTGTCTTTGTGTTAGCCCAATTTAAGGGTCAATGACTTTGCTGCCTTCAGTGAATAAAATAATGGTCACAAGAATAACATCCTGTGCTTAGTGTGTGCTTATTGAGTGTATCTTGCTTCATGGTGCTCTATATATTATGTCTCTATTCATCAAAACTACTTTAAGAGTTAAATGAGAATAAGAAGACTATCTGACCGCTGAAGAAAGGGACATTCTGTGAGGTTTTGTTATTTACCTAGAATCTCATAACCTGTATGCAATTTGGAATTCAAACTCAAGGCTATCTGACTCCAAAGTCAAGCTCCTTTCTGCTATGTCTTTCCTTTGGATGTCTTTCCTTTGTTCTCACATTACTCAAGAATTTCTCCCCTCTTTGAAAATCATGGTGTGTAGATCTGTTCTTTTCTATCTAGCTATCCATCGTCTATCCACGAATCATCTATCTACCTATCCTCTATCCCCATCATTACATGTATCAGAAATGATGCAGTCAAGCATATCCATTGTTAAGCTAGGTTAGATATGTCTGTCCACTCATCAAAAATAAATTTTAACTGAGATACTGCCATTTCATATGTATAAATGCATACAATTTAGTAGCCTCCTTTTCCCTTTCTGAGATCTTTTGAGTACAAAATCTCGACATTTATCCAAGAACTGATCAGCACAAATATCTAATAGAAGGAGAGCCTGATACAGAGATTTGTGTTCACATAACAGTTGACTGAATGCAGTGTAGGTCCCTCTACTGAGTCATTTGCAGGAGGTGGGGACAAAACTTAGGGAGCTTGTCAGAGCCACTGAGGTGGTGGTATCCCAGGTCCACAAGGGAGGCAGCACAAGTCACGTGAAGGTGGTTTAATACGGAGTCCATTGCAAAAGAAGCTTGAACGATTCAGGACTTTGACTGGCTGAGGTCTGGAACCAGATGGAATCTGAAATTTAGAGGTGTTAGTATAATCATTTCTGAGGATCTAAATATCAGTTGCGGAGAAGGCAATGGCAACTCACTCCACTACTCTTGCCAGGAAGGTCCCATGGATGGAGGAGCCTGGTAGGCTGCAGTCCACGGGATCGCTAGGAGTCCGACACGACTTCACTTTCACTTTCATGTATTGGAGAAGGAAATGGCAGCCCACTCCAGTATTCTTGCCTGGAGAATCCCAGGGACGGAGAGCCGGGTGGGCTGCCGTCTACGGGATCGCACAGAGTCGGACACGACTGAAGCGACTTAGCAGTAGCAGCAGTAAATATCAGTTGATTACCCTTTGCCTCCTACTTTTGATGGTGAGCGTGTGTGTATGTTTGTGTATATAAAACAAAAGTGTGCTTTCTCACATCCACAAATTCAAGCTATGTCTGGAAAATTTCATGTCGGTGTTGAACTGACTTTCTGAGATAATATATGACCTGTTTGAGATGTCAGTAGTCTGGTTCAGAAATCTGGCAGGCTTTCCTCCAGATGGTATATTTCTAGTCTTTTTCTACTCAATTTCGCTTTGTATTCCTCCTGTAAATTTTCCACATACTTCCCCACATGGATATAATTATTGTGTATATTAAACTCAGTAAATGACTATACCAGGATTCTACATCATCCTTTGTGATTGCTAAAGTGATGGAATGTCTCCCAAAGCAGTAACCAACTCAAAAAATATGGTTGAATAAAACAAGTTATAGATGTAGAACAGTTCAAAGCATTTTTCTATTGTTTATTGTATCCTCTGAAGAATTATATGTCCATGAAAGAATATATGATAAGAAATAAAAAGGTACATTCTTTGTTCTTAATTTCTTTTTAACCACAGAACAGACATTGTTACAGCAAAATGTGGAAAGGAAGTGAAATCATGCATTAAGAAATTCATTTTATTTTCATCTTCCTTTCTTAACTATAATATTGAACATGATAGACCACCTCTGTTTGGATTTACTGACTTAGTGATCATTGAATTGAACAAAAACAAGGCAAAATTTTCTCTTCCATGGAGTATGATTTAAAAAAAAAAACATGCAGAACAATTTTGCCTCTACTAAATTATTATGTGGATTATGAAAACGCTTTTAAGGAAGAAGCAAAAATTTCTCTATCTTCTGTAGGGGAAATCCATACAATGTTTTAAATGTATTACAGAAAAAAAGGAGTATTATGCAGGATACAAAAAGCTTCATACTACAATTATCTAATGGTCATAACTGTACATGATACTGAAAATGCATATATTACATTAAGTCTCAAAAACTCTGGGTTTGCTGCAGGCAATTTAAAGAGGATTTCCTCCCTTCTTCCCTAGGGGAGATGGGTGGGGGCTCTCTCATGCAGGCCTGCCTCCTCACCATCCATCATTTCAAAGAGACATATATCGCCTCCAAAGTGCTTCAAGGCAGCTGCAAGCAAATGTCATTTTGAGTTAAATGCATTATTAAACTGTTGGGAAATTTCACATCATGGGTCATTTATCTATGCTAAATTGGGTCAAAAGCCTCAGCACATGCCTAGATAAATGAGAGAGAAGCACAAAATTCTCCCATGGGAAGTGGTACTTTGACAAGCTTTACGAGTATGGCTTATTTATTTATTGAGTCGCCATGGGGAAAGGAGGCTTTCTTGTTTGTGTGTATGTATGTTTGTGTAGTTATTTAAGATGTACTCAAACACTGTATAGGAATCCTCTGATAAATACAGTTAGATATTCACCATCTCTCTTGAATTAGAGGTTGTGCAAAACACATATCATTAAATATTCATTCATTTGATAAAATGTTTGAGTCTGTTCTGTGTGTCATGACTACGAAGAAAAGAGAGCAAAAATGATTTCTTTTAGGCACAACTCTTCTGTGGAGAGCTTTCTAGCACAAATTTTCTTTTTTAATAAAGACAGCAGTCAGATTGGATTTGGGCCCATCTAACTGCCCATTTTAACTTAAACATATATTTACAGCCATATCTCCAAATTTAGTGTTATTCAGGCTTCAGCAAATTAGCTGGAGAGGGACACAATTGATCCCATTTCAAGGACTGTGGGAAGAGATATTATCTTGTATCACCTCTGATGGGGGAAAGGAGGCTCAAGCTGCCAATGTGAGACCTATGACAGAGAAATACAGATGTCCCAGCTGGATGTCAGATCAGTGTGTGGTAGAACTGTGACAGCAAGAGGACATGAGTGGGGCAATGACAATATCTACTACATATGCAGAAGGCAATGGCAACCCACTCCAGTATTCTTGCCTGGAGAATCCCATGGATGGAGGAGCTTGGTGGGCTACAGTCCACGGGTCGCAAAGAGTCGGACACGACTGAGAGACTTCACTTTCTTTCACTACATATGCAGACAAGATGATAAGCATTCTGAGGGCCCTTACCAATTTATAACAACACAGGACCCTTGTCAAATAAATAAATAAATAAATAACCACCCCACACATGTGCACATTAAAATAAATACATCTAGTTACATTCTATGTTGATGCTGGTATAGAAGACAAAATGAGACACGCAAGGAGAACATAGTCTATTGGGGCATATGGTAAATAATGTAACATAAGAGGTTGATTAATGGGATATGGTGCCATGGAAGAACATGGGAAAATGTTAAGCTGGACATAGGAATCTCCAAGTAGTGAAGACTTTCATGATGTGATGACCCCTGAGATGAATTTTGGAAAATGGATAGAAATGAATCAATTTGTCAAGAAGATTGAGACAGAGAATGGAAATAAATTTGGATATGGAGTGAAGCACGATGGAGGTGGAGATAAACATATTCAAAGATTAGGATGGTGTATTAAAGTACTTAAATTTAAGTGACTAGCATCTCTCAGTAGATATTCTTGTAGACAAGGCAGTTCCAATCTTCACCTCTTAGAGGTTCAATTCAGTTCAGTCACTCAGTCGTGTCTGATTCTGTGACCCCCATAGACTCCAGGCTTCCCTGTCCTTCACCAACTCCCAGAACTGACTCAAATTCATGTTCATTGAGTCAGTGATGCCATCCAACCACCTCATCCTCTGCCATCTCCTTTTTTTTCTCATGTGTTTTGTACTCAGCAATGCATTTAGAGGCTTTTCCCCCTTATTCTTTTTCCTCCTCATGTAGTCACAGAAGACTAAATTACCCAAAAAGGCAAACCAAGGTTTTCTCTGCAATTAGGAACGAGTAGTTAAAGCAAGTTTTATTTTTTTCCTACCCAACCCCACCCCCCAACCCGTCCCTTTCTCTCTCTCTTTTTCTCTGGAGAAGTCAAAGCTTCTGGCAGCTGTGAAAAGCCACGCAGAAGATTTTTGATGCCAAGCTGGCTTGAATCCGAGTCATGCATATTCCTTCCAAAACAAGTTTGACTCCAGGCTAAGAAATCAGACACTGTTAGAGGGAATATCCTCTTCAAAGTCTGAGTATTTGCATTTAATTCTCCATTTTGCTCCATCCCAAGATAGCTTTTGCAGTTATTAAAAAAATGTAACTCTGTATTCCCCTGAAAAAGACAAAAAGACTCATCCATTTGCCTTTTGAGGCTTAAAATAATGTGATTCCTTAATTACCACAGGCTTGGTTGAAATCAGCTCCCTGATGACAAGCGATTCTGTTTACTTGCAGTGTGTACATGTATGGGTGTGCTTGTCTGCTCTAAAACAGAAACAAGCAATGAAAAATGGAAACATCCAGAAGTACATGAGCATTAACATTTGTAGGATCAGTCCTAATTGTCCCAGAGAGTAACATCTTCATTTGTAAAGAAAATTAGAAAAAATATAAAGTGTTTGGAAAATTTTTGTTAATCTCTACCAACAATATCACTAGACAAAGCAATATGTCACTGATCCCATAATTATGGCACACACTTTTACTAAAAAATACTCATTGTTATCTGAAATTCAAGTTTAAGTGTGTGTTCTGTATTTTTATTTACTAAATATGGCATGGCACAGCTAACTCAATGTAATTGAAAGTACCAGAACTCAAGCCACACTATTAAAAAGCTTAAACTGAAGCACTGCACAATGATATATATATATATATATATACACACACATACACACACAAACAATATTGCACATAATATTTTATATATAATGTATATAAAATGATCTTATAGTTCAGTTCAGTCTGATGAACATAAGTTTGAGCAAACTCCGGGAGTTGGTGATGGACAGGAAAGCCTGGTGTGCTGCAGTCCATGGGATCACAAAGACTCGGACACAACTGAGTGACTGAACTGAACTACAAAAACATTTTGTATACATTATAGATAATATTATGTGCAATATTGTTTGTGTGTGTATACACACACACACACACACACACATACACATACTGTTGTGTAGTGTTTCAGTGTAAGCTTTTCAAACTAAACCAAATACTGAATCAACATTTTTTTCCCTGTCCATCACCAACTTATAGTTAATGCACCTAATATATCAATATTAGACCAAATACTGAATCAATATACTGAACTGATGGGCAATACTGATGTGCTGATGAGCATTTGCTTATATTGTAGTACTTAAAAACTCAGTGTTTAGAATTCCTAACAGTTGGATTGGAATTTGTGTTCTTCCATTTGTGAGTTGAGCAACTTAGTTTCTGTTACTTTTTGAGACTCAATTTTGTAATCTATGAAATGGGGATGATTTTGCCTCTGCCAGTATTACTGGCCATGGCAACCTACTCCAGTATTCTTGCCTGGAGAATTCCACGGACAGAGGAGCATGGTGGGCTAGAGTCGATGGGGTTACGAATAGACACAACTGAGCAACTAACACTTTCACTTTCACTACTATTGTATAGAGCGGATGTTATTATCCCTTTCTTTGGGTTGGTGGTGGGCAGTGTGTGGCAAAGAAACTGTGCCCTTTCATTCAGCTATTTGATAGCTGATTGAGAATTTGAACCCAGGTCATTATGACTCCAGAGCCTGCTCTGCCTCTTTGACATCGAATTATATTTAAATGTTACTTTGGCTGGCATCTTCTAGTGAACTATGGTAATATGTCCAAGGTTACAGGGCAGAAATTCCAGAATCTAGGTTTTCCTGGCCATAAGTACATCCTGACTCTCATGTTATCCCAGACAAGTAATGGGGAAGTGTTACATCTATATATATTATAAAGAGTTATATCTCAGTAGCTCCTTTCCTAGCTATGGTGCTTATAAAAAAAAAGTCCTAAGTTTGAAAAGGGCACTTTACAAACTGTACTTGTGGAAAGGTAAAACTTAGAAGGCGAGATGTGTCTACAGGAATACTATACATTCTGTTCTATCTTTTCTTATATCCTCTAGACATTTTCCTAGTATTACTTCCTCTGTTTATGAAGTAGGAACAGCAATTCATTCATTTCTTGATAAGTCCATGGCACATAGGATGTATCCCTTTTTAACATTTCTTACCTGTCTGGAGTGATTTGTTTACCAACCTGTGTTTGCTATTAGACCAAAAGCAAGTTTGCATTGCCATCTCAGGTTTCTCAAACAATAGGCTCTTAAAGTGTCCATAATAATTTAAAGATGGCTGACTGGTTAACTCTGGGAGTTGGTGATGGACAGGGAAGCCTGGGGTGCTGCTCTCCATGACAGCTGGTTAACTCACATTGGATTGCCTCTAGTTGCAAGCACTTTTGTCTGTTTCTTTGCAAAGGGAGAAAAAGAGGTAAAAGGTGGCATATCAAGGGCTGAGGATGAGAGTGGCATGCAGGGAGTCATGTTGGTGCTGGGTAGGTGTTATCACGCACTCCTAGCCCAAAAGTTTATAGGAAGGGTGAACTAACATTAAGTAGAATATGCAGTGCTATTTATAAACAGGCTATTCAACTGCGGACATCTCTTCTGAATATAAGAGCATCATACTGATTCAGATGGCCCAGAGTACAGAATGCTTGTAGCATTAAACCTTTGATGTTTTCTGGGAAACAAAGAATGTGCTCAGTGAATATTCTTTCATGTGTAGAATATGATCAATGTTATTCACCAGGTGACCCTTAAAATGTACAGAAAGACGTGGGGCTTCTGAGGGAAATATTGCATCCAAAATTTTCCTTTGATTTGCTTAAGACACTTTGCAGGGAAGCATTCAGAATGAGGAATGAAGTGGAAAGAAAAGAGGACACTAACTAAAATAAGAAGCAACTTGAATACCTTCACTGTTGAACATCATGAGGTATTTTACTAAGCGGCTTAAATAGAGAATATTTTTTTTAAAAAAAGGAAAAGGATGACAGGCATTATTGAGCTGAACTGGGGAAAATGTTTTAGGTAAATCCTCAACGGTATTGTAGAAAGAAATATCATCAACTCTTGGAACCATAACATGATGTCCATACATATTCAGGGCAAATTTTTCCTCAAATGTCAGCATATTACACTGCAAGTTCGTATCTGATTTTCTGTCTGTTCTTATTTCTGGGTCTCTTCAGGAATTCTTGATTCCAACCATATTATCACCTACCAAACTGGATAACACTGTGGATATTTAGGGCTCTAAGAAATCCAAACCCACAAGTTTTCAGAACTAAGGCAACTGTCTTATATGTGCCCTGAATATGAGTGTGAGAGAGAAGCCTGCATTGGTTTTCTGTAACTGGGATTTGTGTAACAGGAAGCAAAGATGAATCTGAAACTCTAAGCACTACTGTTCATATGAGAGAAAATGATTGTAAAAAGGAAGAACTACTATCAGAGTGTCTGTGGATAAGGAAGGGAGGCTTCTAGCCCTTTTCCATTCTCAGGAAAGAAAAATAAAGCCAAATAACAAAATGTATCAGAATAGTACAGAGGAGATGACAGTAGAAAAGATTTTCTGCATTATTATAATATGCTAAGTGTTTGACAGATTATTGTACAAAGTCTTCACAACCATATACTAAAAAATATTTTTTAAAATTTCCATTTTCTATTGGCCTAGGTTGGCTAACAATGTTGTGAGAGTTTCAAGTGCACGACAATATGATTCAGTTTTACATACACGTTTCTATCCTTTTTCAAATTAATTTCCCATTTAGGTTGTTCTGTAATATTGAGCAGAGTTCCCTGTGCTATAAAGTAGGTCCTAGCTGCTTATCCATTTTAAATACAGCAGTGTGTACATGTCAACCCAAAACTCCCAATCTATCCATTATCACAATATTTTCATAAATGACTCAACTATATGTTGTTTTGTTTTATGTTTTTTAATGGGCAGAGAAGAGAATGGATACACCAGACTGCAAATATCACAATGTCTGGTAGTACCATATTCAGCTGAAGTTATATAGTTACAGAAACTCTGATATTTACTGGTATGAATATACAAACTGTTTGTAAAACAACTGTCCAACTCACTAGCTGTGTGACCTTAGACAGCTGACCATTTCTCTGAACTTTTCCTGGTTGTTTTTTAATTGGCAGAAAATTTGATTTTTTCCTTGTTATTAAAAGGAGAATACAGTACTTTTATAGAGTCATTTTGGAATCTTCCCAGGTGGAATAATTGGTTAAGAATCTGCCTGCCAAAGCAAGAGACATGGGTTCGATTCTTAGGTTGGGAAGATTCCCTGAAGTAGGAAATGGCAATCCATTACAGTATTCCTGCCTGGAGAATTCCATGAACAGAGGAGTTTGGCTACAGTCCATGGGGTCACAAAGAGTTGAACATGACTGAGCATGCATGCACAGAGTCATTTTAAAGATTGGCTATGTTGGGTATTTAGCATACACTTAGAATGAATTAATGATAGTGGTGATGGTGGTGATGATAATGGTACCTAACATATCTATGCAAGAGGGGAAGGGGAAAAATAAATTTCCCTTTCCCCTTTATAAAGGCTGCTATCAGCAAACCTCACACTAAGGGAGGCTTGGGTGTGAGTCAGGAACTCTGAATAAGCAAAAGGAGTTGAGAGCAAGTGAAAACAACCCCAGGTTAGTGTGGGAAGTACACAGAAGCCCAGGAGATGAGCTAGGAATTGTGTTTATGTGACTGACAATTTTTTAAAAGATATTTTTATTTATTATTTTTTAAATTACTTTTTATTGGAGTATAATTGCTTTACACGAATGACTTACATTTAAATCTTCACTAATCTGGCACTGGAAGGAGAAGTTTATCAGTTTTAGATGTTCAGTACCATCAGTGTGAATTCTGCATTGTGTTGTGTCAGTGAAGCTTCTTAAGTGTGAACTAAAGTATGAAACACTGGGTGACACAGAGCATAATCTGATTATAGTCTTGTGTATGCCCTTTGTTGCCAGGGGTTGGTTGTGGTAGAAGTAGCAAGTATTAATCATGTCTGATTCTTTGCGACCCCATGGGCTATAGCCCTCCAGGTTCCTCTGTCCATGGAATTCTCCAGGCAAGAAAGCTGGAGTGGGTTGCCAATTCTTTCTCCAGGGGATCCTTCCTCCCCACCGAGGGATCAAATTGCATCCCCTGTAATATTAAGCTATATTGTTCAGTGGCCAAGTTGTGTCCAACTTTTTTGCGACCCCATGGACTGTAGCACATTTGGCTTCCCTGTCCTTCACTATCTCCCAGAGTTTGCTCAAACTCATGTACATTGAGTTGGTGATGGCATCCAATTGTCTCACTCTCTATTGCCCCCTTCTCCTCCTGCCCTCAATCTTTCCCAGAATCAGGGTCTTTTCCAATGAGTCAGCTCTTTGCATCAGGTGGGCAGAGTATTGGAGTTTCAGCTTCAGCATCAGTTCTTCCACTGAAGGACTGATTTCCTTTAGGATTGACTGGTTGGATCTCCTTTCTGTCCAAAGGATTCTCAAGAATCTTCTCCAGCACATTTCAAAAGCATCAGTTCTTTGGCACTCAGCCTTCTTTATAGTCCATAAGATTATTTAACCAAAAGATGAAAAAGTTTTAATTGACTGAGCTCTTTATTTTACATAGTGTTTGTATTTTCAATGTATTAACACAAATAGACTGACTTTGATAACTACTAGCAAAGCACAGCAATGAGAGAATGGAAACTATTACCGTTGTAATTTTTATTTTTTTTTTACTAAGTACAGGAATTTTACTCCATTTTTTTCTTAAAGAAAATGGTAAAAATCTCATCCCAATGTGTATCTTGTGTTTTTCAAATATCTGTATTTTCCTGCTTTGATCTAATTAGTAGCTGCTGGATATTACAGACAGATCAGGCATACCCTTCAAGTACAAAATGTATAATTACAGCTTTAGCTGATTTTTTTTTTTGTAATCCAAAGTAACAAAGAAGACCATGGCTTCATGGATAACACTAAATTCTTTATGTTTGTACAAGTCTGAAAGCTGGAAAATCATGGTACACAATAGGAAATTCTGAACCATCTAAATTTCCCAGTCATTAGTGATAATAGTTTTCATTCAACAAATAGTTTTTGAATTCCTACCCAGTGGTAGGAATGTAGTAGGGGAAAAAATCTTCCTGATTGCCAGGAGAAGAGTGAAATGAAAGTACAATCTTGCTGTCACCCAAGAGTGGGGAATCAGAATCCTTCAATGCTGTCTACAAGATATATGAAATGGGCATGTCTATGGTGACAGGAGCATTTTATATGAATAATTGACTGGGGCCCATCTCTGACATGGGACTAGAGCGTCCCCTGAACTAATGTGTCCAAACACTGGGTTGCACATGAAATCTACATTTGCACGCATCTGTGAGTCCATGGGGTCGCTAAGAGTCGGACACGACTGAGCGACTTCACTTTTACTTTTCACTTTCATGCATTGGAGAAGGAAATGGCAACCCACTCCAGTGTTCTTGCCTGGAGAATCCCGGGGATGGGGGAGCCTGGTGGGCTACCGTCTATGGGGTCGCACAGAGTCGGACACGACTGAAGTGACTTAGCAGCAGCAGTGTCCGTTTGACTCTGTTACTATTTTTCTGGGGACTCGCTTTCTTTGGGAAAATGAAACGGTTCAGAAATGAACTCATTAGCACTCTCATGCATCTAATAAATGCTTTGATAACTACCAACTTCAATCTGTATTTCCTGTAGAATAATTTTCGTCTTTCTAACCTGTCATCAGATAACATTAATGTCTCAGTGAAAAACAATTTTCTTTCCAAGTCATCTTTCAGGTAGCTGAAAGTAAGAATTAGGCCACTTATTTATCTGATTTTCCTAACCAGGGATAATAAGCTCGTAAGGAAAATAAAATTTGGTAATTACACATATCAAATGTCTAGCATGTTCCCTAGAAAAGGAAATTATATGTTGTTACACAAACATACAATAGGCTGAATTTCTCAATTACTTTGTAATGAATATGCTGAGAGCAAAGAATAAGAATTTGAAATTGTAATTATGATATCTTAGTATGTGACACTCGGTTATCCTTAATTGAGACCCTCAAAATAAGCTTAAAATCATCTACTGTCCCCAGGCCTACAAATATTGTGAGACAGGTTATTTCACAATTATGTCTATTTCATAGGAATTCTAGAGAATCCTGCATTTGAATGTTATGGGAATGCCTTCAATGAACTATTTTTAATGTTTCAGGGATTGCAAGGTATGATTCATGACCATAGATAAATCACTTATAATTAATATTGGTAATCTATAAAATGGAGTTTTAAACATTGAGAGAAATTTATCAACTGTTGTTGGCAAAGGATGATCAACATCTTTACCTGACTTAAAAAGTGTGTTATTGAAGTCCAGGTGCTAAGTTGGGAGTGCTCTCCAAAAAAAAAAAAAAAAAAAATTCAGCTAATGAAACTGAAAATTTAAGCCTATGAATGATGATACATAGATAATCAGTGTGGATTTCTTAAGCCTTTCAGCAAGTATGAATCAAAGCATATTAAATGTTTAGGCTTTGAAATTCAGCTCAGCTTCAAGTTGGGCTTTGTGGTTGATTATCCTTTTCTAAACTGTTCAAAGACATCATCAATCAGATTTGAGAGTCCTGCAATGAGTATTTAAGTCAGTGTGTGAATAGATCAGAGTCCAGCTATGAGAAGAAATATATATTTTGATTTGTTTGATTAGGGTTGTTTGCTGAAGACTTACAGATTGCAGCAGTGTTCGCTTGCATTAGCGTGAACTGATCATTGTGAGCAGTGGTGCTAATGATTGTATTTAACGGAGAGTGTTTGCAATGATAGATAGAGACCAAAACATGAATTCTGCAAATCAATATGGTTCTGGCCGTCTTGAAGTACTGCCCACGTTTGCTGGAGGCAGAACCTGCTCTCGGTCAAGGAAGATATATTAGCAAGAACATCCTGAGAATTAAATTACAAATGTCTATTATAGATTTTGAATGTTTCACAATCAAGATTTTTTTAATAGTTCCTTCCTTGGCTTTGAACCACTACGGATTTCAGGTTGCTTTTTTCCTCCCTCCCAGTAAGGCAACCAGCTATGAAATGCAAAGTAGTGACTGTGAGCATATTTTACTTTTTTTTCCCGTTCTCTGCTTTCTAAATTGTTCCCAATGTCTCAATACAAACATGTCTTATTATGATTATATCAGTGGATGTCATTTTATCAACTACTAATGCTAGGTGGTAGTGGTTTAATCGCTAAGTCATGTCCGACTCTTGCGACCCTATGGACTGTGGCCTGCTAGGCTCCTCTATCCACGGGATTCTCCAGGCAAGAAATATTGGAGTGAGTTGCCATTTCCTTCTCCAGGGGATCTTCCTGACCCAGGGATCGAACCCATTGTGGGCAGACTCTTTATTGACTGGGTTGCAAGGGAAGCCCCACTAATGCTAGGGCTGGGTCTAAAATCTAGAAAAGCATGAAACAAGCATTTTGATCATCCTGTGTATATCCAGTAACTTATAAAAGTTACTGTTGTTCAGTCATTAAGTCATGTCCAACTCTGCAGCCCCATGGACTGCAGCATGCCAGGCTTCCCTGTCCTTCACTATCTCCCAGAATTTGGTCAAGCTCATGTCCATTGATTTGGTGATACCATCCAACCATTTTATCCTCTGTCGCCCCCTTCTCCTCCTGTCCTCAATCTTTCCCAGCATCAGGGTCTTTTCTAATGAGTTGGATCTTTGCTTCAGGTGGCCAAGTATTGGAGGTTCAGCTTTAGCATCAGTCCTTCAATGAATATAAAGGGTTGATTTCCATGAGGATTGACTTGTTTGATCTCTTTGCTGTCCAAGGGACTCTCAAGAGTTTTTTCCAACACCATAATTCAAAAGCATCAATGCTTTGGTGGTCAGCCTTCTTTATGGTCCAACTCTCTCCTTTGTATATAACTACTGGAAAAACCATAGCTCTGACTATACAGACCTTTGTCAGCAAAGTGATGTCTTTGCTTTTTTAATAGATTCATTATAGCTTTTCTTCCAAGGAGCAAGCATCTTTTAATTTCATGGCTACAGTCACCATCTGCAGTGATTTTGGATTCCAAGAAAATAAAATCTATTACTGTTTCCACATTTTCTGCATTCATTTGCCATGAAGTGATGGGACCAGATGCCATGATCTTGGTTTTTTGAATGTTGACTTTTAATCAGCCTTTTGGAAAGTCTTTATCTGGCCCCCAAAGTTAATAGATACTTGACCTCTATTAAATTATACAGCCTCAAGCCATATAATTTTAGAATACATAAATGATAGTCTAAAATTTAGACCAATGCTAATCATAATAATAGAACTTATAGTATTTGATTTCTTACCACAAGACATCCCATACTGATATACTCATTTGTCATGGATTATCTCATTTAATTATCATAATTTGGACAATGGTATAAGGCAGGTTTTAGAAATTTGGAAACTGAGGGTAAGGGAGGTGATGTTACTCACTCAAGGGGGGCTGACTGGTAAGAGTCAGTATTGTGGTTCAGTTGTAGTCACCTGTCTTCAGGAAATGTGTTCATAACATCCCTTGTGCACAGACCAGCTGTTTGTGGGTCATGCAGAGGCATCACAGTCCTCAAAAATGCCATATGATGTTTCATCAAGCATACTTTGGGCTTGCCTAAAGCATCTGGGGCTGATCAGGCAACATGGTGCCTGGTTGGATGAGTAAGATTGCAATGGGAAAGAAAGAATAAAAATGTTCTTTACTTTCATATCAGACTACAAAAATTCTGATTTATAGTACAGATGTATGGTTGCAAGCTAGAAATGTTTAAAATTATTCAAAAGTCATATAAAAATTATGAAGAGTATTTTCTCACTTCTTTCTAAGGGCCATTTGTTCTCACATTCTAGTATGTTAATTCACTAGAGTTGTTGGTATAAACAAAGGCAATTGATGTTATAGGCTAGTTTTAACACTATCTCATTCATAAGAATATTGAATTATTTTAGGCAAAGTGGTTGTGTCAAACTGAATAGAAATAAAGGGAAAGTGGTAATTAGACTATGTTAAAATATAACCTCCAAGGATATTAAATATGCAAGAGCTCATCCATGAAAAATTAGACTGCAAGAGGTTACACCATGTATTGGCTTATTTTGTAAGATATCAAATTACCTCTCATGAATAAATATGACTAATAATGGTAACTCTATAATTTAATGCTATAATATTAAAAATATTTTTGATTAAAAAACTGGTTATATATTTGATCCTTTTTAATTACCAAATACTAACTGTACAACTAATTAAATTAATATTTCTTGACTTAAATTTTGAGAGATTTATACTTCAAACTCTATTAAAAAACTCTTTTTATAAATGTTCCTTAAATGAATATTGAGATTTATTAAATTTTAAATGAGAAATAACACAAACTATTATACCTCATGATAGTCATGTCCAGTCCCTGAGAAAGTAAAGTGTCTTCCTTATGCACCAGGCATTTTGCTAGGTGATGAGGTTATAATGGTAAATATGAAAAGAGAAAAATAATTGCAAATAACTAATTATGTTAAAACATCTTACAACCTAATATTTTACTTAATAAGCAAGATCATTGGATATGATACCTTGTCATATTGACATGAATAACCGACAGAAGAAAATTAGCTAAAGTAAAAAAAAAAAAAAACTCTATAAAGTAGGCAAAAATGGCTATAACTGGAAAGTGCTAACTATATAATGAGTGTCAGTTTGGTTTGGAATTCTGTTTTCAGATTTCCATAGCTTCTTTTCTATCTAATTTATCCTCAGTAACATCTTTGTCATTTTTGCTTGTGATACTGTTTACACAAAACTCTTGGTAGCTGAAAGAATCTTTGAAAATTTTCCAAGTAAAGACTATATGCTAAGCACTGCTTAGACTCAAGGATGAACAGATAAAAATACTAGCACTTTGCCTTTCCTTAACTGTGTTTAGGTCTATTGGGAAATACTCATAAAAGCAAATAATTCAAATACAGCATTGCATCAGTCCCAGTGTTTAAAGAGTGAAATAAGAACCAAGAAGGAGAATGACAAGAATCAGGCAGGGTAAGTTTGGAACTTTTTTGAAGAAAGAAAATCATTTAAGCAGATTATTCAAAGTTTCATAAGCTCTTGAAAAGAAATCAAATATCACTAAGCCATCATGTGAGAAGGGAGCAGCACAGGAAAAGTGAAGCGGGTACAGGGCAGCAGAAAGTTTGGGGGAAATAAAATGTTTGTGGTATTTCTGGAGCATTAAGCTTCGTGTGTGTTGGACTCAACAATGGAGAGAGTTGAGTCTAGAGAATTACCTAGAATTATCTCTCTTTATTCCTGAAGATGCTGTAAAAATCCAACTTAAGACCTTGAGCGCTGTTCAAACTTGCATTTACAATTGCCAGGTGGGCTCATCTACCCCACGTATCTATAGCATGATGTAAAACTGTTCCCCAAGTCTTATTCATCTTACATGTTGGGAACATTTCTGTGAAACTGATATGCAATTCTTAGCCACTCAGGTTTAAAAGTCTCAGGATCATGTTGAAAGCTATATCTCCCCAAGCCTGCATATTCCAGTGGTAATCATACTCTTAAGATCTATATAGACCTGTATCCTGAGACTTCCAGATCTGAAATAGTGCAAATATATAAAAAAATACTGTATCAATCTATTATTTCATTATGCTCAGCATGCTCTTTCCCCTAGTTCTTTAATTATGCAGTTCTTTATGTCTGGAACAATTGCTCTGCCCATCACATCCCCCAGTTCAAAGCTGAATTCATAGACTTCATGTATTTTTTTAAACAAATTTTCCAAGTTGATATCCCTCTCCCCTGACATTTATTTCTCTTTATAGATGCTTCTTTTCGTGATTTGTTTTGTTCTACTAGTGCTATATTTCAGTAAGAGAAATGTACAGTTACAATTATAAGGTTATGAAGAAAAATACTGAGAGTCATCCATACATCTTGTTATTTCAGACCACTCCTATCGTTTGTTAAATTAAGAACAAAAAGCACATTAATCCAAATTACTAAATTTTAACTTTTAAAATCTATATATCTATTTATAAAAGCAAAGCCAGTTCTCTTTAAGAGTTGTCAGGATGCTCAGAAGTTATAATGATCTATTATAATGATCCTAGCTACTTGGATTGACACAGGGGATTAAACTTTCTTCTTGACTTCAGAGGTTTAGAGCAAATGGAAATAGTACCACACCCTTGGGCTTACTTTGTGGCTCAGATGCCTGCAGTATGGGAGACTCAGGTTCAATCCCTGGACCAGGAAGATCCCCTGGGGGAGGGCACAGCAACCCACTCCAATATTATTGCCTGTAGAATCCCATGGGCAGAGGAGCCTGGTGGGCTATAGTCAGTAGGGTCCCAAAGAGTTGGATATGACTGAGTAACATTCACTTTCACCACATCCTTACTTTCTTTTGTTTATAGAATATACTAAAATACATCTTGACTTTGAAATTGCTTAATTTTCCTCTTTCATGTTCATTAACTCTACAGATTTCTGTAACCCAATCTCATTTATATTTATAACTCATTCCCTGTGGATCAGCAAGTGAACTTTGAAAAAATTGTCTTGCCCAAGAAATGATAAATATTAGCAAAATATTAGCCATAAAATCAGATATAACATGGTTATCACCTGATAACTCCCTATTTTGAGATATCTAGATATTACTGCTTTTAATGTTTTTTCCAAATTCTTAATTATGCTACCTTAAGTAGACAGGTAAGTTTATTCCTAAAACTTCTTTACCATATTATAATCTCTAGACTTTCCAATTCTTGGTCTGAAGTAGGATCTATAATTTAAAATGAAAATAATATATTTATGTTAATGCATTAGAGTAATACAATACAAAGTTGTCTATACAGTTTGTTGAACCCTAGCAAAAGGTTTCCTCTCTTAGGGTTTCCTTATCTTTCTCTGGATATCAGAATATATGTTCTAAGAGCATAACCTAGAAAGAGATAACAACAGGATTCATTTTCTTCTGGACTAACTAGTGGTTGGTGAACACTGCCATTTTAACCTCAGAGGTCAGACTATGTAGACTTCTGGGATTTCAGTAGTTAGAAAGCATTGTGGGGAAGAAGGCACTTTTTTCTATGCCAAATTGATAACTATAATTATAATCCTCCTGCCCTCATGTAAGGAATTTAGCAAGGGACTTTGTAATCCCCTCACAATACGGTGTTACTTTGTCTCCAGCCATCCTAATATATTAGTCACTTATGTACTGATTTCTGCAGAGAAAATGGAACTCTCCTAAGGAAAAATAACTTGCACTAATTTACCAGAAAAGTTTACTGTAGACCTCAGATTTAAACTGAAACTTCCACCCACCATATCACCCTACCTCAGTACCAGTGTGATGAAATAAACTGTGAGTATACTAGACTATCTTACAGCCTAGATATATTTATTTTTTATGTGCATTTCTTTTATTAGGTCGAACCATATGAAATTGGTGATATTGGATTGTTTTTAACCTATAAACATGTAATTTCATCTTCAAACCTAACATATATAAGAGATCATTGTTGTTCAGTTGCTAAGTTGTGTCCAACTCTTCGTGACCCGGTGGACTGCAGCACACCAGGCTTCCCTGTCCTTCACTATCCCCTGGAGTTTGATCAAACTCATGCCCATTGAGTTGGTGATGCCATCCAACCATCTCATCCTCTGTCACCCCCTTCTCCTCCTGCCCCTAATCTTTCCCAGCATCAGGGTCTTTTCCAATGAGACAGCTCTCTGCATCAGGTGGCGAAAGGATTGAAGCTTCAATTTTTGCATCAGTCCTTCCAATGAATATTAAGGTTATTTTCCTTTAGGAGTGACTGGTTTGATCTCCTTGCTGTCCAGGGGACTCTCAAAAGTCTTCTCCAGCACCACAATTTGAAAGCATCAATGTTATATTATTATTTAAAAAAATAGAATTTTAATCATAAAAATTATCATTTGGCAAAAAAGAAAGAAATTACTTCTCATTTATATGGTAATAGTTTATAAAATGTTTCTACATAGATATTTCATTTAAATTCAAGGTATGCACACAGTTAAATCTCAAATCATATTTAGAGTTCCTTTCCTACAAGTATTTTCAAACCACTTTATAAGCTAAGTAAGATAGTCAATCTCAATTATATTTTGTTTTTGATCCTCAAGGTATGTATTTATCTTATAAAAATTAAATTTATTTTTGAAAATGATGTATTTCATTGACATATAGTTGATTCTAGATTTATTCCTCTTTAGTTTTTTTTTCTTTTAATTTACTCTTTTTTTTCAATGCTTTTTTTAGTTTGTTTATTTTTTATTTTTTAAATATAAATTTATTTGTTTTAATTGGAGGTTAATTACTTTACAATATTGTATTGGTTTTAATGATTCTTTTCCTCACGTACACGCTGGACACTATCTCCAAGTGAATGTTACTGTGCTGGGGGTCTGTATACTTTTTCCCATCAATACATATAAAAAGCACTTCAGTGGATTCCCATAGCTCTGAGGGAAAAAAAAAGTCCTTAAAAAAGGTCAGAGAACTGGTCCTGTCTACGTCTCAAGCGTAATCTCATATCCCTTTGTCCATCATACTTTGTACTTGTGCTACGTATGACTTTATATTAACTCTGAATCAGCTGCTCAGGCTCTGAAATCAATCTGTCAATTGATTGATCAATCACATGTGAATTCCTTTCCTGTCACTTCAGTGGTGTGGGGATTGTCACCCTGGATAATTCTTTAACTTCTTTGTCCTTCAATTTTATTACTATACAATGGGGGCTGATGATAGTAACTATTCCACGGAGTTATGAGAACTAAATGAAATAATACAGAAAAATGCTCAGTGCAAAAGATATAGCACTTGACTTTGTTTATTTAATTAATTCTCAGCCCCTAATGGGATTGCGATTTTCAGTTAAATGACACCAGGTACTCTATCGAATGGCTTCCCTGGTGGCTCAGCTGGTAAAGAATCCATCTTTAAGGCAGGAGACCTGGATTCAGTCCCTGGCTTGGGGAGATCCCCTGGAGAAGGGACTGGATACCCACTCCAGTATTCTGGCCTGGAGGATCCCATGGACTGTGTAGTCCATGGGGTCGCAAAGAGTCAGACACGACTGAGTGACTTTCACTTCACTCTATCTGATATGGATTACCTTGTGTCATAGATGACTAGAATAAGACTGCTCTTTGTATCTTGATAAATCTATATCAGATGAGTGAGTGAATGGCTGGATGCAAACTGATTGGGTTGTCTGTGGCCATTTGCTTTGTCTGCCAAGTAAATACCTCTTAGTTTTTTTGGAGGTCCAATATATAGATTACTGCCTCTTTGAAACCATTTTGTATTTTCTGGAGTACTAGAAAATTTCGACTGAGATCACCTTTGTCTTACAATGTTCTGTAGTTACCTCTATAACATTTAATATGTTTTTATAAATCTCTATTCTGAAAGCAGAGTATTAACACTAAAAGAAAAAATAATGGAAGTTCACTTCCTTTTAAGAATTTGCAAAGTAGTTAAAAGAGACATTGGTATATTTGTGCATTCATTCCATGAAGTAGTGAGGATACTATGGTGTTCCCTGTACAAGAAAGGTAAAAAACCCTGAAAAATTAATGAAAAATGTGATGATAGAAATTGGAGGTGAGTGAGGAACACAAATAATAACAGGAAAAGTGTTTTTTTTTTTTTTTTTTTTAAGTCAGCAATGACTTTGCTGAGGTAATAGTAATTAGTTGAGACCTACAGACAGGAAAAGGGAGTCAAAGAGAAATGAAGATGCCTCTGAGGTCCCAGAGCACACAGAGTTTGGCCCATGAAATAAACTTAGCAGTTGCTATTAGAATGAAAGAGTGAAATACAGTAGAGGTGAGAAAATTAAAAAAAAAAAACAAAAACAAGATACATGTACTTACCATTATTTTAACTTTTCCCAACTTCTCGAAAAGTCTAAAATCTGTTGTTTAAGACCACACTCAAGTTCATCTTCTCCTGTTTCGGAGTTCATCACTCTCTCCTTGAACCTCCTGTAGCATTGGCCGCACCAGTATTTACCTACTCTGGAAAGCATTTCAGCTTAAATTAGACATGTGTTTGTTGAACATGTTTTCTTAGTCATGTGATCTTTTGCAAAAGTGTTGCAACTGCAAATGTTGAGAGTGTTCGCCCCATTTAAAGTTTCTCTGATTAGTGAGTTTAAAAGATGAAATAGGTTAAATAGGAAACTTCTGTCATCTTTTTACTGGGTAATTCTCAGTTACCTTATATCACTACATTTCCCCTGTACCACACCTAATGAATCTGAGGATTAACAAAATATTTTTTATTTCATTCTTCCGTAGCATCCCTTTTTTTTTTTTTTTGGTGTTAATCAGTTCACCCAAAGTTGAATCTTAGAAATTAATGATTTATTTATTGGAATTATTATTTTGAAATCCTTATCCTTAGCTGGAGACGCCTCAAGACTTATAGGTTTGTTTTTTCCCTCAATTTTAAAAGCTAATGCTAATATTTAAAATCCTAGATTTATTACTGTGTAACAAAGAAGGAAGGAAACTGCAAGGTGATTTTGTTTTAATGTTGAAAGTTAAAGTTGAATCATTAGTTTAGATATTGATAATATATCAATGCTCTAAGGACTTACTACAGATTGAAAGCAATCTCAGCTGAGGCTACAGTCCATGTGATCACAAACAGTCATGCACAACTTAGACACAAAACAACAAGAACAGATTTAAACCATGTCGTCAGACTTTTACGGGGCATGAGAAATATTATGCGATGATGGCATTCTAGTTTTTAATAAAGAATGTGTTACATAGGTAGTTCATGTTCAGATTCAGTGAACACATGTTAAGAATTGTAAATTTCTTTTGTTTAAAGTTTACAAAATAAAGTACACTCTAAAAGCAATAGAACATTTTAAGTACCAGCCAAAATATTCTGTGTTGGGAATTTTCAAGAACAAAATATTGTTAAATAACACAAGCAAGTTTCAAAATAACTTCTTGGAAGAGAGTCCTCTTTACTTAGGGTACATTTCTAATCTCTCTTAAGATTTTTTTTTTTCCAGTTAGACATCTTACATAGAGAATGAGATATAGAGAAATTGTAGCCGGTCCATAGAATATCAACAAAAAGATTAAAGGAATGGAAAATAGTGCTGGTGAGGAAAGATAAAAGAAACTTGGGTTATTTTGTGTAATTTCCAGAACAGAAGCTGAGAGGTTGTTTAACAGCCATCTTCCCCATTTATAAAGGAAATGCCTTGTGTTCACTGAGACCCCTGAAACTGTTGAGAACTTTTAGGTCATCTAATCCAGGCTTCTCTTTTACAAGTGAAAACCTTGATGCCCAGAGATCAGATGTGACTTGCTGAAGATCCTGCCACTCAGTAATGGTTGGGGTTGAGAACAGGACTCAGCCTGGTTGTGTCTCTAGATACCAAGTTAAAAATATCAAGGCATGTTAGTCCTGCAAATTGGAGAGGTCATAACAAAGTGCTAGAAAATGTTTTCTATTAGTATAAATATCTATCTACTTGAAGTATATAATTCACCTCTATTTCTAGTCCTCCATCTCCTCCTAACTGTTCTGAACAAAAGTTAAAGGTAAAAGTCAAAGTCAAAGTTACTCTAAACTCTAGTTCTTGGGCAAGGGCCATGATTGGATTAATGGGTTAATCATACCCTACTTGTGACAGTTTCTGATTCAGTTAATTTTAGCCAACTGCTATGATGACTTCCCACAAATATACTGAGTGATTTCAATTGTAGTTCAACTATGAGGGATGTTAACACTTTTCCTCAGAATCTTGAACATGGTTAAGTTCCCTCTGGACATTATGGAACACCAGCATCACATTTAGGGCATCTATAGCCATTTTCAAGCATCAGGAAGTCACTTTGAGCATTTAGTTTAAAAACGGGAGTACTCTGAACCAAGAATATGGCAAAAAGAAAAAAAAAAAAATCACAATCTTGATCACATTATAAGTAAACTCACTCTGAATACCGTATTTAAATTACATGATCCATTGAATTTTCTGCAGTGTTTGTTAAATTATCCTTCATTGAGTTCTCTGAATGTTTACAACTGAAGGCACTGAAAATAGTATGTCAGAAGAAATACTTCTTTTTAAGAGTAGATTACTGAGTTATTTCTTCCTAACACCTCAATTACTGAAATAGGTAACTCATACTTATTGTAAAGTGCTACGCTCTGCAACCATTATCATGTTTAATCCTGACAACAACCCTCTGAGGTAAGTCATACTGTATTTCACAAATAAGAGAAGTCATGAAATGCTTGGTAATGCTATAAAAACATTTACTGTGGATTGTGCTTCAGTTCACACAGTGAAAATGTGACAGAGTTGAGACTAGTCCAGATCAATCTGGTTCTAGGGCCATTGCTAAGCTTCACATACTCACTGAATGGTGGTGGGTTTGGTACGAAGCAGTCATTGAATGCCATTCAGATACTTGAAGTTCCACCTAAATCTTGGATGCTCCAAGCTTCCAGAGCACCTTCATTTCATACAAGAAGAAAAGAATGGAAAAGAAAGCAGACAAAACAAAATAAAACTCTATATCTTGTTTTGTGTCAAGGAGGTTTCCATCTCCTTTGGTAGAAAGAGAATATGACTTCTAGCCTTTAGAAGTACTGGGGACACAATGAAGGCACATATTTACTTACACTGTTCATGTCAGACAGCCCCATACTCCCATCCAATCTCATCTCTTGGCATCACTTTACTGGTGGGTGCAACTACCACTGAGAAGCATGAAGAACATCCATTTCAAACTGTTGTTTGGATAACGAAATGCCTGCTCTTCTTCCCGTGATGCCTTGCCAACAGGTTGGACCCCATGGGGAACTGCTTGTGAAATCCAAAGTTGTAACAGTCAAGGAGACACCACTCACTGGATGATTCACTTGATTCACAGCCACAGAAAGTGAGTAAGTCAGCTCATCTGACTTGCTTCAATTTCAACCATCTGAGACCTGTATACTTTTAAGATTAAGACTTCAAAAGTTGATTATGAGGAAGCACAGATATTTCAGGATTTTAGTATCTGTGATGAAGACATTTTTCTAAAAATATTATTCAGTTCAGTTCAGTTCAGTCGCTCAGTCGTGTCCGACTCTTTGCGACCCCATGAATCGCAGCACGCCAGGCCTTCCTGTCCATCACCAACTCCCGGAGTTCACTCAGACTCACGTCCATCGAGTCAGTGATGCCATCTAGCCATCTCATCCTCTGTTGTCCCCTTCTCCTAGATGAATTGAAAAATGAGTAAAAGTTAATTTAAACAAGGTAGAATTAACAATATACAACTGCACTTTGCCTCAACATTCTTTTTTTTTAAATAATAAGGATTCTAATACTTTTCTTTGCTTTATTCCAGCAATGTCCTATAAGTTTCTATTGATTCTATACACTTATTTCATAAATGAGCTCTGTAATGTACCAGCTACTTTTGAAGATAATTTTAGTTCCTTCTCTATGGTTTTCCTGGCAGACAGATATGCATATCATCTGTAAAGAATAATGATTTTATCTCCTTTACAAGTTTTATCCTTTTTATTTTGGTCGATTTTTGCTTTGCTGAGCATGTTGTATGCAATCTCAAGAACATAGCTTAATGGTAGAACCATAAAAATCTTAAATCATGTTCCTGATCTTAATAAGACACTCTACTGCTGAGCTGTCCAGGTGTGTCAGTGGTAAAGAATCCACCTGCAATGCAGGAGACTTGGGTTAGATCCATGGGTTGGGAATATCCCTTGGAGAAGGAAATGGCAACCCACTCCAGTATTGTTGCCTGAGAAATCCCATGTACAGAGGAGCCTGGCAAGCTGTAGTCCATGGGGTTGAAAAAGAGTTGGACAAGACTTAGCAACTAAACTAAGAACAACAGTTATTAGAACTAGGCTCCTCCTACTCGGTACACTATTGTTGTAATGTATGCGTATGTTCTGTAACTATTCAGGAAATAACAAAAGGTGTCAGTTTATAGTTTGCAGAAAAATAATTTGGAAAATCAGCAAAGTCTGGATCAGAATGTAGACATTCAGCGACAGTGTAACTGAGTCAATTACTCATTCTTTCCCAAGTTCAATGCTATTATCAAAGTTACTAATAATAGTATTTACCTCTTGGGCTTATATTTAGCATGAAAAGGGAGATATGAAGACCTTAGCATTAAACTTGGCCCGTAAAAAAGGCTACACATTAAATATTATCATTAATATTAGAATATTATATTTGGCACTATTTTTTCTGCCCTTGTTAGTAGTAGTCATGTCTCTGAGTTTTCCTGGATTTAAAGTGGTATAAGTCAAGGGATAGTGACCTAATTAACTGAATTGGGTCAAAGAGGCTGATGTTACTTCAAATAAAGGAATGTATCATATGCATTTTTAAAAATTACTAGTTCTGCCAGTCGGTGACCAGGATAACTGTGAAGTTGCACAGAGATATTCAATTATTTTTAATTAAACAAATATAGTCAGACCATAAAGAATCTGCCTGCAAGGCAGGAGATCTGGGTTCGATCCCTGGGTCTGGAAGATCCCCTGGAGAAGAGAATGGCTACCCAGTCCAGTATTCTTACTGGAGAATTCCATGGAGAGAGGGGCCTGGCGGGCTATGGTCTATAGGGTCGCAAACAGTTGCATACGACTGAATGACTAACACACACAAATACAGATACAACCTGGAAACAGTTCCAGGTTGGCCTGGAAGGAAGGAGTGCATGAAGGGAGCTCAAGTTTCGAGTATTCACTATAATGAAACTTAGGACACAAAGTTTATTTAGTTGTTACAATAAAAGATGTATTACAATAAAAGATACAAAATATGTATTTCAATAAATGCCTCTTCATAAATATATAAGGACATACATAAGCAAATACATGAAATATAATCAACTTTTTCTGCCACTGTCCACCCCCTCATCCTCCAGAAACCTAGTAAGGCAAAAGGGGAGGTTCCCAAGGCAAAGAGGAGAGTTCATACCTACCTATGTACTTGGTAAGGCTTGATGCTTTTAAAAGTCTAAACAGTACATAATTTATTTTTCCTGTAAAATTCCTTTTGGCTTTAAAGATGATTACTTGTACAAATTATTTTTTAATGGAGAAGGGAGGGAAGAGTGATAGTGTAATTAATGCATCCTTGTTTTTATATCAATTTCCTATCTCAAAGTAAAATTTAAGTTCTTGAGGCCTTCAGTGTTAATGAGTATTTATTCCTCTTCTTCTTATATAAAAAAGATGAGCATTTTAGCATGATTAAAATTGATGACAATTTCATTTACATAATTATAATGTATAGCTTATAAAATGTATCAAAAATAAAGTTCTGTGTATGGTATGTGTATTTTTTTTCTCCAAGGGAAAAAACATGGAAATTTGTTTGGAAAAGACAGACTTTCATTGCCCAATGTCTTTCTATGGGAAGTCAGACATCGGTAGATGCATTATATGGATGTATTCAGTCCTATGACCCTCAGCTTGCTTATCTGCTGTATGCAGTTGATCATACCTCCTCGACAAGGTTGCTGTGATGATCAAATAAGATAATGATAGGAAAGAGAAACATTAGCAAGAGCAGAATTGCAATAATACTTTGCATGATATTTGTATTTTTTTTTTTTAAATGATGCAGTTGTTGAGAGCTCAGGCACTGACCCACATCGGGGCTTATGTTTGAGACTCAACTCTGCTGACCTCGTGACTGAATGAATTGTGCAAGCTCTGCAACTGTTCCTTCATCTGTAAAATGGAGTAACAATAGTCCCGACATCATAAGATTTTAGGAAGTCAATATATTAAAATACTGAGCACAGTGCCTGGACCTCATGAGCGTGCATTCATGTGTGTGTGTGTGGGCAGATGTGTGCTCATGTCTGCTCAGTCTTGTCTGACTCTTCACAACCCCAGGGACAGTCGCCCACTAGGCTCCTCTGTCTATGGATTTTCCAAACAAGAATCCTGGAGTGGGTTGTCATTTCCTTTTCCAGGGAATCTTCCCCATCTTGGATTCAAACCTGCATCTCCTGTGTCTACCTGCACTGGTAGGCAGGCTCGTTACCAGGGAAGTCCGCTGGACTTCATAAGCTCTGACTAATACTATCATTATTCATTGTATTGTTGAATAGAGCAACTGAAGAGACAATGCTTTGAACCTGGGTCCTATCTATGTTCTTTCAGCCTCAGTTTTCTGAAACACTGAACCTCTGTTCTTTTACCAATAGATCTGAGTAATATAAAAGGATCAGCTGGCTTGGCTAGATCTTGCTCTATTATTGTTTCCAGTGTCTGCAAAGACTGAACCCTGAACTGTAGAATCAGTGTAAAAAAAAATAAAATAAAATAACTTACTGGGACTTCTCTGGTAGTCCAGTGGTTAGGATTCTGCACCTGCACCATAGGGAGGCGGGTTTGATCCCTGGTCAGGGAACTAAACTCAAACATGCCATATGGCGTGGCCAAAAAGCAAAAATAATTTTTAAAATTAACTTACTGAGCTCAACATTCCGTGTAACTCACCAATAAACATCTGGTTAAAATATTTCACATGGGTAATCTGGTTTCACCATGGACTTTACCATCATGTGCCAGATATTTCCTCACTAACATAAGTCTGAGTAAAGTATATGAGTCCCTCTAGGATATTTGTGGAGAAGGCAATGGCACCCCACTCCAGTACTCTTGCCTGGAAAATCCCATGGATGGAGGAGCCTGGTAGGCTGCAGTCCATGGGGTTGCAGAGTCGGACACGACTGAGCGACTTCTTTCACTCTTCACTTTCATGCATTGGAGAAGGAAATGGCAACCCACTCTAATGTTCTTGCCTGGAGAATCCTAGGGATGGTGGAGCCTGGTGGGCTGCCATCTCTGGGGTCGCACAGGGTCGGACACGACTGAAGCGACTTAGCAGCAGCAGCAAGATATTTGTAGCTTTTGTGTTTTAACCATCAGCTCATAAAATTATAATTACCTCTACAGTCCTAGTTCGATCCAACAAACGTGGGGAGAGACACAAAGCTCAGCATCAAGTGGCACAGATAGAGCATCGTACACCTAGGCCCACACCCCTCTCATTTAAACAGCTGAGTCTTTGCACTCTTAAAATTCAAGCCTCCTGAATTCCAAGGCTGAATAGAGTAATGGCTATGACCATGAACTTTGGTGCTATATAGATATGAGTTTGAGTTTCTTGTTTCCCATCTACTGGCTGAGTGATCTTGAATTAGTGATTTCATCTGACTGTCTTCATCTGTAAGACTAGGACAATGGTTCCTATATCATAAGCTGTTATAAGGATTCACTTCGATCACGGATGTCAAATTCTCTCCACACAATAAGTCACCAATAAATGGTGAATTTTATCCTGTCTTGGCCTTAGTTATGCTAAGTTCAAAATGATGTCATATGTAGATAAATTTTATTCTGCATTCCCCATCACTGATACTCTAAAAAATTATCTAAAATATACATTATGCCAGCTTTATTATTATTATTTATCTTAAAATGTGGGTCGACTTTTAGACATATGATGAATAATTTGAATGTAATTAACAGAATCGCTATATTGATTACTTGTTATAATTTATCATTTCTTACAATAATCATTCTTTAGGTAAGCTTGGTAATTTATCTTTAAAATTTTGACAAATGCTCCCTTCAGACAAATTCATCCCATTTAAATCAGATGATTGAAAGAGTTTAAAATTTGCTGTCATTTTTTCTTAATGCAAAATCAAAATGCAAACCATCAAAGTTACTAGGCAATCATGATTTTTATCAATAAAGATTTTTAATTCTATCATGTCCTAAAGGTAATTTTGTAATTTAGACATTTTTCTAGACATCTTTGTTTACTTGCCTGTTGTGTTTAATTTTTCCAATGAAAATTATCACCTCTGATCATATTTGTATATATGAAGGGCTGATGGCTATTGATATGGTATAAAATGCCATAAACAGAACCTTCAGTTCATTTATTTATGTGAAATATCATGTCATTAAATACATACATATCACACGTGGGAGTCATTTTGTCAGCATAAATCTCTTAAAGTTTTAGTATAAACTCTTGAAAAGTTGTATTTTTAGATAGCATAGTATGTAACACCTTTAATAATTTCAATGTGTTTTCTTTCATCTACATTTATAATACTGTATTTTTTTCTCTACCAAAATTTCTACACGAAAGATATTATCTTCATTTAACTACAGGGAGTTTATAATTTTACAAAGTCACATGGTTAATAAAGGGTAGGGTATAATCTATTGCTCAAGTTTTTTGATGTTTATATTCAATGCCATTTCTACCTAAACATTCATTACAAATAATGTCTTCCAATGTACATTTCTGTATCTTTGAGTATTCATTCAGATATGACAATGGACTCAATGCAAAAGGAAAAAAATGCAATTGTATCTCATAACAAGAAGTCCTAACATAAATATAGGTTAATACTAGTTAATCAGAGGTTCCATGTCAGTAAGTATCTTTCTATCTCACTGCTCTATCACGTTCTAGAAATGACTTTGTTCCCCAGGCTAGTCCCTTTCAAGATCAAAAGATGGCCAGCAGAGATGTAAGAAAAAGCCTTCATCTGAAGGAACAGCTGATCTTGAAAGCAAATCTCCAAAATTTTTGTAAACAACATCAGTTCAGTCCAGTCAACACTGGGAGCTTAAATCCAGTCATATTGGGAGGATTTAATTAAGTGAAGTTCCTTCCACAGACAGATTTTTAAATGACATAACCTGATTTTAAAACCAATAAAATATACAAAGCCAAAAACATTTTTTTCCCATTTATTCAAATCATAAAAACAGATGCAATAAATGTTGGGACCATCTGAAGATATTTTACAAGCTGGTCCGTCTGCCTTGCTGGGATTCTACCCAAGTAGTGTGGGTGGTTCTGAGTTCTGAGTCATCTCTAACACTTGCATAACTTGGCCTGGGATGGAACCATTTTATTTTACTTATTTTTTAATGGCCTGGAGTAGCTTGGAGGAGGACACTGTTTTGTTTTGTTTTCACCTCTAAGTCAAGGGCGGGGGGAGGAGTTCTTTTTCATGTACACTTGTTCAGTGTGTCATAGTGCCTTGACTGGTAATTTCCTCAAAAGGTGGTTTCAGCAGTTCCCTGAGGGTGAGAGAGAAGCTGTAATCTGTTGTTTGCTTGCCAGCATGAATCCTTTGGCTGGTTATGTCCATGGACATATATATATATATATATCTTCCACTTGCTATTTGCCTTATATATTAGGAGTAAAATATCTGCTGATATTTACCAGCATGAAAAAACATGATTTCTCATCTAATATGTACGTCCTCTTCAAGGAAAATTTTGTACATCATATTTCACCCAGGAAACAACTTTTGACTGCATTATCTAAGGAGATGAGAAATGGGCATGGATTCAGGCTTAGGCAAAATTAGGGGCTTATATGAGTCATCTTTAGATAATCTTATAGTTTTTAAATCCTTGCTCTGTAATTTCATTTTTCCTTGCATTAATGTGCTGAGAAGTAGCTTAGAGAAGATATTAACATTCCTGTATTTCATATGGAAATTTTGATTCCTGGAGATGTCAAGTTATTTGTCCAAAAGTACAAATTTTGGACATGCAAGTAGAATCTAATTTTTAAACTAAGTGTCACTTAGACAACTATGGTAAAGAATCTAACACAATGGTCTAGCAGTTATGTAGAGATCTCCCTTTAGGAATGGCACACTCCTTCCAGCTACCTGGAGGGGTGTCAGACTATTGAATTTGTCTCTGAGAATTTGCCCTCAGCCCAAGAGATGAGCTTGGTAAAAATTGCCTTAAGGCATGAAAATGCTGAAAGCTCATCCCAACTCTAGTGCTCCTCATGGAATCAACTGATACTTTTGCTGTTAATACATTGCTCCAAACTTTTGTCTGAGCATACTTTCGTCATCTACTGGTAAACCCCCTGCACACAAATCTTCTTAGAATCTGTCTCCCAGAACCTGACATGAGGCAGGTGGTAACAGGATTAATCAGGCTCTAACAGGATTTGAAGTTGGACTAATCACCCAACAATTGTCAATAATCAGCCCATCACTAGTGGTACATGGAGAATGGATAGTTCTTTAGCATATAGCACATATGCATAGAATACGTGGCGTATAATACCATAGAGCTTGAGCAATAGTTGTGTAATTACAGGGAATTTCAATTGTGGTAAAAGTAGATAAGCTATTAGTGAAAGAATATGTGCTGGCAGGTGCTTCTCAGGTATTTGAAAAATTGGAAGACAGACGGAGTAAATATAGGATAATGGAATTAGATAAAAGACTAAGTCTGAATCCAGCAAACGTTGTTAGCATGATACTGAGAAACTTTCATCTCATGCAAAGAGCAGAAAACAATTTGGGTCAAGTCTAGGACTTAATTAGAATAGCAGAATGTTAGAGGAAGTTAATCTCTAGTTCTGAAAGTCTATTATGCCAGCATCAGGGTCTTAACTTGGAAGACTAGGATGCTCTCAAGATACAGGATGAAGTGTATTGGTTAATGCAGCCCTAAATCTTGGGTTTCTAGATGACATACAATGCTCCGAACTTATAGAAATATATAGAAATGATCTGCTATGTCCTGTTAAGAAAAAGAGTTGTACTCTTTCTTGACAAAATTGCAGAAGACTTTGCCAGCAGGATCATAAAAGTAATACATAAAAGGGTCTACTCTAACTTTCCTCTTGACCACCAAACCACTATTAACTGGATTATGTCACAACATAATTTTGCTGGATAAGTCTTGGCCCTGTTAGGTAGGGTAAGAAAGGGGATATATCCAGACCTAGCCAGCATGTACCAGCAGAAAAAGAAGAGTTTTATGGGGCTAGATCTTGAGATGCTAGAATTGAGATCATAGGGTTGTGTAAGAGACAGCCTAATATCTCATGATAAACTTTTTATCATTCATCTTTATAGTTTCCTAATGTGGAAGCTTAGCATATTGATTTTAGGTCTTTCTTTACTAGTGTATGCATTTGATGTTATAAATATCCTTCCTTTTCTTAACAGCTTTATTGAGTGTAATTAATACACAAAGTCCGTACATGTTTTATATAGTTTGGGGGGTTTAGTTATATGCAAACACTAATTATACTGTCAATATAATCAAAGTAATAGATATATCTAATACCTCTCAAAGTGTCCTTGTATGTCTTTTTTGTTTATTTAATAGTAAGAACAGTTATCTGAGATATATTCTCTTAACAAACTTTGAATTGCACAATACAATATTGTTAGCTATATTCACTATGTTGTACAGCATGTATCTTAACACTTATCCATGTGGGGTAACTGAAACTATACCAATTGAACAACAATTTCTCATTTCCCCCAAACCCTTGCCCCTGGCAACCACTATTATATTCTCAGCTTCTGTGAATTTCACTGTTTTAGATACTTGATAGAAGTGGAGTAATGGTCCTTTCACGACTGACTTATTTCACTAGCGCAGTGTCCTCCGAGTTCATCCATATTGTTGCAAGTGTTAGGATTTTTCATGGCCGAGTAATAATGTTGTGTGTACATATCCATTCATCTGTTCATGAACACTTAGGTTACCTTCATATCTTTGCTATTGTGAATAACACTGTAATGATCATGGGAGTGAAGACATCCCTTTGAGATTTGGTTTAATTTTTTGATGACATACCCAGGAGTGACATTGCTGGGTCATGTGATAGTTTCATTTTTAATATTTTGGAGGAAGCTCTATACCATTTTCCATAGCTGCTGCACCATTTCACATTCCCACCAACAGGTTACTAGGGTTTCGATTTCTTCAAATCCTTTCCAATGCTTTTTACTTCTTTGACAAGTAGTCATCCTAAAAGATGTGCAGTGATATCTCTTTGTGGTTTTGATTTGCATTTCCCTGATAACAATTTTGAGTATTTTTATTATCCCGTTGGGCATTTGTATGTCTTCTTTGGGGAAATGTTTGTTGAAGACCCAAACTGATCAGTAATGAAAGAGGGGGAAATTGTAACAAATGCCACAGAAATGAAAAGGAACAAAAAACCTCCCAGTAACAAAAGCCCAGGCTGGATGACTTTACTGGTGAATTATATCAAATGTTTAGAGAATTAATTCCAATCCTTATTGAAGTCTTTCAAGAAATTGAAAAGAATGGGGCACGTCCAAACTCATTCTATGAGACTTGTATTACTCTGACATCAGAACAAAGCAAAGTATAAGAAAACAAAATTACAGGCTAATACCCATAGCAGACATAGATTCAGAAAGTGAAAGTGAAAGTGAAGTCGCTCAGTTGTGTCCGACTTTTTGCGACCCCATGGACTGTAGCCTACCAGGGTTCTCTGTCCATGGGATTTTCCAGGCAAGGGTACTGGAGTGTGTTGCCATTTTCTTCCTCAACAAAATACCAACAAACTGAATTCAGCAGCAGATTAAAAGGATATGCACTATGATCAAGTAGGATTTATCCCTGGGATAAAAAGTGTGGTTCAATATATACTAACCAATAAATGTGAAACACCACATTAACAGAATGAAGGATAAATTTTCTTCTAAGCTCTGCTTTCTCTGTATCTGTCAAATTTTTATAATTTATATTTTATTTTCACTTGTTTAAAATATTTTTAAAATTTTTCTCAGTACTCCTTTTTTGATCTACTTGTTATTTCAACGTGTGCTGTTTAATCTCCAAATATTTTAGTGTTTTTGTAGTTATCTTTCTGACTCAATTCCTAGTTTACATAATTGTCTGAAAGCATACTTTATGCAATTTCTATTCCCTTAAATGTGTTCAATTATGTTTTATAGTCTACTGAATGTGGCTTATGTTGATGAAATCTTTTCTGTGTAAACTGAAAAAAAAAAAAAGTGGGTTCCACTGCTATTGGATGAAGTATTCTATAGGTGTCAGTTCAAGCTGATTATCAGTGATATTCAATTCTTCTGTATCCTTGTTGATATACTGTGTATTGATTCTGCCAAATACCAACAGAGGGGTATTTAATTCTGACTATAGGATTACAGAGAGTTCATCTGTTTTTCCTTACAGTTCTATCAGTTTTGTCCTATATGTTTTGATGCTCTACTGTGGCTGCAGACATATTAAGGATTGTTTTGTCTTCTTGGAGAATTGACCTCTTTATTATTGTATAATGTTCCTCTGTCTTTGATAATGTTCAGAGCCCCAGAGTTCACTTGTCTGATATTAATATACCTACTGCCACTTTCTTTTGATTAATGTCAGAATGGTTTAGCTTCATCCATCTCTTCACTTTTTAATCCATGTGAGTCTTATATTTAAAGTTTCAAAAAATAAACTTTGTTATACATAACGTGCAGTTGTAGTTTAAAAAGAAATCCATTCTGAGAGATTCTTAATCAGTGTGTTTAGTCCATTAAGTTTTTAGTTATATAATATCAGCTTTATTTATTTATTTATTTTTTACTGTTTTCTATTCATTGCCTTTGTTACTTTTTTGTTTTCCAGTTATTTTCTGCCATCTCTGGTTTTAGTTAAATACCTTATGCAATCTCTTTTTTTCTCCTCTCTTATCACATCAGTTATACTTCTTATCTTCATGCTTGCCCTTGACTTTCTAGATTGTATTTACAACTATCATCTTTCAGTAACACTATAGCACTTCTATGTATAATGCAAGTGCTTTATAATAGAGTATTCTCAATTCCTGCCCCTTATAAATTTTCTGTCATTATTCACTGACACATAAAGTATACTTTCTTGTTATTATTCTTTAAACAAATTGTAATACATTAGCTCAACTAAGAACAATAAAAAAATAGAATATTTTACCTTCATTTTTTCCTTCACTGGTGCTTTTCCTTTTTTTATGTAAATCCGTTTCTGACTTATGTTATTTTCCTTATTTCTATAAAGCCTCTTTTAACATTTTTTGCCAACGTAAGTCTACTGGTGACAAATCCTCTAAGGTTTTGTTTTCTGAAAATCTCTTCATTTCCCTCTTCACTTTTGAAAGAATACTTTTACTGGATATTGAATTTTGGATTTTTTCTTTCAATTTAAATATTTAACACCACCCTCTCATTTCCATGGCTTCTAAAGAAAGGTCCAAAGTAATTATTATCTTTGTTCTCTCTAGGTAAAGTTCTGCTTTGTCTTTCCTTTAGCTTCTTTCAAGATTTGCTCTTTGATTTATTGCAATATGAATATGATATGCCTAGATGTGGTTATTTTAGTACATATACTTGATGTTCTCTGAGCCTCCTAGATTCGTGGCTTGGTTTCTATCCTTTGGTAATTTGTTCCCTAGCTCTTGGTTATTTGGTTCTCTCTTTTATAGTTTTTTTTTTTTTTCCTCTTTATATTTCAGTTTGGGAAATTTCTGGTGCTGTTTCTTCAAGCTCACTGATTCTGACATGTTGAGTCTCTTAAGGCACTCATCAAATGTGTTCTTCCCTTATGTTACAGTGTTTTTTATTTCTAGTAGTTTCTTTTGATTCTTCTTTAGGCTTTACATGTCTCAGCTTCAGTATCCATTTGTTCTTCCATGTTGTATACTTTTTCCATTACAGCTCTTAGCATATTAGTAAAAATTTTTTTAAGCTTCCCAGTATGATGATTTCTTTGTCTCTACCATATCTGAGTCTGGTGCTGACTCTTATCTCTTCAAACTGTATTTTTGTTATTACTTTTTTGTTGAAAGTTACACATGTTAGAACAAAGGATCTGAGATAAATAAATCTATAGTGTGAGATTTTCTACTTATTTGGCTAGGAATTAGGCTGCTTTTACTGTTAACTATAAAGATCAGAAACTAAAATTTCCTCTGTTCCTGATTTTTGTCTCCCCTATTGTACAGAAGCTCTATTAATATGGCAGGTGTGTGTGTGTGTGTGTATGTGGAGGAGGACACATTTTAGTTTTATGATCAGGTTTTGGTCTTGAACTTGTACCTGTGCTCTTGGGTTGTAATCCCCATAAATTCTTCCCACTCCCTTATTATGATAGCAAGGCTAGTGGGAATTGGAGTTGGATAATTCTCTTCCCCAAAGTTGATTAGGCTCTGGTAAAATAAGTTGTATTTCAAAATGATGACTCATTTCCTCATCTTTCAGATCTTTACTATGAGAACCTGGTAAGGCTCATGGAGTAAACTCTAAACAGTATAAGAACTATTCCAAGACTGGACTGCTGTTTCTTTTTTAACTCTCAAGCTTGCACACATTGAGTCTCTCACAATTGGGCAATTGATGATGTCGGTTTCTCTACTCCAGTAATGGTTCCTATGCAAATTTATACTCTTAAACTTTTACTTTAGTAAGTTTTCATTCTCTGCATCTACCAGTTTGGGGGGCATCAGTTTTCCTTGTGGCATCAGTTCATTGCTGGACCTCAGAAGATGTGTTGATTTTCAGTTTGTTCAACTTTTTTTTCTTATTGTTAGAACAAAAGTGATGACTTCTAGTATCCCTACATGCCAGACTGAAAATTGCAGATGTCTTAATACTAAGAAATTTAGCGCTTCCTTCACTGACTCTTTTAGGGTTTATTTTTATAAGCAATACAGTGCTTTTAGTTTAGCTTTTTTTTAACCAGTAGGCACCCAGAGTCAAGTTTTTGTTAACTGAACAACTGAATCACATCTTGTAATCAGCCTGTTGTATATTGACTTTACACTTGCTTCGTTCAGTTTCACTTTACCTTTATTACTTTATTTTCTTTGTATTAATGTTTACACCTGTGCATAATGCTTCAAGTTTTATAGTAATGTTTGCATTTCATCTCTTGTTAATAGTTAATAGAAAGGACTGAGCTTCCTATAAATGAGAGAGAGAGAGAGAGAGCGCAAAAAGTATGTGTACATAGAATTTTAAAGACTGCCATGTAAATCCTGAGCTTGCTCATCTGACATTAGACAGTTCAAATCACTTCTCTGCATAGCAGTTTCTTCGCCTACAAAATGAAGAGTTACGGTATAAGGGACTTCAGGGATTCAGTCTGGTGTTCTCACTCCTTCATTTGACTGAATGTTTTACAAAAGGTGAAGATATAATGATCAGTTACCAAATACCATTATACACCTTATTTCCATTTCCACAGCATCACAGTATTGCTTACATTGTGTCCACTAACTCTTGATCTAAGCCTTTATTCAGGAAATGCAATTTTTCTTACGGAACTCAGGTTATACTTTCTCACTTCTTAAAATAAAAAGTAAATCACATATCCAACAAATCTTTTTGTAATTCCCTATCACTCTAGACATCCTCTTAAGCTCTAAATAAAAACATCTAGTTGTATATCCCAGAATTCAAGGAATGATAAAAACCATAGAATCATTAAACTAAAATCATTAAAGTTTGAAAATGAGACTCGCTTTTGATGTATGTATTATAGCGGAGGGGATTGTGGCTAGGAAAAGTATATTCTACTAATTATGTCTGCTTAATTACATACGTTAAACTTTGTAACATGAGTGCATTTGATTAATGCAGATACTAAATGCAATACCCATTTCTGAATGGTATTCAACATGGAAAGATTTGGAAGCAGTCCTGTTTGTTGTTGTTTTTTCCCTCTTTTTTTCACCCAAGAAATTCCTGAGCACTAAGAAAAAAGCACTTAGGTCTAATTCAATTTCCAGGTAGTTAAGCAATATCAGAAATGCCAAACTGCAGAACTTCAACTTAACTTAAAAACCATGCCCTGAACGCTGAGTAGGCTAACGGTCTGCTTCACTCTTTTCTCTAGCAGAGTGCCCATTTACCTTTCCATGTCTTTACAAAGCAACATTTCTTCTAGGTGAGCACCCCTGCAAGGGCAGGCAGGGAGAGCAGCCTCATCTGTTAAGGTGACACAGTTAATCGCCTTTGACAATACTCATTTGTGGCTGAAATGAAGCATTTCTAGACCAGAAATGACACTTTGATATTATAGTGCTATTAACACCTATATCCGCAAATGCCGAGATTTTTGCCAAGGGTGCTGAATACTGTGTCGAAATAAATCATTTGACACCTGGATTGGATAACTCTTGATCAAACATTAACAGACATTTTGTGGCATGCATAAATACAAATAAAGTTATGCAAAGTCCTTCTTGAAGGAGTAGGAGGTAGAAAAGGTATGAGAGCAACCAGAGTGAGGATTTTAAGCATTCAGTTTATTTTTAACACAATGTGATCCAGATTAAAATATTTGTTCTTGCTGCTGCCTTCAGACTGTAAGTGGGACATTTAAATAATTTCCACATATCCACAGACAAATGTTTAGAATTATGAAAAACTTGGAAAGCATTGCAGTGCCTTACACACAGCACATAGCCCAGGCTGAGAGGATCATGACATGCTTCTTAGAGGAGGTGGAGTCTAGGCTGAATGATGAAGAGTAAGCAGTAACTATTCAAATGGAGATGCAAAGATAGAGCATTTTAGTGTAGGGATATGCAATAAAACCATTAGAAATGGAACCAGTGGAGTATTAGGAGTTCAAAAATTTTAAATGATTGGATATGGACACTGAAATTTAAAAAAAATAGATCCAATTCATAGAAAACTTGGGATATTGCACTGGGATGCTTAGATTTTATCTGGAAAGGATGAGATTTATGCAGTTGAAAGAAGTGAGTAAAATGATTGCTGATGAAATTCTATATGTCCCAAAGCATATTGCCAAACTCTGATAATTGATCCTCCTTCCAAAATAATACAATTATAAGGATGCTTGGGGATCTATAATATCCTCCTCCTCCTTTACAGATGAAGAAAATGAAATTCAGAGAAGAAGGGGTGTGATTTTCCCTAAGTCACACAGCAAAACGTTGGTTAAAATTGAAATCTAGAATCTCACCCTAGGATAATTTTCATCCAAATGAGAGCTTTCTCATAATCAATTCAAATCTAATGCAAGTGTTACAGTCTATGCCAACTCAATGCAAGGTGGTGTGCTGTGCTTAGTCACTCAGCTGTGCTCAACTTTTTGCAACCCCATGGATGGTAGCCCACCAGGCTTCTCTGTCCATGGGCATTCTCCAGGCAAGAATACTGGAGTGGGTTGCCCAGGCCCTCCTCCAGGGGATCTTCCCAACCCAGGGACTGAACCCAGGTCTGTCACATTGCAGGCATATTCTTTACTGTCTGAGCCACCAGGGAAGCCCAGGAATACTGGAGTGGGTAGCCTATCCCTCCAACCCAAGAACTGAAGCGGGATCTCCTGCATTCAGGCAAATTCTTTACCAACTGAGCTACCCAGGAAGCCCAGGGTTACTGTTCTCTAATCTGAAATAATATGAAATTTAGTAAATTAGCTGAACACTTTGAAAGCATTAATTCTTTGAAAGAACCAAGAAGCGTGCAAGTTATATTTCTTTGCTTCAAAATGTGAAACATCTAGCAAGAAGCCATCTTGAATAGCAGAAAAGAGGAGTTTGTTATGGTAGCTAAATGAGAGATCTTAGGTCATGAGTTGCCTTCTGCTGTGATTTTCTAATCTATAAAATCAAATTAATTCTAGACCATCAATATTATCAAACCTCATAGAGATTATCAGGGTGATATGTGTTAATAAATGTGAAACTATTTATAATTTAATTTAGGGCTTTCCTGGTTGCTCAGATGTGATGCAGGAGACCTGGGTTCAATCCCAGGGTCGGGAAGATCCCCTGGAGAAGGAAATGGCAACCCACTCCAGTATTCTTGTCTGGGAAATCCCATGGACAGAGGAGCCTGGTGAGGTACAGCGATAAATAGGCTTTTTTTTTTTTTTTTGGCTAAAGGGTTTTATTTACTGGAGCAGAGTGGGAAGGGAAATTTATGGTTAAGCTGTTTGAGAACTTTTCAATTTCACCATATGTGAAACATGGCACTTAATATTGGAACTTAATTTTTTAAAGTCTTCACCACATATGGTGAAAACAGGGGCTAACCTCAAATATTAATAGATCACATTTGGCACTAAACTTTACTAGTTTCGTAAATGCAGCAGCCCCTTTAGTTCAGGACTGGTGTGGTAGTATTTTTTTTTTTTAATGAATTTGTTGACTTCTTAAAACTATATCACATGTATTTTAGGAAAAATAATAAGGCTTTATTTATCTTCATGAGGTTCCATAAATTATCCCCAACTTCACACCACAAAATTAATTTCTGTCCTTGAGTTAGAACTTGGGAATTTTCAATGAGGAGATTTTTCTCATATAAAAGAAAAACACAACCTTTTTGTGTCATCCAGCAATTTTGATAATGACTTAAATATGATTTTAGAACAGCACCCATAAGAACATAAACATGGGTATTATAATTAATCTACAGCTGGGCCAGGAAATAAACAACTGTACAGGGAACTGATTGTGCAAATAAGTACATTCTATTAAGAGGCTGGCCAGATAGTAGCATGTGGGTTTAACTACCAAGGCACTATAGGGAAAGCTTATTATCAGTAATAACTAGAAAGAAGTCATAAAAGTTGTTAACTACTGAAAACAACTCAGTTCAATGAATGTAAAGGCCAAGCATCCTATTTTTTAAAGGATACCGTGTAAGGATTTGTTAAGAGAAATGAGACTTTGTCACACAGGGACCAGAGTTACCTCTGAGGCAGGCCAAGATGAATCCTACTGCCTATCAGTTGGGTGAGCAACCTCTCACTGGCTTAAGCAGTCTGAGATTCTACTGATTCATGTGGAAAATGGGAAAAATAATGACGCTTCTGTCATAGCTTTTCTATGAAAAGTAAATGAGCTTCTGCATAGCAGATGCTTTGCAGAACACTGGGTATATATTAAGTGCTCAATGAATATTGGTTTCCTTCTTCATACTGCCCCAGCAATGATTTAGGCTCTTAGAAAAGCTGAGGAATTATATGTGATCTAAATTCTTTCTGACTTATTCACATTGATTATCCAGAAGTGGAACTCTAAATCTACATAGGAGTCACCTGGGAAATTACTGGAATGCCTTGCTTTTGACCCTCAATTTTTTTATTTGAATCTACATATGTGTAATGGGGCCATGACTGTACTGATTAAATAAGTACTTTAAATAATTCTTAAGTATACTTTGAGACCCACTAGTGTTTTCAATCTGAATAAGCAAATGTTTCCCAAATGTCTTCTTTATACTTACCAAGTTTTCTTTAAATAAGCACTAGTCATATTCATTGCCTTTCTTGGAATTGGAATGAAAATTGACCTTTTCCAGTCCTGTGGCCACTGCTGAGTTTTTCAGATTTGCTGGCATATTGAGTGCAGCACTTTCACAGCAACATNTGTATCATACCAGGTTCATTCTCCAGGCATTCTTTGCTTTATAGAATAGCTGTGCCCTAGTCAAGTGAATTAAAGGTAATTTTTCCCCCCCATTGGCTCCCTTTTAAAAATCCAATCTCAACATGCCAATCCCTGAGGGCTTAATGGGTAAGGGGTTCAAGTGGTAGCAAGCTTCATAGGTTGATAATATCTTGACAGTGACAGCCCTTGGGGATTAGCAGGGTGTGAAAAACAGAACAAAACTGAGGATTCAGAGAACTGAGTAACAGTTTGCCACCCCCTAGCTACATGACCTTGAATGGTTTTATTCTCTGAGTCTCAGGTCTCCTCACTTGTGAAATGGGACCACATGGAACCACGGATCATTATGGCCCATCTATGCTTCAGGGTCCTTTGCCTCTTGCCCCTTGGTTCTGAAATCCCACACGCCCTGTGTATCATATACAGCTCCGTCATATGTTCCGATGTTAATAAGAGGCTCTGGGTGAAATGAGTTTTATAAAGGCTTAGTTAAACAACATTGAACAGATTTCTGGGTAGATGTTTCAGTGTCTTCAATACACAAACAGGTATAATGGCTCACAACAACTCAGAGCAAAGTTTTTTTTCTCCCAGAGATCTAGCTCATTCTCAACTTTTTCCTATGCCCTGAACCCTCAGCTTTTTAGACAATGCAAATTTCCTGCTTACCATTGAGAAGATCAATCATATTTTCTGTCCTGAAGGTAGGAAACTGGGATACAGTCAAACTGGGACTCCTTTCTTGAGTGGGGCTGATAAAGGTTAGAGAACCGCAGCATCTCCAAGACAGGGCAGTATGTTCAGTCCACTTGCATCAGAGAAGTTTGGTGTATGTGAAGAAAAGCGAGCATAGTGAGAAACTGTGCCCACTCAGAGGAAGCCCTGCTCTCTCTGCAGGTCCTCTTAGTGCCTGGCTCTGGACCATTGGAAAACCTAGCAGCCCCTTTTGCACTTGAGTTCCCTGCCCAAACATCTATCATATTCATAATCCCCTTGGCCAAGGCTAGTCAGGATGTTTTTCTGTTTCTGGAAATCACTACTTTGATTTAGATAACGATAATATGATCAGTGAACCTCTTCATGAGCTCTCAACAGGATTAAGTTTCTACAGAATATCCTACATACAAGCACAAGATATTTCTTTATCTGACATAATTATTGATGACGTTACTTTACTAAAAATAATCATAATATAAGCTGACATATATGCCTAGAATTCATTATGCTGAAGAAATTGGTTTTTCCTACTTTTTTCCTAGATAGTTATGTTACTAATTTTTTAAAGTTACTATGGTAGGATACTAACAATGTATCAGGCTTGGTACTAGACCCTTCATGAACATTAGTTAATTTAAACAATTAGACAATGAACTATGACTCAGCCCCAAAAAAGGAATGAAGTTAGGTCATTTGTAGTGATGTTGATGGACCTAGAGTCTGTCATACAGAGGGAAGTAAGTCAGAAAGAGAAAAATAAACACTGTATATTAATTCATATATATGGAATCTAGAAAAAATGGTACAGTTGAACTTATTTGCAGGGCAGGAACGCAAACACAGATACAGAGAATGGATGGGTGGACACAGGCAAAAGAGGGAAGGGTGGGATATATTGGAAGAGTAGAAATGACACATATACACTGCTATATATGAAATAGATAGCTAGAAGGAAGCTGCTGTACAGCACAAGGAGCTCAGCGAAATGCTCTGTGATGGCCTAGGTAGGTGGGGTGAGGTGGGGGCAGATCCGAGAAGGGGGATATATATATATACACATATAGACATGTGTATACGCACATACATAACATACACATAGAGCTATTCACACTGGTGCACAGCGGAAATGAACACAACTTTGTAAAGCAATTATACTCCAATGGAAAAAAATAAAAAGACTCAGTAAAAGAGATATCCTTATCCTCATTTCAAAAAAATAAGAAAGAAGTATTCAGAGAATTTATGTATTTGTGTAAAGTCTCACAGTTACTAACTGGCAGAGGTAAGTTCCTAACTCAGCGTAGCCCCCAGCATCTCTGCAGCTTTATTAAGCGGTGTCTTACTAATTTGCAATGATACATCCTCATGTGTCCTTTTTCTTCTCTCTGCGTCATGTTCTTTCTGGATTCTCTCCTCTCTCCCCTCTTCCTCCTTGTCTATCTTCCTCCTGTCCCTTCTCCCTTCCTTGCTTTGCTAGAATTGAGTATTTCCCAGCCTGCCCCAGATATCTTACATGTGACCTCCTCTGCTTTTGGAAGTGTGTCTGTTCGGGTCTCCCTACTCCTCCGCTCACCCTGTCCCTGTTCTGACTTTGTATTCTTTGCCACCTCTGCCCAGCTTCTGAGAGTGCCTCTAAAAAGCTGCATTTGTCCCAACACATTCTGAGGAAATGTACATTTCCCATAAGGCCCCCATTTAATTTTTATCACCAGCACCACTAAAATAACTGCTCTCAATGCATTCATCCAAGACTTTTCACAGCCAGCAACTCCCTTCCTTTACTTCCTTTGCTTTTTTAAACCTGTCAGAGAAAGGTGTTCAGAAATATTTCATTTTGTTGCTACTCAGAGAAGTGATTTTCCATCTTCACCATTTTAGGGACTGTGAGTCAGTGCTGAGAACAGACTTGTGATTTCTTTAGTTTTGTTCAGACTAGAAAAGGCACAGAGCCTTGCGCATGCCTCTCCTCTCCAATAAAACATTCCTAGTGTTTGATGAAGCTATCAAGACTGCCTTACCTGCAAGCTCAACCCTTCAGCTCTGTTGTTTTTAACGTTCTCTGGAGTATTCCTATCACTGGGAAAGGTACGCTATCAAACCTTATATTAGACTCTCAAGAACATGAAAGTGACTCACAGTAGGGCTGTCACAGGACCGAACACCCGCCACCTGTCACCACCAAGCATCCACCCTCCTGCTCTCTAAAGGACTATTACACTACCAACACTCTTCATTTTACTTCGTGTGTGTATTTGCATAGTCTTTCAAAATTTTAAATAGCTTTCACTCTCATCTAGGCACCAGAGATATGAAGATGAATGATATTAGACCCAGTTCCTAAGGAATTCACATTCCTGTTTAGAAGGTCGGTATCTGGAAGGATAGATCATAAGGCAACATAATAAGAGCAATAGTATGGAAACAAAATGTAGTAAAAGTGCACTGCAGGGAGAATAAGTTTTCCCCTCCATTTAAGAATTTGTCTCGTTCATAAATTGGGAATTATAATACTTAATGCACAGGGTTGTTGGAAGATACAATCAACTTCATGTGTGCTGGAAAGTGGCGCGAGTCACATCGTCTAGTGACGTGTGGTCTATAGGTCTAGGAGCAAGGACATCATTAAGAGAACCATGGACATATTTCAGGAGAAAAGCACTGAAGATATGAAAAAGGGAATGGACTGTAGCCTAGTAAGGGATTATCAGTACGAGGGACATGATGTCAAATCTGTGTGAGAAATGATCTTGAGTAAATATTTGGGACCAGGGAAGAGCTGGGCAAGCCTTTTCAACGAGTTGATTGCACTGTTTAGGTCATAGCTGTATCCAAAGAGCTGATGGCTTCTGGCCGATCCACGTAGAGCGAGCACAGAACCTTCAGAGATGAGTCAGTTCACTTTGTCACTCTTAGGATACTTTTCATTTCTCATCTCCACCACTTTGGCCTCTTGTCTTTGGGAGATTCAATCTCAGAATTCCACTTTGCATTTCTGTGAATTGACTTCCCCTCCCTGGGCCCTCTCTGTTGTCTGAAACTTAGCAAGACATGCCAGGGCCACCGTGAAAGACAGTCAGCTGATCACAGCTCAGCATGACCCACCACTGGCTTCACAAAGCCTCCTGGATCTGACTGCACTTCCCACAAGCGAAGATCTAACATCCTGCTTTGTGATGCGCTTTTAGAAACCCAAAGGATAAAGTATACTATGTAAAGTCAAACTCTTTTCTCTTGTAAACTGCATTAAAAAAAAAAAAAAAAACTTTTATGTCTCAAAGGTTGGATTTGAATCAAGCTCCAAAATAGCTCTGGCAACATTCATGAAAAAGGCAATATACACTTATTTTATTTAATATATTTTAACATAATCTGGGTACATTTACTGCTTACTCAGATGGTTTTTGCGTGTGTTTAGACTTTTTTTTCCTTTTGGGTGGTTTTAATGTGGTCTGACAGCAGCATGAACAAAAAGAGGAGTGGAGAAGAGAACTTTGGCTTCAGCACTCCCCATATCTTTCAGGTGTTTGTTCTAAATTTTTTTTTTTTTTATCCGAGAATCACTCTATGGTAGGTAACTAACCAGAAATGCAGGAAATGAGTAGGCTTGTCCTTGAAATCTGCAGATTGGTGAAGGGTAGAGTTAGAGAATAGCAAAGCTCGAGCTACTTCAGGGATCACAATCAAAAGGGTAGACCCGCGTTCTTTATTTTCGTGTCGGTAAAATACTTTTCACATATCTTGGTGAGGCAAATTTTACATATGAGAAAAATAAGACCTAAAACTGTAAATGTCTTTCACAACATTATGCATATGATAATTTTGTAAACCAGGATAATGAGGAATTTGTGTCTTTGAATTTCTTTAATTACTTGAGCTCTTTTCACCCTATCAGATGACTTCTAGACCCCCTCATTCATTCATTTAATCATCCATTCCTTTAAGAGTTACAGTGTTTCTGTTATGTTCTAGGGTAATACCCAGTGTGGTTTTGAAAAATGTAGATATATGTTCAGTGATATTGGAGCTTCAAGTCTGGTTCCACCAATGAGGAAACTAATGCTTAGAATAACTGAGCTGTTTTCTTTCACAAAGCTAATTTGTGGTAGAGCTGGAACTTGGCTGAGTCTTTGGAGAATAAAAAAGAAAATTAAAAAGTTGCCTATAAGTCAAGTTGCATAAATGGCATCCCATTTCTCATCAAGTTCCTTATAATGGTAGAAATGTTTTATATTCACTTCTGATTGATTTCCAATGGGCCGTGGCCCCGAACACTTAACTGTTTCTCATTCCTGAACACACCCTCCTCCCAGCCAGATTCCTCTCTAGTAGATGATTTTTAAACAAACTTATTTGTTAAAAGGAAATCAATATTAGGGAAAAACACAAAATTGAATGAACATTTTCTGGTATAAGTCACAGCCTACTTTATTTTTTTATCAATGTGCTTGTGTAAATGGGGAAAGTATGGGAGGCTTTCTTATATTTGGATTAATCTGTAGTGTAGCTTGCCTGCTCTTTAAAAATATTTTTATGGAAATTTATGCTTATAAGTATAAATAAAATAGCAGTACATATTTCTATTTACATGTAGATTCTCTGTCTTAGTAAAATTACAGAGGAAACAATAGAAACATAGACTAAGAAAATTGAGAGCGATTTTAATCAGGTCTCATGATTCTTAATTTTTGGAGATCAAAGCTTGTTTTAAAAAATTGGATTCATTATATTTCAATAAAAAGATTTTTCTGGTTTTTCTTTGGTTTTTATAAAAATATATTAATGAAAATAGCACATGCTTTCTCTAGGAAAATCCAATATACATACAGGTTTAGAAAATATATATAATATGAAAATATCCAATGGTTCTAGGGTTCCATGGTCTTCCTAAGTAAGAACACACCCTACCCTACGGGCCCTGTAGAGCATAGACTCTGCATATTGGATTCAATATCATTTCTGAAGTACCCAAAATTGTGCCTGGCTCATCACGATGTTTCATAAGTTTATATTAAGTGATACAGGGCTTCCCAGTGGCTCAGCAGAAAAGAATCTGCCTACAATTCAGGAAATAAAAGAGATGGAGGAGACCTGGGTTTGATCCCTGGGTTAGGAAGATCCCCTAGAGAAGGAAATGGCAACCCACTCTAGTATTCTTGCCTGGAGAATCCCATGGACAGAAGAGCCTGGCGGTTAGTTAGTTAGTTAGTTCAGTTGCTCAGTTGTGTCCAACTCTTTGCGACCCCATGAACCGCAGCATGCCAGACCTCGCTGTCCATCACCAACTCCCGGAGTCCACCCAAACCCATGTCCATTGCGTCGGTGTTGCCTACAGTCTATAGGGTTGCAAAAGAGTCAAACATGACTTAGCGACTAAAGAACAACAATGGTCTTTACATTAGAAGAGGCTGCTTGTGTCAGTCACTCAGTCATGTCTGCCTCTTTGTGACCCCATGGACTGTAGCGCGCCAGGCTCCTCTGTCCATGGGATTCTCCAGGCAAGAATATTGGAGTGGTTCGCCATATGTGTACTTAATCCAGCACATTCTCTTCCATATTTTACCCATGAAACATTGTTCCCTAGAGAAAACTTACATAGATCGTAAATATACAGATGGTAAAAGTAGAAATGTTCTGCGTGAATTCTGGAGTGGTACAAAGCCCAGACCCTTATTCATTTCCCCTTGCCCCAATTTGTAAAACCTGTGTTTGAGGAATTCTTCTTTTTACAGATGAAAGAAATAGAGGCTCCAGTTTGTTAGTTAAGGTCAGACAGCAAATAAATCACAGAGCTGAGATTCTGTTCCAGGCAGCCTTAATCCCAAATGGTGATTCTTATTCCAAGCATTTCCAAGTGCTATAAATACAGTGATTAATATTTTGTAAGGGATTTGTGATAGAAAAGAAATCAGGGAAAATTGTTGCAATGGATCATATGTTATAAAATGATACATCTCTTCATCTCACATCCCTACTCATTGGCTGATCCTGTTGGCTATACCCTCAAAATCTGATCGTTTCTCCCTACCTCCACCTCTGCTGCCGTGATCCAAGTTATCTTTACTTCTCACCTGGATAATCACAGTAGCCCATTAACTGGTCCTTTTGTCCTTACTAACCTACAGTCTGTATTACTCACCATACCCAGAATGATTATTTTTAAGATTTAAGAGAGATTGTGTTCCTTCTCTGCTCAAAGTCTTCTAATAGTTTCTGCTTCAGTCAGAGTAAAAAGAATTTAAATTAACAGTAATACCTTTTACCTCAGATATGCAGATGACACCACCCTTATGGCAGAAAGTGAAGAGGAACTAAAAAGCCTCTTATTGAAGGTGAAAGAGGAGACTGAAAAAGTTGGCTTAAAGCTCAACATATAGAAAACTAAGATTATGGTATCCGGTCCCATCACTTCATGGGAAATAGATGGGGAAACAGTGGAAACAGTGTCAGACTTTATTTTGAGGGGCTTCAAAATCACTGAAGATGGTGATTGCAGCCATGAAATTAAAAGATGCTTGCTCCTTGGAAGGAATGTTATGATCAATCCAGGTAGCATATTGAAAAGCAGAGACATTACTTTGCCACCTGATGGGACTGATGCTGAAGCTGAAACTCCAATACTTTGGCCACCTCATGCGAAGAGTTGACTCATTGGAAAAGACCCCGATGCTGGGAGGGACTGGGGGCAGGAGGAGAAGGGGATGACAGAGGATGAGATGGCTGGATGGCATCACCGACTCTATGGACATGAGTTTGAGTGAACTCCAGGAGTTGGTGATGGACAGGGAGGCCTGGCGTGCTGCGATTCATGGGGTCGCAAAGAGTTGGACATAACTGAGCGACTGAACTGAACTGAACTGAACTGAATACCTTTTAGAATCTATCCCCTGACTACATTTCCTATCTCAACACTTGTACATTCTCCTTCTGACTCTGCCACAGTGAACTCTTGACTATGGTCTCTCGGACAGACAGACTAAACCATCCCACCCTGGCAATTGCCCTTGCTGTGTCCTCTGCTGATATACATTGAATACTTCCCCAGATCTTTTTGGAGCTCACTCCTTTGCTTTAATCAAATCTCTGCTCAAATATTACTTTCCCAACATGACCTTCACAGATCTTGAGATCTAAACTTTCCAATCACAATCCTCATCCTAGTTAATCCTCTCATTCTGTGTGTGTGTGTGTGTGTAGGATTGTTCTGTAGAGCAGTTTTAAATTCTCGGCAAGATTAAAGGAAGGTACAGATTTTCCACATGGTCCCCTGCCCCCATACAGACATCGCCTCCTCCATTATTAACATCCCTCGTCAGTGTGGCACATTTGTTACAATAGATGAACCTACACTGAGACAGTATAATTACCCAAAGCCCATCGCTGACGTTACAGTTGGTTCTCAGTGTTGAGGTTTCTTTGGGTTTGTTCAAATGTATAATAACATGTGTCCATCATTGTAGATACATGTTAACTTACACGGTGGGCTTGCCTGGTGGCTTAGATGGTAAAGAATCTGCCTGCAATGTGGGAGACCTGGGTTCTATCCCTGAGTTGGGAAAATCCCCTGGCAGAGGGTATAGCAACCCAGTCCAGTATTCTTGCCTGGAGAATCCCCATAGAGAAGCCTGGAGGGCTATAGTCCATGGAGTCACAAAGAGTCAGACACGACTGAGCCAGTCAGCACACATCATTACAGTATCACGCTTCCCTAAAAGTCTGTGCTTTGCCTGTTCATTCTCCTTCTCTGCCCTCACCCAGCCCCTGGCAACCACTGATCTTTTGTGGCCCTTATAATTTTGCCATTTCTTGAATGTCTTATAATTGAAATTACACACCATGTAGCCATTTCAGATTAACCTCTTTCCCTTAGTAATGTTTACTTGGTTTCCTCCATGTCTTTTCATGGCTTGATATCTCATTTCTTTTTTAGCATCTAATAACATTTCTCTGTCTGGATGTACTTGTTCATTTATCCATTCACCTACTGAGGAGTTTCTTGCTCGTTTCCAAGTTTTGGCAATTGTGGGTAAAGCTGCTATAAACACCTGTGTGCAGGTGTTTGTATAAACATACATTTCCAACTCCTTTGAGTAAATATCAAGGAGCATGATTGCTATATCATATGGTAAGAGTATGTTCAGTTTTGTAAGAAGCCGCCAAACTGTTTTGCAAAGTAATTGTTTCATTTTCCATCCCCACCAGCCATGGATGAGAATTCCTAGTACTCCACATACTTGCCCCATTTGGTATGGTCAGTGGTCAGATTTTGGCCATTGTAATATGAGTGTAGTAGTGTCATTTCCCTGATGATGTGTGACGCAGGACATCTATTCATTTTCTCGTTTGTCATCTACACATCTTCTTTGGTGAGGTGTCTGTTAGGGTTTATGTCTCATTTTTTAATCAGATCATTCTTCTTGTTGAGTTTTAAGACTTTGTATATTTTAGGTAATCATTTCTTATCAGATATCAAATCTTTTGCAAATATTTTCTCCCAGTCTGCAACTTACCTTCTCAGTCTCATTTGTTTTCTCTTTCTTAACTGCACCTATCATTACTGGTCATTTCTATAAATTTCTCCGTTATCTTTTTCCTGAACTCAAGTTTAAGCTCCTTGAGGGACTTTGATTTGTCCACAGCTGCTATATTAGTAGTCCAATGTCTAATGCATATATATATATAATATACATTGTCTAAATACATATATATGTATTTAATTAACAGTGAATATGAATAAATGATAAGTCAAAGTAGACTTATCATATGCATATAAAGTTATATGCAAGCTTGGAATTTTATAACCCAAGAGTGTATGAGCCAACACATTTCTCACAATAGTTTTTGAAGTTTTACAACTCATTTGAAAGCATATTATTGTCCCCAAATCCATATGCTGCCGAAGATTGCCTTGGGTCAGATGCTTATTCTCTCAGGCAAGTCAGACACTGATCCACCCCAGCTCTTTTCTGATGAAGAATGTATTCACAGTATGTTAAAATTGCCAAATTCAAGACTTGTTCATGTCTATCCATTCATGAAAATGATTTGCACTTTGAGGTTCTAAAAACTGGAATGGACCCCTGGCTTTGTACCTTAATACCTGGACGATCAGTAAAACTTCTCTGAACTAAGCATCCTTGATTTGTAGAAGAGGTGGAACATGTGCCCCAAAGACTCGCCATATTAAATATAAAAGTATTTGAAGCACTGCTTGTAGCTTTACTGTTAATTGTCCCTAGTATACTTAGGGAGGTGGGGAAAATTCTTTCATAAAATCACACTTTCTGCTTCTAGATCCAAAAGTGTTGAGGATGTTAATCAGTGTCAGGACTGATTTTCAATGGCTTGGACAAGTGCATTTCTACTTGTCCTCTGGGAAGCTCCTTCAAAGACTAATTGACCGCATTGTCAGGACACATTTCTTGATATTTGGACAACATTTTTGTTCCTGTGTTCCATCCTTTAATTTCTATTTATGCCTCCGTGGGGCAGCATTAGCAGTCTTTCTCCTTCTGTGTATATGCCCTTCAAGTGTTTATGTTGTTACTGTGTCCCTTCTTAGTTATGCCCATCTATGCAGGCAGTATTTAGTTCTTTTAATCTTTCCTCATAAATCAATCCCTCCAGTCCTTTAACCATGCTCCCTGATGCTCTTTGAATCTCTTCCAATTTCTTGACAGCTCTCTCGTGTTGAGATGCCCAGAATTGTTTACAGTATTCTAGGTGCCGTCTGATCAGCCTCACACTGAGCAGCTTTCTCCCCTTGATGGTTCTTGACAGCTTGCCTCCCTGCTTGCAGTTCAAGGATGCTGTTTGGAGCCTCCAGTCACCATTTAAACTTGCAATATCTTTACCCACCGTTCATTGCAGGCATCTTTTAATGTCTGTTACCATTCCAAGCAAAGATTATATGATGGCAACTCTTCAGAAATGACAGGCAGTGATCGTGAGTGTCAATATTTAAGGCTGTAGACATTGGAGAGAGCTTGATCACCACATGGACATTAAGAGTCCTTGCTGTGGTTTAAGACTGCCTAGAATTGACTCTCAGCCATACGATGTCTTTGCTGTCTGTCCTTGACTAATTTACCAGCACCTCAGCTTCTTCCTTGAAATGAGAAAGAATGTCTATAAGATTCCTCTGAGACACAAATGACATGGTTTATATAAGAGCTTACAATAATGACAGACACAATGGAAGTGCTCAACAAGCAAAAGTTTAACTGAGGTAAATTTAGATAGAATGCACTTGCCCTGACTATACGATTATGAGCCTTTGGAAATGCATACTCCCGTGTAACCAGATTCAAATCAAGCTATTTTCATATCCTCCAATAGTTAGGCCACGCTCTTTTCAGTTAGATCCACCCCCCTCCCCAGAGAGCCACTTATTTGATTTCCTTTAGCGTAGCTTGTTTTTTGCCAGTTCTATAAATTCATTTGAATAGAATCATAAGTGATGCATTTTTGTGTATCTGTCTTCTTTTACTCAGTGTAATGTTTCTGAGATTCATCCATATCATTTGCTGCATCAGAATTTTGTTTCTGAATGAAATCTCATTGCATGAATAGTACACAATTGCTTTCTTCAATCACTTGTTGAAGAATTTATAGTTTTGACCTTTCCACAGTTATAAGTAATGCTACAGGGGACATTTGAAAACAATGTTTATTGAGTTGTGCTTAAAATATAACATCATATTAGTTTCAGGTGTGCAACATACTGTTCCGGCATTTGCACACATTATGAAATGATCACTGCACATCCGTCACCATAGAAAGCTGTCACACAGTGTGCACTCTAGCTCCACGACATTTATTTCATAGCTGGAAGCTTGTGCTTCGCAACGCCCCTCACCTGTTTCATCTGCACCCCAGTCTCACTTCCGTCTAGCGATCGCCAGTGTATTCTCTGTGTCTAAGAGTCTGTTTCTGTCTTGCTGTGTTTGTTCATTTTTAGCTTCTACATTTAAGTGAAATCATCTGGTACTTGCCTTTCTCTGTCTGACTTATTTCACCTAGAATAATACACTCCATGTCCATTTGTGTTTCCACACATAGCCAGATTCCATTCTTTTTTATGGTTGAGTAATATTCCTTTGTGTGTAGGGGGGAGAGAGGGGGAGAGAGGGAGACATTGTCCTCATCCATTCATCCATTAATGGCTACTTACATTGCTTCTATATCTTGACTATTATAAATAGCGCTTCCATGACCATAGGGATACCTATGTCTTTTCAAATTAGTGTGTTTATTTGGGGGGGGGGGGAGGAGCTGTAAATACCTAGAAATGGAGTTGCTCGATCACACTATAGTGTGTTTTTAGGTTTTGAGGAATCTCTGTACTGTAACTGCAAACTGCACCAGTTTGCAAACGCACCCACAGTGCAATAGGATTCCCTGTTCTCTGCATCCTCAACAATACTTGTTGTTTCTTGTCCTTTGACAAGAGCCCTTCTGACAGGTGCAAAGTGGTGTCTCATTGTGGTTTTGATTTGCATTTCCCTGATGATTAGTGATGCTGAGCACTTTTCAGATGCCTATTGGCTATCTACTTGTCTTCCTTGGAGAAATGTCTATTCATATCATCTCCCCATTTTTAATTGGGTTGTCTGTTTTTATTTTATTCAGTTGTATGAGTTCTTTATGTATTTTGAGTATCAAGCCCTTGTCAGATATATCATTTGCAAATATCTTCTCCATTCAGTAAGCTGGTTGTTTTGTTGATGATTTCCTTCACTATGCAAAAGCTTTTCAGTTATAGTACAAGACTTTTTTGATACATTTTTATTTCATTACTGCAGCATGGGTCTGCATACCCAGTGAAGCAATTGTGAGGTAGATTTTGGTTAGCAGGATGCTATTTATTACCTATCCATCATCTGCCTTGATTTTTTAAAAGTGAATATCTCAGATCCATTTGTATCAATGTCAACGCACAACCTGTATCCAGCATCTCTAGAAAATTCTGGATATTCTTTATTGCCAAAGAATGTCCCCAAATTGTACAGTTACTCTAGTATATTTTCATAGGCAGTGGTAGACTGTTAAATGTTTAAAAATCTGATTTCCAAGGGGAAACTAACAAAAATTTTAAAAATAAAACCATGGTTATAGCATTTGCCAATTTCCATGGTATAAACTTCCTACTCATGGCTAATCCAAGCAATCATCACTGTGTCACTGAACAGAGTTGGGAGGAGATATGAGCTATTTGCTCTTGATGATGGTGGTACAAGCCAGCTCCAGCACAGGACTAGCTATAAGTTCATTTGAAGGAAAAATGCAAAAATGCTTATTGCAATATTTTCAGAGTGTTATAGGCTCCCTATCTTCCCTTCTTTTTTTGACCTCAGACCAGACACTGAATAAGTGATCATGATTTCCCACTGCAGCTCCTGATGGAATTTTCTTATGGCCAGCTCTTAAAAGTTTTTGGTTATATAATCAAGAAATATGTTTGTGAGTTTCCCATTTATATCAGTCCTAGAGACATCATGATTTATTAGCCATTTCCACAAATCCAAGGTGGTTAAAATCCTTCCGAATGTTAATTTGACCTCGCTCTTAATTATGGTAAGACTACCTTGTGTCTGGTGATGTTGAAACTTTGCATTTTCTGTACTAAAATTCATCAGTTATTGAGACTATGGATTGTAGTTCCAAGATAGTACCTCCTAATCAACACTGACCAACAGAGTACACCCAACCATGAAGAAAATAATAAGCAAACAGTGTGTCAGTGGTGTTTACACAATGTTCCCTTTAGCACGTGTCTTAGTTTTTCCTTGTGGGAAGTATTCCCTGGGCTCTCTTTGGTAACGTTTGATAGTTTATTTGGTAGGTTTCCATTCTTATCTGATATGTCCTTGCTAATATGTTTGCTTACATGGACTTCCTAACTTTTTTCTCAGTATTCCAATAAGGTAGCTCTGTCTTTTCTACCTTATTTGCTATAACCTGTGACTGTGTCTAAGCGTCAATGATCCATCCTTATAGTTTAATTAAGTTGGCTTTAGGTGTCTTTTCTATGATGTTAAACTCCAAGTTCTGGGCATGTTCCCATATCAGCAAATACCAACTTTCTCTGGTCCAGCCTTATATACCATGCTCAAGATTCACATCCCAGTTTTCCCTCTGCATTCTCTGAGTATGCATCAGTCAGCTTCTACTGCTCTTCTTGTTCAACAGGCTATCTGCTCCTATATGCCATGGGTGCTACTCTAAAATATGACTCTAGCCACTCTTGAGGAGAAAATGAGAGGAGATGGGAAAAAAATATAGAAGGAGATGATTACTCTTGGTGATAATTATTTTAGATGTTATGTTCGAATGATCTCCAGGACATGCGAGTCTACTTTTCTTTAGCAGGACAGCAAAGCTATTTTTTTTTACAACCTGGAGAGTACATGGTAATCTAAGGACTTCATTTTCTCAGGAGCATTGCCTAGAGATTTGCTTTCCAAGTCTTTGAATGCTGCTCTTTATCGAAGCATTTACTTAGCATTACAACACCTCAGTTCAGTTCAGTCGCGCAGTCGTGTCCGACTCTTTGCGACCCCATGAATCGCAGCACGCCAGGCCTCCCTGTCCATCACCAACTCCCAGAGTTCACTCAGACTCACGTCCATTGAGTCCATGATGCCATCCAGCCATCTCATCCTCGGTCGTCCCTTTCTCCTCCTGCCCCCAATCCCTCCCAGCATCAGGGTCTTTTCCAATGAGTCAACTCTTCGCATAAGGTGTCCAAAGTACTGGAGCTTCAGTTTTAGCATCATTCCTTCCAAAGAAATCCCAGGGTTGATCTCCTTCAGAATGGACTGGTTGGATCTCCTTGCAGTCCAAGGGACTCTCAAGAGTATTCTCCAACACCACAGTTCAATAGCATCAATTCTTCAGTGCTCAGCCTTCTTCACAGTCCAACTCTCACATCCATACATGACCACAGGAAAAACCATAGCCTTGACTAGACGGACCTTAGTCGGCAAAGTAATGTCTCTGCTTTTGAATATACTATCTAGGTTGGTCATAACTTTCCTTCCAAGGAGTAAGCGCCTTTTAATTTCATGGCTGCAGTCACCTAATGGGACTAAATATTCTGTCTTCTTTGTAGTTCTTTAGAGTGGCTATATGTTTAATATTGTGCCTGATTTTCATGATGGTCTGCCCTCTGGCTGCTGGAGATGAGAAAGTCACATTAACTTTCTTCCTTATTACTCTTTTTAAAGAAAGTTTCGATTTTTGAGAAAATCACCAGCCCAACCTCTGTGTTGATAATGAATCAGCCTCCTCTAGATTAAAAATTCTGCCATGGAGATTTTCTGGCTTCTACTTGTCACCCTGACAGTGATTAAATTAATCCTACATTAAAAAAAAAAAAACTCTCGAGACCCTAGGGCATTTACCAAAATATATCCAATTCCATCACCCTTATAGTTACCACTGTCCACATAGCTTTCAAGGGCTAGAACTGTTGCATACAGTTCTATATCTGAACGCTGTCAGATACAGTGTTCCATCTGTATCTCATTTCAATTCACCACAGGTAAGTCTTGGTAATTGGGATGCTATACCATGGCGTGGGTTATCACCACCTTAAAAAGCAGCAATCAGCCCCTTGTTTTTATCTGACTAGTGATCATTCCAATTCCAGAATACCATCCTGAGGCTTATTTTCTAGAACCATTTCTATCCTTCAACACAGATATCAAGGGAGTGACTTGGGAGCAGATCATTCATTTGGGAGACTATACCAGATGCACTGGCAGGGCGAATGGGGGAGCAAAATAGGGAGGAATAGAAACAAAGTATGCATCAGTAATAAATTAGCCCTGTGAGCTACTGGAGCCTTTCGAGTAGCTTTGTAGAATGTGCCTGAGTTATCCTCCTAAGGGATGGGGAAGTTGGGCTACTCTCTCCCATCTCTCATTGCCTAAGGGTTGCCCTTGGGAGCATTAACTCCCTGACATTTCCTGGATGCTCTGATAAGCCCTGCCTCTAAAGAAAGGCAGGCAAGAAGCAGAGCGATGAAGGCACTTGAGGAAGGATACTCTATGCATCGCAGTCCATGTCAACTGCAGACGAACTTAGATGGGACCAAGCGATGAGTGGGCATCCATGGCTATCTGCAGTGAATGAGGCGTGCGCGCTGAACACTGACACGCGGTGAATACTATCACCACCACCGCCGACATGACGTTCACTATTGTCTGTGCTTTTACACTGTATCTGTCTCCTCTATTTAGGCTACACAGGCTCTAAGTAAATGAGGTGTGCGTGCTAAATCTCACGAGTCAGACACGCGGTGAATACTATCACCACCACCGCCGACATGACGTTCACTATTGTCTGTGCTTTTACACTGTATCTATCTCCTTTATTTAGGCTACACAGGCTCTAAGTAAATGAGATGTGGTGCTAAATCTCATGAGAGTCAGACACGTGATAAATACTATTATCACCACCACCAACATGATTTTCACTATTATCTGTGCTTTTACACTGTATCTATCTCCTTTATTTAGGCTACACAGGCTCTAGAGGAGAATTCACATTGTCTTTATCTCCGTGTCCATGAAAATGCTTAGCCTGATTTTTGGTACAGAGCAAATGCTTAGTAAACATCATTTGAAAGTGTTTTGATGGAGATGGAAGGAAGCAAGGGCATCTAGTTTTTAGAACAATGATAATCGTGTTGCTGAAAAGTGTGTGAAGTATGGGTAAGCAGAAAAAGTTGTGCTGGTGGAGATGAACTCCAATGTTACTTCAGGTTTTGACCATAACACCTCCTAGCCAGGTGACTGTGGGGCAGCTCCAAGCCAAAACTTCCTTATCTGCCCCCAAAGAAGCATCGTTTTCTCAGGAATTCCCTGGTGGTTCAGTGGTTGGGCCTTAGCCTTCCTGAGCGGGGTATGCAGGTTTGATCCCTGGTCAGGGAGCTAAGATGCCACAGAACCAAAACATGAAACAAAGTGATATTATGACAAATTCAATAAATTTAAAAATGGTCCATATCAAAAAACATTTCTTTTTAAGCATTATGTTCTCTTCACGGGTGGGCTGTGGGGACTTTAGTAAAAGAGGGAGTGTGTACAGCAGCCTCATCTAAGCTTCCCTCCTTTCTTTCTCTCTCATTTAATAGGAGTTTTGACCAAAGCATTACCCACATTTTGAATTCTTTGCTGCCAATGAACCAGCCTTCTCAGAATCAGCCTCTTCTGAGCATGGGTTTTGGAATCAGAAAGATCTTGAATTCCAATTGCAGTCCTTCCACTTATTAGCCTTGTGACTATTTGAACCTCACTTTCCTCTCCTGTAAAACAAGAGTCATGATATTATCTACCTTACATGAAGATCCAGTAAGATGCTGTATATCATGTTCCTCTTAGAGCTTGGCACATTGTACACTCAACAATACTTGCTGTTTTGCGTCATTTCCTCTTGGCATGCATCACTATTCCACAGACCTTCAGCATGGACAAGTCCTCCTAGGGATTTTGTTTCTCAGTTTCCCCAGTTACTTAAGAATGTGGTCTTGTCATTAATTCCTGCTCAATTTGATTCTATTTCTTGGGAATATTTCTTGGCACTTGGCAAGAGCAACTTTGATATCCCTAATAGTTGCCAACAGGTGAAGACTGAGAGACTGGCAAAAAGAAGAGACAACAATTAAAAATATAAAAATAAAAGAAAATTAAGGAACTTTTGTGTATAAAAAGGTTGCTGCTGCTGCTAAGTCGCTTCAGCTGTGAGACCCCAGAGACGGCAGCCCACCAGGCTCCCCTGTCCCTGGGATTCTCCAGGCAAGAACACGGGAGTGGGTTGCCATTTCCTTCCCCAATGCATGAAACTGAAAAGTGAAAGTGAAGTCACTCAGTCGTGTCTGATATCTAGCGACCCCATGGACTGCGGTCTACCAGGCTCCTCTGCCCATGGGATTTGCCAGACAAGAGTACTGGAGTTGGGTGCCATTGCCTTCTCCATAGAAAGGTTAAGTGAGTAGAATTCATGTATATCTGAGTTATTATCTGTATCTCAGATTGTATTCAGTAAAGATTTAATGCTGCTTACAATAAAAGTTCCATAAAGAATTAAATTATTAAAATAGAAGTAGGAAAAAAGGGTCAAAAATAAATGAGTACATAAATATACCAAAAATCCTAGACTAATACAATTAATATAATAGACTTTTTCATTGGTTATTTGGTGATCAAGAAAACTTGCTAGAAGGAACAGCAAGTTAATTATCAAAAGAACCCCTGAAAGCAGAGGACCTGAGTTTGAGACCTAGCTTTCCACCGCTGAGCAGTGAGTTCTTGGGCAAGTTACTGAGTGCCAATCCCGCTCGATTTTCCATGTGTAACAAGGTTGTTGGGGCCATTCTTTCTCAACATTTTCTTGGTAACTTATTACTTTTATTTCTTCAATAAATGTTACCCAGGCCTTTATTTATCCATAGTAAAGATGAAGCTGGCAGTTTGAAGATGACATAAGGTTCTTCTCTCTCTTTTACAGATAGTGGTAACCGCAGTCATATTCAGAGACCCTCAGAAAAGCACTGGTCAGTACTATAAATCATTCCTTCACCATTTGTGATAAACAATATATATTTACATACCCTTGAGAAACAGACTCACAATAGATAATACATTCACTCATTTGGTCAGGAAATCAATTGAACAGACTCAAAGAGCCCAAAACAAACATGTCAGGTCTCCTGCCAGCTAGTACTGGAACTCGGTCACTGCAGTCGTGTCCAGCTCTTTGTGACGCAGTGGACCACAGCCCTCCGGGCTCCCCTGTCCATGGGATTCTCCAGGCAAGAATACTGGAGTGGGTTGCCATGCCCTCCTCCAGGGGAGCTTCCGCGTCCAGGGATCAGTCCCGTGTCTCCTGCATTTCCGGCAGATTCTTCACTGCTGAGCCACTGGGGAAGCCCCCTTATTTCTGTAGCTCACAGTAAAGATAAAACATTGGTTAGGTAATATAAAAGCTGGTAGGAGCTACATAAAAAGATCACAGATGTTGTTTGCCAGGCATCATACTATATATAATGAAAGAAAGTGTGAAAGTGAAAATCTCTCAGTCATGTCCAACTCTTTGTGACCCCATGAATTGCAGCCTGCCAGGCTCCTCTGTCCATGGAATTCTCCAGGCAAGAATACTGGAGTGGGTAGTCATTCTCTTCTCCAGGGGATCATCCTTGCCTAGGGATAGAACCCAGGTCTCCTGTATTGCAGGCTGATTCTTCGCTGTCTGAACCACCAGGGACCCCACCATATGTAATACAGGATACCAAAGAAGGAAGATCCATGTACTTTTAAAACAAGAACTTTAAATTCAATGCCAGTTTTTTTTTTTTTTTCCTCCCCGAGACAAAGCATAGCACATTGTTACTAAGAAACACTTGACCAGCATTATTTCTGGAAGTACTCAGGATGAACATCAATCCAGGGTAAGGCCTGCCCTATAAGTCAAGATTTCACTCCTCAGAAACAGGGGACAAGCATGAAGACAACTTTCTGCAGCAACACTGTGATCTTTCCAAACCTGGGCAACCCTGTCTTCATCAGTTTAGCTCTAACAAACACCGCGAGGCCTGGCACATGGTACTTAGTAGGTTGCTTCTGTTTGTTTTTATTTTTGCTTCTCTCTAAATAAATAAAGAAAAGAAAACCTTTTTCAGAATTTGCAACTTCTGAAGAGCGGAACTGTTATAAGCAAAAATACCTGAGACTAGAAAAAAAGAGATAAGCATCTTTACACAAATGAGCATGAAGAGAACTCCAAATCCTCTATAAAAGAAAAAGGTAGGGCATTGACAATGTGTGGAGATGTGCTTTTGAGTAACCAGGTTGTCGAAGATTTGAATAACCAGAAACTGAAGTATATACAGGAACTCAAGGAGGGCTTCCCTAATTGCTCAGCAAATAAAGAACCCTTGTGCAATACAGGAGAAGCAGGAGGACCTAGGTCAGGAAGATTCCTTGGAAGAGGAAGTGGCAACCCACTCCAGTATTCTTGCCTGGAAAATCCCGTGGACAGAGGAGCCTAGTGGGCTATGGTCCTTGGGGTGGCAAAGAGTCAGACATGACTGAGGGCAGACAAGGATGGACACACACAGTATGACATGAACACCTGAGACTACATCATTTTTTAATAGCGCAGACACAAAATGATGCAAAAAGAAGGGGAGCAAAGATGTTCACTCATAGTTAGACAACCAAACCCAGTGCACACAGCAATGCTAGGTGTGCGTGTACATTGATGATGGAAACGCTTAAGGAGTTGACCTCACTAATTTGATCATTACTCCACAAACTTTCATTTAGCACCAACTCTGTGCCACATGCTGGAGAGCATCAGGGGTTAAACCAGCGGGCGGCACCATCACCCCACTCTTGGCTGCCGCTGTGCTGCTGGATGGAACCTTTATCAAGTGTCAGCAAGGGAACCTGGCATTTATCAGGGTGGGTACTGCGCTCTGCCGGCTCTGCTGACAGGTAGATTCAATACATGTCATTCCCACTGCGCTTAGATGTTTTAATGGCTTGCTCTTTCTTCTCTCTCATCACACTGGCGACTTTGTCTTTCTTTCCTCTTCCCTTCTTCCCATCCCCCATGGTTCTCTTTTCACATTTTGATTTCTCATTTGCACTAACCTGCCTAGGTATGTGACTTTGAAGACATCACCAACTCAGTTTCTGCACAGACATCCATAAAATGCTGGAATCCACTAGGTTATCCCTGAAGTCTCACTCAGCTCTTTTGTGCCAAAATAGTGAAATTCTTTTGTTTTTAGATTCTGGTTCTTTTCTTTTCTTTTATTGGAGTATAATTGTGTTAGTTTCTGCTATAAAGCCAAGTGAATCAGTTATATGTTTACATATAGCCCCTCCTTCTTGAGCCTCCCTCCCGCCCCACCCCTCTCCCACCCTTCTAGGTCATCACAGAGCTCCCAGCTGAGCTCCTGCTGCTGCTGCTGCTGCTAAGACGCCTTAGTCGTGTCCAACTCTGTGCAACCCCATAAACAGAAGCCCACCAGGCTCCCCTTCCCTGGGATTCTCCAGGCAAGAACACTGGAGTGGGTTGCCATTTCCTTCTCCAGTGCATGAAAGTGAAAAGTGATAGTGAAGTCGCTCAGTCGTGTCCGACTCTTAGCGACCCCATGAACTGCAGCCTACCAGGCTCCTCCTTCCATGGGATTTTCCAGGCAAGAGTACTGAAGTGGGTTGCCATTGCCTTCTCCGAGCTCCTGGTAGGGTAGGACAATTTGAGAAAGTAGCATTGATGTATATTACACTCCCATGTGTGAAATAGATGGCTCCTGGGAAGCTAAAAATGTGAAATTCTTGCTTCTTGGTCTTATATAGCTTGCAATTCCTCCCAAAGAGTAGAACCTAAGACAAGAGCTTTTGTGGATGTAATTTATTTCGGATCATTTGATACTATGGAAATGAGTGTAGGGCCTGGAAAATTTACACAGAGGAAAGGAGGGGGAAGGGTATGGACCACAGGATTTGAGGTTAGGGAACTGAGAAATGGAGAAAGAGGGAAAGCAGCCAGTCCAAAGCTGGCTTGGATTGGTTTATATTGAGCTGGTTACTGTCAGGGGAAACTGGAGTTCAACCCCTTTGGTAATGTTCTGAGGAGCTGTCTGGAATATGCCTCTGAAATATCTTGAGGCTTGACAAAGGGAGTGTGTATCCACAAGCTCCTGCCTCATTGGTCTAGGGTTACCCCAGGAAGTGTTAACATTGCCAGTTTGTGCAGACACACCAGCATGGCTGATCAGGCTTCTGCATGAGATTCTTGTAACTGAGGTAGAAAAGCCTTGGGAGAAAAAATAGTAGCTACACAGTACAGCTGAGATCAAGTACTGTTAGCCTACACCTGAGTACAGCTGGTTGCTATAGCAAAAGCCAGAGAAAAATGGTGGAGTAAGAGAATATGAGAAAGAAAACTGCATGTGTGTCTGGCACATGAGCCAGTGCCACCTCGGTATCGCCCCGGTGTCAGCATCAATACATTTTAATTTGTCAAATCAGTTTTACCAGGTAAGTCCCAAATTTAGACATCCAACATTTCCACAAATGCACAAGCTTGTTATCGAAGAGGGTTCCATTGACCATTCCCTCCCCAGTTCTCACTGACATTGATGGTTGTTATCAAAGAATGCCTGTGATGTGCCAGGCAGTGTGTGAGGTACTCTACCTCCACTACCTCTTGTAATCCTCAGTTCAGTCTTGTCCTAACAGGTTGAAACAGATACCCCTACCTTTGACAAATGAGAAAACTGAAGCTCAAAACAGGAAAATGGTTTGCCTCAATTTGTATAACTGGTAAGTGATTAAACCAGGACTTTATTCCAAATATATCTCTAAAGCACATCTCCATATCTCTGTATTTCTGACACTACAGCGCTGTTCCCAGGAGTTGGAACTCTCTCTGTGGTCACTCAAGTTTAGGATTGCATGTGTGTCTCAGCTGTAGGTTTGCATTCCTGCTTGGTCTTGAATTTCAGTTTTCCTGGCTTGAGCCTTGGCACCTGCTCTTAGGGGAAGCACGCTGACTGACACCGCCCACCCTGGCCAGGCACCGTAGTAACTATTTGCATGAGTTGTTTCACAACAGGAGGTCCTGGGAAGGAACACGGAACTAACAAGCCACCACCAACAGGAAGAGTTCTGGAAAGGTCAAAAGGTGACACCGCATGTCCAACCACCTCCCAGAATCCTTCTCGCTGGCGTCCATCTTGGCTGAATAAGGCGTGCACCACCAGGAAGGACTCTGAGTCAGAATGATTGGCCAAAGACAACCCGGAAACTAATCCCATCACCATAAAACCTGAGACTGTGAGCCTCTTGGACAGCAGTTCTCCTGGGTTCCCTTACCCTCCTGCTCTCCACCTGGGTTTTCCTTCCCAATAAAACCTCTTACTTTGTCAGCACATGTGTCTCCTTGGACAAGTCATTTCCAAGTGTTAGACCAGAGCCCACTTTCAGGCTCTGGAAGTGGTCCCCCTTCCTGCAACACTGCCTAGTTACTTGCCAGAGAATTTAGCGGCTTGACCTCATCTGTCAGTTAAGACAGAGTTGATGGCAATACCAGCTTGGCTCAAGCCTCCCAATTTTTGATTTCTACTTTGGTTCATTGGAAGGCAACCAACAATGGAATCAGAAACCCAGACTAACCCTTCTATATTCCTTGGCCTTTCTGTTGTCTTTTTTCTTCTGTCATGTCATTTTTCTCTTTACACTTTCACTTTCCATCATCTTGCATTCACTGGCAGAATAAGATAAGGCACCCCAGAGAATAACAATAGTTAAACTGAGAGATATAATCAACATGATTTAGAATTCACCAGAGAATCAGCAAATCTGATGTTTGAAGGGAAAATAGAAGTCTCATGGTCTTTCTCTGTACCCATTCCCTCTGTCAGTGCATCTCTCCCTTCTAAAACTTCTTGACGGTGGATCTCCCGGTGCCCTGGAAAATTATAGTTTCCCTGCTTGAGTTACTCCCCAAGAGGGTAACTTTGTGCAATGCAATTCTCTGCTCCCTGCACCAGAGTCTGAGTTGGATCCTCGCTGGCCTTCCTTGAGAAGGCCAAGGAAGAGGAATGGGGAGGTCTTTTCCAATGTGGCAGATATAAGAACCTAGATGGAAAGAGCAAGCATCCTTCGACCCACCTTATAGCATGAGAAATAAAACAAAACAAAAACAAAACAAACAAACAAACAAAAACACGGATCTGATGAGAGGGAGGAAGGAAACACTTAAATTAGAAACAAGAGTTACAGTTGGAGAAAAATTTGAATCAATCCCGCATCTCAATCCCAATTGTATCCCTGCCTACCTCCCCACATCATGACCACCTACATCCATGCCCTTTGACTTATTAAAGCTGCTCAAGTCATTTTCTGTAGTCATTCCCCTCTTGATGGTATCTTTTCAACTGGAATTATCCTAACAGCTATATCTGGGCTGTGTTTTGGGTGACATGATATTCTTTGCCTCCTGAAATTCTCTCGCTTCCCTGTAGAGTCAAATGTTATAAAGTGTTTCCTTCTGTTGAGCTAAAAGCAGTCTTCCCCAAACTTCTACTCATTGGTGCTATTTCTACCCTTTGCGACCAAATAAAGCCAGTAAAATATCTCTTTTTAATACTTTTTGCTCAGAAGGGAAGGACACCATCTCTGGTCTTCTCTCTACTCCATGCAGCTTTATTTCCTGAACTAAATGTCCCCAGTTGCATTTAGCATTCATATGCCACAGTTTGGAATGCCAGGGCTATTCTTGGCACCTCCTACTGGTTACACCCCAAATTGTTCATCTCTCTCTCTCATCTCCAGATTCATATGGTTCAGTATAGAATGATGTGGATATGTTACCTCTTGGCTCTGGGTTCTTCCTTCCATTATTAAAGTTTCCATGAACCCAGACACGTGTGTGTGTATGTGTGTGTGTGTGTGTGTGTGTGCATGAGTGTGTGTATGTAGGCGTGTGTGCTTCAAAATGACAGAAAACAAAGGCCCTTTGAATTTGGACCAAGATGTAAATGAAAGAATCTCTTCCATGTGACTCCAAATCAAGCTGGTACCTTGCTGCACAGTGCTATTATGTTTGACATCAGACATGGCCCAACAGGGGAGAGAAATATGCTTCAACAGTTAGATGATTATGTTAATGCAAACTGGGATTTATTATTATGTTTGTCTTACTCGGGAGTGAATCTGATGTGATTGCTGTTGCTGCTTCCCTGTTAGGTAAGGCAGGCTGAAACGCATTCTCTCAAAGATCCTCCGGGAACAGGCACCTGGGATTGACAGAGAGAGTCACTGGGTGTCACTGTTGAGTCATCTGAATGCAGCTAGCTGCCAGTATGTAGAAATCTGACTCCTTAAAGATGCTGGGAGCTGGAGGTTTGGGGAGGCTGCCTGTCCCCTTCTATGCAGCATCTCTTCATTAGGGTCAAGATCGATCTCCCCTTTCCCTGCTCCACCCCGGGGAAGTATCAGGTCAGATGAGCCCATGTCACTGTAGGCCTTGGTTGCCTCAGCTCCTGCTTAATGAGCTGCTCTGTCCTTGATCTGCCTTGTGATGCTGCGATAGGGGTCTGCTTTTATGCATCAGTGCTGTCTGTAATCACCCCCGCCAGCAGCCAGCGGAGGTCTTCCCCTCACGTTTGGAGCTTGCAGAATCTTATATCTCTCGTCACAGCAGACAAACCCTTCCATCGCACAACTGGAGGTTGTCCCAGACTCAGAGACAGTGATTCCCATCTCAGCAAAGAGTCAGTGGCACATTCCAGTTTTTCATGGGGATGCTGCTTCTAACAGGAATAAAGACAGGTGGAGTTGTAGGCTCTGTATGCTGAAGGGTGAGAAGAAAAATTGACCCAAAGAGAGAGAAGTCCTGAGTGAGGAAGCTCAGAGACCCAGCAGCCTTCTTCCCAAGAACCAAGACTGTTACTGCCCTGCCCAATCCACGCACAGGGCGTGAATTTGTATTGCCTCAGTGACTGATTGTCCTTAGAAAGATGGTTACTCAAGGCCTTTGGCAGGTGCCCCCAGTCTTTTAGGAATATTTTAAAGTGCTGATGCCAAAGTCCATATTCCTAAAACTTTTTCTGGGTATCTGAGGACAGCCCTTGACATCTGTATAATTTCCATATGCTATTAAAGCATATCCAGAAAACACCCTTCCAGGATTAATCTATGCATTCTTAAGATTGTGAATAATTTTTTAAAAGTGTTTGCTTGGCCTGGAATTAAATTTTGTGCTATGTTTGAAGAGATCCTTCCTAGATGCACGTATGCCCATTCCGTTCTCCCCGCTTAAGTTCTCCAGTGGCTGCTCAACATGTTTAAGTTGAGACCAGACTCATCATCCTAGTATTTCCACCCTCATTGGCCCCTGCTTTTTCCAGATGAGCCCGTCTTCCATCCAGGCACTAACTGTGCTGCCATCCTTTATGGCAGTGGTTCCCTACTTGGCAGCACAATGAGATCACCTAGGGAATTTAGAGAAACTGATCTCTGCATCCTACCCCTAGGAATTCTGTTTTAATTGGTGTGGGAAGGAACCCAGGCATTGGTGGGTCTCAGAGTTCCCCACGTGATTCTAAAGGGACGTAAAATTTGAGAATCACTGTCAAGTGGTAGCCATCTTCCTAGAACACGCATCTTTTCTTAGCCTCCCCTGACCTATGACCCCATAGCTGGCAATCTTTCTTGACTCAACCAATTCATCCTCCCCATGATGAAATCATCTCTGAACATTCTCCCTGGCCACATTAAAGATTTTTCTCTGAGATTCCATAGCAATTTATGCATACTATGGGATACTGCGATGGAAATATCTATATGGCTTTTTGTCTATTTGTTTGTTTGTCTCTAGACTATAGGCTTACCTGGGGAAGCAAATGAAACATGTTTGTCATTATGTGTCCAGCTCACAGCACAGAGCCTCGCACTTCACTGGTGCTCAGGAAGTATTTGTAGGACAGAACTATTGTTGATGGAGAGTGTTGTTTCATGAATGAATAATCAAGGATAATGGTAATGTCCAACATGGATCAAGAATTTGCTATGAGTATGGCTGTATGCAAAGTGTTTGTATAGCTGTTACCTATTTGACACTCCCAACAGCCCCACTGGGAAGAGTGATCTACATTTTACAGATGAAGGTACTCAGGTGTAGAGGTGTTAAGTAGACACCACAGCAATGGTTTGAAGCCTTCTCTGTCTGGCTCCACTTTTAGTTACATTCCTGATGATTGCCTCCAAAAATAGAATGAGAAGCTGTTTAACCAGATTTTCTCCTGGTAGCTTTTATCGGACTCTTTTTGCCAAGCGCTATATATTAGCTCTTTAAATGCTTCATCCTATTTAACCTACGCAACAATTATATAAGTAAGTATTATCATGTTTGTGCTAAGTCACTTCAGTCATGACCAGCTTTTTGCAACCCAATGGATTGTAGCCCTTCACGCTGCCCTGTCCATGGGATTCTCTAACCAAGAATCTCGAGTAAGTGGCCATGCTCATTAATACCATTTAATTGATAAGTAATCAAGTCTAAGAGAGAGACAAAGTTCAAGCAAAGCCTGATGGAATTGTGACAAGTACTGGGTGAATAATTCAGCACCCAGAAATATTGCTCATTCTGTTACAGTAGCCTCATAATTAATGAGGAAGGAAGGAGAAGGGAGAGAGAGAATGAATGAATGAATTTGGGGACACTACTTTGATGAGAACAAAATCCCTCAAATGCAGCTTTCTTTATCTCTGTTCCCCAAACCCTGACCATTGTTCCTCAAAGGGCCATTAGGACAAAAATATAAAACAACTTTTCTTTTGAAAAGAATGATCAGTTGTTCTGAGTCTACCAAGGATATCTGAAGTAGAACCAAATTTTTGTACTGATGCCCTTGTAATTCTTTCCTCTAGAAAATTAACCCAAATGTAAAAGCCCAGGGGTTTTGCTCCATCTTTTTTCTCCCCCTTTTTAAAAGACAGACACAGCAGGCCAGCAGAAGTGCTTGAGGAAGGTGACATTGCACAGCTGTGGCCAGAACCCAAGTCTCCTTACTTCCAGGCCAGTGTTTTCACCCACTGGCTTACTCAGGGATGAAAGGAAGCATTGTTAAACAGATGAATATTTTAACAATTACTTGGAGTATTTTTTAGTTGTAAAGTACTCTAAGTGCCAAACACAAGGTATTTTTATTGCCTCTTGCTACCACATAACAAGGCCATTTGCTCTGTGGGATCCTGGCAATAGGGATAAGTAGGAGCAAACAGAGGTAGGTGCAGATTCCTTTTCCTCCCTAATGTGAACAGATGGAACATGGATACTGACTGCAAAGAAATGTGAGCTGCTATCTCCCTGCTGAGGGAAGACAGGCTCCTTTGAGAAGGAGTGGAGGAGACATCTGGAAATTCCGTAGATGAGCCCTGAATGAGGACAGGTCAGGCTTTTTAGGACCTAATCAAACTTGTGGGAAGAATATCAGGTTGAGAAGCAAATTACTTCTCGTGTTTCCAGGGGCTGCAACTCTTGGAAAGCTGATCAAACCCTTCTGTGCCTAGGTGGTCCCGCGTGTGAAATGGGAGTTGCATGTGCTAATCTGCAAACATATTAGGCAATTGCATGCATTTGCTCAATGGCAATTCTTTCTGTCTATTCTCTTTCTTTGACCACCAACAGTTTTCTATCCTGGAGCCAGAGCAGTGTTGCTGCTTTATAAATCTTTCACCAATTTCCCAGTAGGAGGTCATTTTTTCTTCCTCTCTTCATTGTAGTGTTTTCTGTATGCATTAGTTAGAGCTCTTATTTGCGTATGCTTTTACATATGATGAGCTGGAGGTAATCTATCTCCTCCACTAGAGTGTCTAGTCCTCCTGGATAAGATCTCAGTCTTGACCACCCCTATTTTTTTTTTTTTCCCAGCAGAATCTCACAATTTATCCTGCATAGAGAAAGTGCCTATTCAACATTGATTGAATTAATTGTGAGTGTAGATGCATAGATCATGGCCCACCTGTGTTCTACCAGATGTCAAATTTTACATTTTGGGCATTTTAAATGTGGGCATCTGTTTGTGGGTTATTTGAGGGAATGGCTGGAGAACTGTTTGGAAATGAACCATACTATTACAGAGTACACGGAACCGAAGTCCTAGACAGAAGCCTCAGCACAGGGTTTTACAGCCTTAATGCAATCAATTGACTTTTCTGTGTCTCAACTTTCTCCCCTGTAGGCTGGGGATTGCAGGACTTCTCCTGCCTATTTTATACTATTATTGCAAAGACTGGATGAGAATACATTTAAACACATTTTATAAATGGCATAGTACTATAGATGGGTCAAGACTGAATATTATTTTTATTAATATTGTAATTATTGATAACATATCATAGCTATCTAAATTTCCCTGAGCTCTAAATAACTATAATTTCTGAACTCCATGGATTTCTTTTACAAACAATGGTAAATGAGAGATAATTAGATTAAAATAAAATGATCATTATTGCTTATGTGTGAAATCTAACAGATATAACAAATAAGTGAATATAACAAAAAAGAAGCTGACTCACAGATATAGAGAGCAGACTAGTGGTTACCAGTGGGGAGAGAATTAGGGGAGGAGCAATACAGGATTAGAGATTCAAGAGGTATAAACCACTAAGTCGCTCAGCTGTGTCTGACTCTTTGCAACCCCATGGACTGTAGCCTACCAGGCTTCTCCGTCCATGGGATTCTCCAGGCAAGAATACTAGAATAGGTTACCATTTCCTTCTCCAACAAAGTAAGCTACGTTAACCCTAATCTCCCAATGTTCATCCTCTTCATCTGCATCGCTGATCTTGCCTGGAAATAGGTTCACCTGTGCGATTTTTCTAGATTCCTCATAAATGCATTCATACACGATATTTGTTTTTCTCTTTCTGACTTACTTCCCTCTGTATGACAGGCCCTAGGTCCATTCACATGTCTACAAATGACCCTATTTCATTCCTTTCAGTGGCCGCGCAATGTTCCACTGTATGTACGTACCATGTCTTTATCCATTCGTCTGTCATCTGGCATTTAGGATCGACATACATAAACTGCCGTGTGTAAAATCAGTAGCTAGTGGGAACCTGCCACAGAGCAGAGGAAGCTCAGCTCAGTGTTCTGTAACTCGATGGGTGGATGGAGAGGGGAGTGGAGAGACGGGAGGGAGGTCCTAGAGGGAGCACTTCTTGGACATAGAGCTAATTCACTTCTCTGTGCAGCAGAAACTAAAGCAACATTGTAAAGTAATTATATTCCAATTTAAAAAAATCACCAAAAAGGAAAGAAAAGAACATAAAATAAGTCATAAGGATATATCATACAACACAGGGATATAGCTAGTATTCATAACGACTATAAATGCAGTATGCCCTTTAACATTTGTGAATCACCAGATTGTTCACCTGTAGCTTATATTGTATATCCACTATACTTCAATTTTTAAGAAAAGAGAATCAAAAAAAAAGAAAAGAAAAGAAAAGAAAAAGGATGGTCTCCTGGAAAATCCCAATGGAACAAAGTCTCAAGTCTGAAATCCCTAGGATGTTACCATCGACAGAAACAACATACATTGGCAATTTCAGGTGACCTGTTGACTGCTGAGGAATAATGGCAGGGGACATAAGAACGGAGCTGGAGGTAGCAGAACATTTCTCTTAAGCTTCTATCAACCCTTGCCTCCTCACAGTGATCTGGAGTCTTTTGATGTCCATGACGATGGCTCTATCTTCAAAGAAGCCTCTCTCATTTCAGTTATTTTCAATCATGCTCTGAGAACTTGGGTTTGGTTACAAAGAAAAACCAGAGAATTGGCTATGTAATGAAGTTTGAACCCTGCTTCTCTTTGAATATGACCTTGAGGAGTTTATTTCTGCTCTGTGAACCTGTTTTCTCATCTGTAATCTGCAGGTACAAATAAAAACATTAACTGCCAGAATAATCGTTGACATGTTCTAGTTCTGTGTCTTGTTCATAGCTGAGGACACTAAAGCCTAGGGAGCTTACACACCTTCTTTTGCCTTTTTGGGCCTTTCCTTCGGTGGCTCAAATGGTAAAAAAAAAAAGTCTGCCTGCAATGAGGAGGCCTGAGTTAAATCCCTGGGTCGGGAAGGTACCCTGGAGAAGGAAATGGCAACCCACTCCAGTATTCTTGCCTAGAAATCCCATGGACAGAGGAGCCTGGAAGGCTACAGTCCATGGGATTTCAAAAAGTTGGACATGACTGAAGGACAAAGCACACATTCCGTATAAAATATTTTAAGTATATTTCAAGTGCACTGAAATAAAGATATAGTCTAGGCCATGAATCATCTGGAAGAGGTGGACATCTGGACCTTGTACCATGCGAGGCAGAAAAGAATTAGATGTCTGTTGCGTGTGGCTGGGCATCAGAGACAAAGCCTGGGGCAGTGAGAAGTCTATTGGGATAAGTTAATGAAGAAAGAAAACGGTCTTGTGTAGAGCAGAGGATACTGTTATGGCTAATTCATGCTCTGTGTTTGCTAAAACTTTCCTTGTCTCCATGTCTGGACCAGAGACAATCATCTCCGAATCATCTGGACCAGGATTTGGACAAAGGTTTACTGGAATCCAAAGCCTGTAATTTTCAACTACAAAGTATTACAAAATATCAGTTGTCATTGCTATATATTTAGAGCTCCTGGGTTTTGAAAAGAGAAAAGTTCGTTGGCCTGTGGCTCCAGAAGCCTCAACAGAAATGAGACATTACGGATCATTTTTGATGCCCCAAGTGAATCAAGGAATAGATATCCTTCCCTTTAATTCATGAGGACACGGAGACAAGGAAAGTTTCAGCAAACACAGAGTGTGAATTAGCCACAGCAGTATCCTCTGCTCTACACAAGACCGTTTTCTTTCTTCGTTAACTTATCCCAATATACTTCTCACTGCTCCAGGCTTTGTCTCTGATGCCCAGCCACACGCAGCAGGCATTTACTTGTTTTCTGCCTCGCATGGTGCAAGGGAAGCAGGCGAAATAGAACCGGCTTGGAGACAGGACTGTGTTATTTGTTGTGTGGCACCTAGAAACTTTTGCCATTGTGTGAAAAATGCTCCATAAAAAAATATTTTTTAGTGTACTTTATGACTACATTGATATAAAGGTGGATAAAATTCAGGCTAAATTCATCATTATAAATTCATTATTTTTTTTTTCTGATTTAAAATAAACCAAAATTAAAACATTTTTACAGTTCCCTAGAAGGGTCTTGAGCTTCCCTGGTGGCTCAGACTGTAAAATAATCTGCCTACAATGTGGGAGACCCAGGCTCAATCCCTGGGTCGGGAAGATCTCCTGGAAAAGGAAATGGCAACCCACTCCAGTATTCTTCCCTGGAAAATCCCATGGATGGAGGAACCTGGTAGGCTACAGTCCATGGGGTCGCAAAGAGTCAGCCATGACTGAGCAACTTCAATTCACTTCACTTCAGTTCAGAAGGGTCTTAGTCTGTAGACACTGCACCTACTGTACCTAACGGAAACTTGACCAAGAATGAAGAGTTTGGAAAACAAAATGTCAAGGAATATGAGTCCATTTCCAGACACTTTAAATGTTCTGAGCTTGAATAGATGTCAAGAACTCTTTGTTTCCCAATTTCTATCTCTAAACTAAAAGAGAATATCTCTTGACTTTGCTGGATCAAGGACTAGCAAGTAATATATATCAGACTTTAGAACAGGCTAGGTTCTCACTAATTTCAGGGTCCTGAGAGTCCAGGTTCTTCAAATGGGCCAGCTTAGACCACATAAAGAAAATAGGTCTTTCGGGGTCAGACTAAAACAAACAAATGAGAACCAAAAATTATGTTTTAAAATCATTATCACCATTTTGAGGTTGAAATTGAAAAGAAGGAGATGAATTCATCCCTGCTTCCCTGCTAAGGCACACAACTAGGAACTTTACTCTTTAGTCATACAAATTCATTTGGGTAAAATCATTCAACCGGTCACTAGTTCCTCTAATTATACTAGACTTTTCCACATGCATATAGGGAGAGACATTTGACAAATGTGTCTTGCTCAAGTCCAGACACATCTTATCTACTTTCTCTGGTCTAGTAAACTTAATATAGGAGAAAATGAGGTTAGTTTAGCACATTAGCAGTTCCAAAATTTCTGTATGGAAAGTAGCAATCAATTCGGAGGGACCTTGTGATAAAGACTCCTTCTAAAGCTGTTTACAGACATGTATACTTTATTTCTTCATGGAAATAATTACTAGAGGAAATTAATGAAGATTCTGAGAAAGCTAAGAGACTAAGGCCCTTTTAGGACACCTCCAAGACACTGCCCATCCCCTGTGAAATTATACTCAACTCTAGGGACCACTGCTTTTCCGTGAGTCATCTCCAAGCCTAGCCCCAGATAACTAAAGATAACAAGATGCACAAGACATGCCAGCTCTCTCAGGAACCTCTCAACTTTTCCATTAACTTATTGTTCTAGAATTGTGCTTTGGGTGGGTGCCCAATCAGTCTATATTTCACCAAAGGCATTTAATTTATGTGCTTTGAAAATAAGGACATATGTTCACCGCTGATCCTCCATCTCCTCTTTGTATCTTCTAGTTCATTTTCCTTGATTCAGCAAATAATATGGTGAGTAGACAGTTCATGGTTAATAGAGGTTTACATATATTTAGTATCCTTCTTGAAAAAAAAATTGATAGTGCTATAGGCAAGAGGAAAAATATGAGTTTGGATTTACAAAACCTAGACCAAATTCAGATCCAGTAGTAACTGGGTCATTTTGAGAAAGCAAATTCCTGTCAGAGTTTGGTCATCTGCAAGATAGCTTAGTAATAATTGTCTTAGTTACCACAGAGGGTTTTTGTGAAACTTCAATGAGAGTTTGCTTGTGGATGTACTTTACAGCCAGCCAAGTGGTATATTTTATACAAAGTAGGGAGGTGTAATTATTGCTATCATCACTATATACCTTCTATTTCCATGGCACCAATTACCTGGCAACTAACCTGATTTTTATTCTCTCTGTCCAGCAACCTCACAACATGAACAACCCACTGGAATTATTTGTACCTCCTGGAGAAGCATCTCAGTGATTTCATTGAAGGATCTTTATTTACATTTGACTGCTGCTACCCTGGACAGAAGTTGACTGCTATTTATCCTTAAGATACCATTTTTCTTTCTTTCTTTCTAATTCATTTAAACTATGTTATTTGAATGGATCTTTTAAATGAAATATTGTTTTATTTTACACATTTGTCCCTATAGAACAGCTGCCAGTATTAACTACAATAATGGAATTCTAACATCAGAAAGAATGGCATTTCTGGGATGGATATCTACTTGTGAGGAGGAGGTGGGAGGAGAAGAAGAGATGGAAACATTTCAGATGAGTACAGTTCCATTGTCTGTATTTTCCTTTTCACTGATGTATCAGAAAAGAAGGCAGGCTAAGGTGCTATAAAATTAAAGGGACCCAACCAAATATGAAGGAGAAGTACCAAATTGAGCTTTTGTTGGAAATGGTTGAGGAGGAGGGGAAATCATCTTTCAGAGCTTCAAATGCTTTCATAAATTTCCCTTAAAACATTTTCACTGACTTCTTTACTTCTCTCCTTTTTAAAATGTAAATCACATCTTAAAGTTTTTTTTAATATGATTTTGAAAAAGCATTCACAAGTTTATTCAACGAGAACGTGAGAGAAAAACAGACAAATGAAAACACATTCTTAGATTGACAAGATTTGTTAGTCATAAATGAAATCATGCAAATGAAAACACTATATAAACTATAGTCTTTTATAGATGCAAAAGTTTATCAGTCAAGTATTGATTTGTTGAAGCTCTTATATATGTGATAAATGAAAAAGCAAATATAAAGTAGTATTTGACACACAGTAAATGCCAAGTAAATAAATATTAAATTCACTTCCCTTTTGTTGACAAGATAGCTTCACTTGGGTCTCATCTATGGGGCAAGCTTATATTAGAGGGGTAAAAATGTTTATTTGTTCCCACCAGCCTTTTTTTTTTATTGAATATATTTTGCATTAAGGTCACAATGATTGATTGTGCCCTAGAAGCTGGCAATCTTTCAGAATGGACTTGTAAACTTGTTCATCTCATTTTGTTTGGGAATAGGTATCAAAGGTCTTAAAAATTCTTATTTTCGCTTTGACCCAATAATTTTACTTCTGAGAATATATCCTGAGATAATACTAAATTCAGAGGAAGTTGAAGATGTTTACCACAACCTGATCACAAGGAAAACTCATGAACAAATTTCATACATAACAATAGAGGGATGATTAACTCAAGGAACAGAAATGATTGCTGATACGCGGCTGTGCATCACCACCCCTTGGCACAATGCTAATGGACATTCAAAACATACTGGTGAAATTTAATACTTTTTACAATGGAACCAATTGTGAAGTTATGCTGAGTGAAATAAGCCAGTCACAGAAGGACAAATACTGCATGACTCCACTTAAGTGAGGTATTTATGATAGTCAGATTCATAAAAGCATAGAGTAGAAGGATGGTTTCTAGAGGCTAGGGACAGAGGGGAATGGAAAAATAGGTAAGATAGGGGAATGGAAAGATAGGTCCAATAGGAATAAACTTTCAGTCAGGTGAAATAAATAAGTTCTAGAGATCTGCTATACAGCATAGCGCTTATAATTAATAATACTGTGTTTGTTCACTAGAAATTTTGTTTAAACTGTAGATGTCAAGTTAGGTGTTCAAAAAAGGAGGGTATTTGGAAACTTTGGAGATGATGGATATGTTGATTATCTCTATCATGATAATGGTTTCCCTGATGTATGCATATGTTGATACCATCAACTTGTATATGTTAAATGTATACAGTTTTTGCACATCCATTATAACTAAGTAAAGCTATTTTTAAAATTAAAAATAAAGGATTTTCTGAGCAGAGTCAAAATGGTGAAGTGGGAGGATCCAGGACTCACCTCCCCCAACAAACACACCCAAAATATATCTATATGTGGAATAATTCTCACTAAAAGCTAACTGGAAACTTCCAGAAATACCTGCACAAATAAAGCAAAAGACCCACATGGAATTAGGTAAGAAATTGACAGAAGTGATCATGTCAAGACCTGCACAATCTGTATGAAATACGCATGGCATATGTTTTTACTGAACCAGAACAAATAATCCTAAAATTTGTATGAAACCATGAAAGGCCTTGAACTGCCAAAGCAATCTTGAGAAGAGAAGAACAAACCTGGAGGTATCATGCTACTTGACTTCGACTATACTACAGAGCTATAATATTCAGAATAGCATGGTAGTGGCATGAAACCAGACAATGCAACAGAACAGAGAGCCTAGAAGTAAATCCACACGTGTATGCTCAATTAATCTAGGACAAAGGAGACAAGAATATACAATGGAGAAAAGGCAGTCTCTTCAATAAGTGATGCTAGGAAAACTGGATAGCTACTTGTAAAACAATTAAATTAGAACACTTCCTCATAATATATAAAAATAAATTCAAAATGGACTGAAGACCTAAATGTAAAACCTGAAACCATAAAACTCCTAGAAGAGATCATAGGCAGAATATTCTCTTACAGAAACTGTAGCATTTTTTTTTTTCTTTTTGGAATTCTCTCCTAAGGCAAAAGAAATTAAAGCAAAAATAAGCAAATGGGACTTAATTAAACTTAAAAGCTTATGTACAGCAAAGGAAACTGTTGACAAAACAGAAAGGCAACCTACTGAATGGGAGAAAACATTTGCAAATGATAAAGCTAATTAAAGGTTAATACCCAAAATATGTAAACAACTCATATAACCCAATGTAAAAAAATTCCCTTAGAACCCAATTTTAAAAATGGGCAGAAGACTGAATAGACTTTTTTTTTTAATAAAATATATAGATCACCAACAGATACATTTAAAAATGCTCAAAATTGTTAATTATTAGAGAAATGCAAATCAAAGCCAAAATGATATATCTTTTCATACCTGTCAAAATGCCTATCATCAAAAAATCTACAAATAACAAATGTTGGCAAGACTATGGAAAGGAAAGTAATCCTTGAATACTGTTGGTGGGATTGTAAATTGTACTATGGAAGAACAGCATGAACTTTACTCAAAAACTAAAAACAGAACTACCATACGACCAAGCAATTTCACTCCTGGTGAATAGACAGTTCATCAGTTCAGTTCAGTCCAGTCCAGTCGCTCAGTCATGTCTGACTCTTTGCAACCCCATGAACCGAAGCACGCCAGGCCTCCCTGTCTATCACCAACTCCCGGAGTTCCTCAGACTCACGTCCATCAAGTCAGTGATGCCATCCAGCCATCTCATCCTCTGTTGTCCCCTTCTCCTCCTGCCCCCAATCCCTCCCAGCATCATGGTTCAGTATATATCTGAAGAAAAAGAAAATACTAATTCAAAAAAGATTAATGAAGCCCTATGTTCATCTCAGCATTATTGACAATAGCTAAACAATGAAAGCAACCTCAATACCCTTTAAAAGATGAACAGATAAAAACGATATGAATGGGTAATAGTCATAAAAAAGAATGAAATGCTATCATTTGCAACAGCGTGGATGGACCTAGAGAGTATTATGCTTAGGGAAATGAGCCAGACAAGAAAGACAAATGCTCTTTGTTATCACTTATATGTGAAATCTAAAAACTAGTAAAACAAACCAACCCATATAACAAAACAGAAACAAACTCACAGATATAGAGAATAAACTGGTGCTTACCAATGGGGAGAGTAAAGGAGGGAGGGGCAAATCAGGGATGGAAGACTTAGATACAATTGTTACATATAAAATAAATAAGCAACAAAAATATATTAACTAACACAGGGCACTACAGCCATTATTTTGTGATAACTTTAAGTGAAGTGCAATCTACTAACATTAGTATGTGGATGGCATCACCCTTATGCCAGAAATTAAAGAGGAACTAAAGAGCCTCTTGATGAAAGTGAAAGAGGAGAGTGAAAGAGCTGGCTTAAAACTCAATTAAAAGCTTCTGCACAATAAAGGAAACTATAAGCAAGGTGAAAAGACAGCCTTCTGAATGGGAGAAAATAATAGCAAATGAAGCCACTGACAAACAACTAGTCTCAAAAATATACAAGCAACTCCTACAGCTCAATTCCAGAAGAATAAATGACCCAATCAAAAAATGGGCCAAAGAACTAAATAGACATTTCTCCAAAGAAGACATATGGATGGCTAACAAACACATGAAAAGATGTTCAACATCACATATTATCAGAGAAATGCAAATCAAGACCACAGTGAGGTACCATTTCACACCATCAGAATGGCTGTGATCCAAAAGTCAGCAAGCAATATATGCTGGAGAGGGTGTGGAGAAAAGGGAACCCTCTTACACTGTTGGTGGGAATGCAAACTAATGCATCCACTATGGAGAACAGTGTGGAGATTCCTTAAAAATTGCAAATAGAACTGCCATATGACCCAGCAATCCCACTGGTGGGCATACACACCGAGGAAACCAGAATTGAAAGAGACACATGTACCCCAATGTTCATTGCAGCACTGTTTATAGTAGCCAGGATGTGGAAACAACCTAGATGTCCATCAGCAGATGAATGGATAAGAAAGCTGTGGTACATATACACAATGGAGTATTACTCAGCCATTAAAAAGAATAAATTTGAATCAGTACTAATGAGATGGATGAAACTGGAGCCGATTATACAGAGTGAAGTAAGCCAGAAAGAAAAACACCAATACAGTATACTAACACAGATATATGGAATTTAGAAAGATGGTAATGATAACCCTGTATGTGAGACAGCAAGAGAGACACAGATGAATAGAACAGACTTTTGGACTCTGAAGGAGAGGGAGAGGGTGGGATGATTCGGGAGAATGGCACTGAAACATGTATATAACCATGTAAGAAACGAATTGCCAGTCTATGTTCAGTGCAGGATACAGGATGCTTGGGAGTGGTGCACGGGGATGATCCCGAGAGTTGATATGGGGTGGGAGGTTGGGGGGGTTCAGGATTGGGAACTCATGTACACCTGAGATGGATTCATGTCAATGTATGGCAAAACCAATACAGTAATGTAAAGTAAAATAAAGTAAAAGTAAAAATTAAAAAAACAAAAAACTAAGATCATGGCATCCAGTCCCATCACTTCCATGGCAAATAGATGGGGAAACAATGGAAACAGTGACAGATTTTGTTTTCTTGGGCTCCAAATCACTGCAGATGATGACTGCACCATGAAATTAAAAGACACACCTAGACAGCATATTAAAAAGCTGAGACATTACTTTGCTGACAAAGGTCCGTATAGTCAAACTATGGTTTTTCCAGTAGTCATGTATGGATGTGAGAGTTGGACTATAAAGAAGGCTGAGTGCTGAAGAACTGATGCTTTTGAACTGTGTAATTGGATAAGACTCTTGAGAGTCCCTTGGACTGCAAGGAGATCAAACCAGCCAATCCTAAAGGAAATTAGTCCTGAACATTCATTGGAAGGACTGATGTTGAAGTTGAAACTCCAATACTTTGGCCACGTGATGGGAATAACTGACTCATTTGAAAAGACCCTGATGCTGGGAAAGATTGAAGGCATGAGGAGAAGGGGATGACAGAGGATGAGATGGTTGGATGATATCACCGACTCAATGGACATGAGTTTGAGCAAACTCTCGGAGGTGGTGAAGAACAGTGAATCCTGGTGTGCTGCAGTCCATGGGGTTGCAGAATTTGACACAACTGAGCAACTGAAAAGCAACAAATCTATTAACATATTGAAACACCTGGACCTAATATGATATTGTAAATCAACTATACTTCAATAAAAAAAAAGACACCATCCACTCTCACCAAATACAGCCTCTGTTTCAATTTCTGTTAATGTACATCAGCTTGGCAGTGGTTGAATTTCATAAAAATGAAATAAATGACAGTTTACACTTTGGAAGGAAGATATTGCTAGGAGTTGTTTCACAACTAGAAAAAAGTGAAGCTTACTGATAATTTATATTAAAATGGAATTTGTTTATCATTTAATTTAAATATAGAAAAAGTATAATATAGAAATAAATGTACTAGGTCACAATATATTCTATTATATGATTGTAATAAATATAATTTTAAAATTTAATGTATTAATATTATTACATTATAATTTTATTTGATATAACAACACTGAAAACAACCCCAAATGTTTATAATTTATCTGCCTATTGTTCTGTATCTTCTCAGTATCTTAAAGCAATGGACAGTTATTAGATCTATGATGAACAAAAATATAATGTAGGTTATATGAAAATGACTTCAGTTCTTCTTAATGTTTGCGGAGGAGATGCTGGTGAATCTCCTCGCCAGGTGGGCTGTGGTAGTGAGGTAGGAAGTCTATTGGTGATTTCTTCCTTGTCTCTCCCATCTTCGCCTTCCCACAGGAATTTTAAGTTCTTAAAGGGCAAAATCTATACTATATCTCTGTACAAGAATGGTTTTTCATGGTAGCTGATTTATAATTGGTTCTCAATAAACATTTGCAGCATTAATTAATGGATAAATGCTTCTGAAGATGCATTGACGAAGGTGATCAATTTTTGATTGAATAATGATGATAATAATGTCATAGTTGGAATGTAAACTGGTACAACCAATGTGGAAATCACTATAGAAGTTCATAAAAAATTAAAGACAGAAACTACCATGTGATCTGGCAGTTCCCTTCGTGGGTATATATATTGGAAGAAAATGAAAACACTAATTCAAAAAGGCACATGTACCCCAATAGTAGTGTTACTTACAGTAGGCAAGATATAAATGCAAGTGTTCAAGAGACAAATGGATAAAATGATGTGGTATATATGTATAATACATATATATATATATAATGAAATATTACTCAGCCATAAGTAGGAATGAAATATTGCCATTTGCAACTACATGGGTGGGTGGGCTTGGAGGGTATTGTACTTTGTGAAATAAGTTAGACAAAGACAAATACAGTGTGTTTTCACTTATATGTGGAATCTTAAAAGTAAAAGAAGTTAATTAATATAACAAAACAGAAACACTCACAAACACACAGAACAAAGTAGTGCTTATCAGTGGGATGAGATGGGGGAAGGAACAAGACAAGATAAGGGATTAAGAAGTACAAACGGCTAGGAAGGAATGGCAGCCCACTCCAGTATTCTCATCTGGAGAATTCAATGGACAGAGGAGTCTGGTGGGCTACAGTCCATGGGGTCTCAAAAGAGTCAGACATGACTGAGAGAATAGTATTTCATTTGTTCTTCATATGTAGTATAATCTGCAAAAATATCAAATCACTATGTTGTATACCTGAAACAGATATATTGTAAACCAACCACACTTCATTAAAGAGGCAAATAAAAAATAAAACACACAAAATGAAACAACATAAGAAAAATGTATGCTCACAAAATTTATAATCAAAATCAAAATTTTGTATTTAATGTATCTTTATTCACTCTTTCATATCATAAAAAATAATGTCATTGTTACTAGTATAAACATGTATAACCCGTTAGCTAAATTTTCTCTTTCAAATTCTACTTATTGAAGTAATAGGCAACTATGTACTACATATGATATTTCTCTTGGGTCACAGGGACCTATTATGCAAGCATTTGAACACATTTAAGATTTTTATTTGCTCATTAAAAAAAAGTGTATTGTATTGAAGTAATATTAGATTCACAGATATCACAGCTATAGTACAGGGAGGTTCAGTGCTTGTCCCCCTTGGTTTCTCAATATAATGGCCTTACACAAGTATCAAAAGCTGGAAACCTCCACTGACTGTGCAATTTTTATCACCTTTGCATACATGCAGATGTGTGTTTGTATTTCTGTCAATGTGTGTACAGTTCTAGGCAATTTTACCACCTTCATAGATTCTTGTAACCACCACCATAATCAAGACACACAAAGTTGCATCACTGCAAAATTCCCTCAGCTACCCTTCTATAGTTACACCCACTCCCTTTTCCCTCCTGATCCCATCTCTAACTCCTGCCAACCACACATCCGTTACCATCTTTAAAATTTTGTCATGTTGAGAATGTTGCATAAATGGAATCATATATGTTAATTAATTTTTAACAAGTAACATCATATTATTCACATTAACCTGTATCTCTGTTTTCCACCGCTTAAAAATAAATCCTAGACACTCCTATAGGTCAGCACACGTGTTAGTAATTCTTCACCCTCTAATTTTTAAAATAATTTTATTTATTGATTTTTGGCTGTGCTGGGTCTTTGTTGGTGCATGGGTTTTCCCCTAGCTGTGGTAGGCAGTCTTCTCATTGCGGGGGCTTCCCTGATAGCTCAGTTGGTAAAGAATCCACTTACAATGCAGGAGACCCAGTTGGATCCTTGGTCAGGAAGATCTCCTGGAGAAGGGCTTGGCTACCCATTCCAGAATTCTTGGTCTTCGCCTTGTGGCTCAGCTAGTAAAGAATCTGCTTGCAAAGCGGGAGACCTGGCTTTGATCTCTGGGTTGCGAAGATCCCTAAAGAAGGGAACGGCTACCTACTCCAGTATTCTGGTCTGGAGAATTTCGTGGATTGTAACAAATCCATTGGGTTGCAAGCAGTCAGACATGACTGAGTGACTTTCACTTTCACTCTTGTTGAGGGCGCTGGGCTCCAGCACACGTGCACTTCAGTAGGTGTAGTTCCCCAGCCTCTAGGGCATAGACTTAGTAGTTCTGGCAAATGGGTTGAGTTGCATGTGAGATCTTCCCAGATCAGGGATCTCGAACCTGTGTTTCCTGCATTGGCAGGCAGAGTCTTTACCACTAAACCACCAGGGAAGCCCCTGCCCTCTAATTTTTAATATATATAGAATGATAAATAGGGCTTCCCTGGTAGCTCAGCTAGTAAAGAATTCGCCTGCAATGCAGGAGACCCAGGTTCGATTCCTGGGTCAGGAAGTTCCCCTGGAAAAGGGATAGGTTACCCATTCTGGTATTCTTGGGCTTCCCTGGTGCTTCAGATGGTAAAGAATCTGCCTGCAAGGTGGGAGACCTGTATTTAATCACTGGGTTGGGAAAATCTCCTGGAGGAGGGCATGGCAACCCACTCCAGTGTTCCTGCTTTGAAAATCCTCATGGACAGAGAAGCCTGGTGGGCTATAGTCCATGGAGTCCCAAAGAAATGGACACAACTGAGCAACTAAACACATAATTATAAATAAATACAATACAAAATTTAACCTTATCAGAATCATATCAAATAGATTTTTAAAGTATGGTTTTCTATGTGCTCTTCCTCTTTTCTTTTTCTTCAGATCAACTCTTCCTAAGTGCATCCCTCAACTAAGTAACCATGGCAACATTTTGATGTCTATTGTTATGTATTCTTTGCCATAGTCATCATATAAATATATATATAGTACATCTATATCAGAAAAAAAATATGATTACACACACATCAAATGAAAAAAAGCAGAAATACAAAATAATGTAAATAATATAATTTTATTTATTAAAAAAAGCTACTGGTCTTGTTAATTATAAAATAGAGTCATAATATACACTTTTTTAACATCCTGTTTTTTCCCAACAATATCACTCAGAATATCCTTTAAGTCAAATGTTGCAATTTGTACTTCAATTGCTAGATACTATTCGCAAGTTTGAGCATATATTAGTATAGAATGATGTACACCTTCTCTAATAATGAAATTTGTTCTGTTTCTAATTTTTGACACTACCAACAATATTGAAACAAGCACAGTGCATGTATCGTGTACATGTGCATTTGTATTATATATGTATATATGTCATACATATATGTCTATGTGTGTGTGTATATATATATGAAGTGATAGAGAATTCTATTGCAAGTAACAATTTACCACAAACTTGGAGGCTTAAAAAATGTTTTTTTCCTCTTGCAGTATTTGAGACTGTGAGTCCTACGATGGATTGACAGTTACTGCTGGAGGCTGGAGGAGAGAAACCACTCTCTTGTCTTTTTCAGTTTACTTCCATTCCTTGGCTCATAGCCCCTTCCTCATATCACTCCAATTTCTTGCTCCCACTGCCAGTCTTCTAATTACATCTCCCTTCTATAAGGACTGTTGTGAATACATGGGACTCACACAGATAATCCAGGATCATCTCCCCATCTCAAAAGCCTCAATTTAATCACATCTACAAAGCTCCTTATACTGTGTAATATATACTTATACTATTGTATACTTATACTAGTTCTTTATACTATGTAATGGAGAAGGAAATAGCACCCCACTCCAGTACTCTTGCCTGGAAACTCCCATGGGCGGAGGAGCCTGGCAGGCTGCAGTCCATGGGGTCGCTGAGTCGGAGACGACTTCACTTTCACTTTTCACTTTCATGCATTGGAGAAGAAAATGGCACCCCACTCCAGTGTTCTTGCCTGGAGAATCCCAGGATGGGGGAGCCTGGTGGGCTGCCATCTATGGGGTCGCACAGAGTCAGACAAGACTGAAGTGACTTAGCAGCAGCATACCAAGTAAGGCAACATAGCCACAGGTCATAGATTAGGATACGGACATCCTGGGGCAGGGGAATTATTCTGTTTAACACAGAGACAGATGTTCATGTTTAATTTCCAAAGGACAAATTCACTGGAATCTCAGTGAAAACGTTCAGTTGAATGGTGTGGAAAATTGTCTTATTCACTCTCTTCCTTGCCATGTATTCACTGTCTTCCTTGCCATACACTGGATATAAGTGCATTTTTCCACCTCACTGACTTTGGAGTTAATATGATGTGACTTTAAGGGGGTAAATTCTGGATACTTTCTTGATTTTTTTTTTCCCTTATAAGGATAGATCCTCAAAAGCAGTTGCTTCTTGAGTCTAGTTCCCCAAAAGAGAAAGTAAGTAAGTAAAGTCACTCAGTCATGTCCGACTCTTTGTGACCCCATGGACTGCAGCCCACCAGGCTCCTCAGTCCATGAGATTCTCCAAGCAAGAATACTGGAGTGGGTTGCCATTTCCTTCTCCAGGGGATCTTCCCGACCCAGGGATCGAACCCAGGTCTCCTGCATTGGAGGCAGACGCTTTAACCTCTGAGCCACCAGGGAAGTCCAAAAGAGAAAACTCCAACAAAATCCAGCTACAGAGCCACAGGTGATCCACCAGACAAACTCTAGCAGGGGAAGCCTCATACTCAGTAGTGTCCAACTGTTTGTGACCCCCATGGACTGTAGCCTGCCAGACTCCTCTGTTCTGGAATTTTCCAGACACAAATACTGAAGCAGGTTGCCATTTCCTTACTCCAGGGGACCTTCCTGACCCAGGAATCAAACCTGTGTCTCTTACGTCTCCTGCATTGGCAAGTGGATTCTTTACCACTGTGTCACCTGGGTAGTCCAAAAGAGAAAACTCCAACAAAATCCAGCTACAGAGCCACAGGTGATCCACCAGACAAACTCTAGCAGGGGAAGCCTCATACTCAGTAGTGTCCAACTGTTTGTGACCCCCATGGACTGTAGCCTGCCAGACTCCTCTGTTCTGGAATTTTCCAGACACAAATACTGAAGCAGGTTGCCATTTCCTTACTCCAGGGGACCTTCCTGACCCAGGAATCAAACCTGTGTCTCTTACGTCTCCTGCATTGGCAAGTGGATTCTTTACCACTGTGTCACCTGGGAAGCACCTGTAAAAATGATATACATATAAATTACATATATATATGGTGAAGGTGAAGGCAAAGTCGCTCAGTCATGTCTGACTCTTTGCGACCCCATGGACTGTAACCTACTAGGCTTCTCCGTCCATGGGATTCTCCAAGCAAGAATACTGGAGTGGATTGCCATTTCCTTCTCCAGAGGATCTTCTCGACCCAGGGATTGAACCCGGGTCTCCCTCATTGGAGGCAGACGCTTTAACCTCTGAGCCACCAGGGAAGCCGTGTATATATATATACATATGGGAAATAGATGGAGAAACAGTGGAAACAGTGTTTATTTTGGGGGTTCCAAAATCACTGCAGATGGTGATTGCAGCCATGAAATTAAAAGACGCTTACTCCTTGGAAGGAAAGTTATGACCAACCTAGATAGCATATTCAAAAGCAGAGACATTACTTTGTCGACTAAGGTCTGTCTGGTCAAGGCTATTTGTTTTCCTGTGGTCATGTATGGATGTGAGTGTTGGACTGTGAAGAAGGCTGAGTGCCGAAGAATTGATGCTTTTGACCTGTGGTGTTGGAGAAGACTCTTGAGGGTCCCTTGGACTGCAAGGAGATCCAACCAGTCCATTCTGAAGGAGATCAACCCTGGGATTTCTTTGGAAGGAATGATGCTAAAGCTGAAGCTGCAGTATTTTGGCCACCTCATGCGAAGAGTTGACTCATTGAAAAAGACTCTGATGCTGGGAGGGATTGGGGGCAGGAGGAGAAGGGGACGACTGAGGATGAGATGGATGGAAGGCATCACTGATTTGATGGATGAGACTCTGAGTGAACTCCAGGAGTTGGTGGTGGACAGGGAGGCCTGGTATGCTGCGATTCAGGGGTCGCAAAGAGTCGGACACGACTGAGTGACTGAACTGAACTGAACTGATATACAATTAGAATTGGGCTTCCCTGGTGGCTCAAATGTTAGTGAATCTGTCTGCAATGCAGGAGACCCAGGTTTGATCCCTGGGTTGGGAAGATCCCCTGGAGAAGGGAATGGCTACCCACTGCAGTATTCTTGCCTAGAGAATTCGATGGACTGAGGAGCCTGGTGGGCTACAGACCATGGGGTCTCAGAGTCAGACAGGACTGAGTAACTGAGAATGCACGCATAACTAGAACATGTGTATTACAGTTTTATACAGAATAGTTTTACTTTTAATCTCCTCTCTTTTCTTTCTTGATCATGAAATTTACTCCTATGCTTAAAATATCTTGAGATACTTTTGTTTTATTTATTTAATCTTTTATTTTTGTATTTAAGCTTCTAAACCATCTGGAATTTATTTTTTCTATGATGTGAGACAGGCTCCAACTTAATTTTCTTCCAGATGGGTAGCCAGTTGTGCTAGCTCATTTTAGTTTAATCATCCTTTCCCCCCCACATTGAAATGTTGCTTTTGTTACATTTTAAATTCTCATATAAATATTGTGACCTCTTTTTGGATTCTGAATGTATATACTTTCTGTCATGCAATTTTCTAAGCCCTAGAATTATAGCATGGAGCAAAGCAAAGGCCTAATTTTCCTGGAGCTTATATTCTAGTAGAGGAAAGTAGAAAATAACTAACTAAATCAGTCAATTAACCAATCAATGTTTGATGTTAATAAAATAAAAAAGGAGATAAAAATGAAGACGGGTGGTCTTTAGAGAGTGCCCAAAGACTTATTTCTTCATAAAATAACTCCTGAACAGAAACTTGAATGAAGCTCTGTGTATATTTGTGTATCTTATTATAATTATATTATAACTGTATATATTATTATTATATTATATAATATGTATATATTTTATATATATATTGTATATATCTGTATATATTATTATCAGAGTATTTGAAACAGAGGAAACAGCAATGTAAAATCCTTAAAGAGGAGAGTGTTTGGCCTGCTCTGTCTGAAAAATAGCAAAGCTAACGTGGCTGGATAATGTGTTGGAATTAGCCTCCTCAGAGACTGATTTATTTTATATATTTTTATTTTCATATCTCAGTACTATATCTTGATACAATACTGTGTTGATTATTGGGTTGTTCAGACATGAGTAAGGCACGTTAGTCTCCTCTATCCCACTTTTGACACTTTTCTTGGATATTGTCTAGGACTTTATATGACTTTTAAGATTATTTTATTGAATTATCTTTTTCCCCAATAAATGAAGAATAGAGATAAATAGCTACTTAGGTAGAAATTTAGATAGATTCAACTTACACGCAATTAGTCTAATAGGAATTGGCATAATTTTTATACTAATTACTGGAAAGGTGACTATAGTATTAAATCTTTCCATCCATCCAAACCATGCTATTCTCTTCAGGAATTTCTATTTTGTGTTTTCCGATAATATTGTTTAGGATTGTATATACCTTATTTCTTTAATGTTGAATTTATTTCTAAAATTTAAAGTTTGGGGCTATTTTGATTATTTCTCAATTTCTTTTTTCAACTGAATTTTGCTAGAATAAAGATAATATATTTATTTTGTACATTTATTTTATATTCAGTCACCAAGCAAATTCTCTTATTATTTTCATGCATCTTCTACCAGAAATGATGGATTACCTCTACATATAACTTTTAAGAAAAGACAGTTAAGTATCTCCTTTTCAAATTCTTTACAAAAGTAATTTAATTATCCTGTTTTTGAATATTTGCTAGAACATTTAAAGCATGTTGGAATATTAATGTAGATAGCAATCATTTCTTCCAGTGTCCTGATATTTTTTGTATTAAATAGTTTTTATTCAATTTGTACTTAAGTATAATTTTAAGAATGGATTTTAAGTTTATTAAATGCCTTTTTACAATATTTTGATGGAATCAGCTAATTTCCCCTTTAATATGATGATGTAGAAAATCAGGTATATTTTCTTTTTTTTTAATTAATTTTTATTTTT
>SJXQ01004294.1:225332-317534 GCA_006408695.1 Aepyceros melampus
TTTCTCCATCTATTAGTGTCCTTTTTGATTTCTTTCATCAGTGTTTTATAATTTTCTATATATAGGTCTTTAGTTTCTTTAGGTAGGTATATTCCTAAGTATTTTATTCTTCTTGTTGCAATGGTGAATGGAATTGATTCCTTAATTTCTTTTTCTACTTTCTCATTATTAGTGTATAGGAATGCAAGGGATTTCTGTGTATTGATTTTATATCCTGCAACTTTACTATATTCATTGATTAGCTCTAGTAATTTTTTGGTGGAGTCTTTCGGGTTTTCTATGTAGAGGATCATGTCATCTAGTCAAAAGAATCAACCCTATGTGGTAATGCTTTTTGAAATTTCAAGAATAACTTTCTGGTTATTTTCTTCTCTATCCGTTTGCTTTCCTCCTTCTGAGATTTCTCTCCTCTGTGTATTAGATCTCCTGTGCGCCTTGCCTGCTGCTCATAACTCATTCTTGATGTCCGTACTTAGATTGTCTTTGTGCTTGAAGTACGTGTTTTCTACTTGATCTCTGTCCCTGTCTTCTTCCCTCCCTCCCTTCCACTCTCTCTTATCTCCTTCTCTCCTTCTTTTTTTTTATTAATTACTATAAATGTGACCCTTTACAGTATTAAATCTTCCCATCCACTAAAAACCAACAGATTTTATTTTATATATTTTAATAAGCTTGTAAACGGTTTACAATCTTAAAAGACTATTGATTGCAATCTTAAAAGAGTACACAGACTTTTTAGTGATGTTTTAGTTGCTTAGAGTGACCTCTTTCTCCTTCAACTCCCTATTTTGTTCCCTGTTCTTCCTCTCTATCTAGCTGCAAGCCCTGCTGGGAGTCTTGTTATGGTCCTTTGACTGCTCCCTGGAGCAGTGCCAAAACTTTTCTGTTGAGCTTCCAAAAAAACAAACCTTGACTCTAGAAGTCTCATGAGAGATTGAAGGTTCAGGTTGTAGCCCATACCTTAATGAGGTAGTAGGATACAACCCCTCTACTTCCCGGTCTCTTGTCTTTCCACTTCAAGTCCTCCTGCCCATGAGTGTCAGGAGGTGGGGCACACCTATTGCAAGCCACGTGAACTCTCTTCTCTGAAGGCCACGTTTTTTGTTCTGTTTTTTAATAATATTTATTTATTCATTTGACTGTTTCACATCTTAGTTGCAGCCCACAGGATCTTCTATCTTGGTTGCAGCATGTGGGATCTTTAGTTGTGGCATGTGAACACTTAGTTCAGGCATGTAGGATGTAGTTCCTTGACCAGGGATTGAACCCAGACCCCCTGATTGGGATTGTGGGATCTCAGCCACTGGGCCACTAGGGAAGCTCCAGGTCATGAGTTTTGATAGGTCAACCATTTACCAGGATTCTCCACTAATCACTAGGCTTTCTTTTGATTGAAAGAGAAAGCTGTTCTTCATATTCAATTTCATTAGGATTTCAGCAGAAGCTAAGCTTTTCAACCTTTTTAGGTTCTGCATATCTGCTTGTCCCAGCCTGCTCAGCACAATAGCATGTTCAAGACACCATTTTTCCAGAATCCTCTCAAGGTTTAGTTTGGCATCAGTGAGGCATGATGGAAACCAGACCATTTCTGGAAGCAGAGCATTTTTGATCTCATCTTTGCCTATTGATGAGACATTGATCAAATTTATTACCATTAAATATCTATATGTGTATCATCATTATATTGTTATTTAAATTTAGAAGCATCTTTCTGTTTCCTAAAGTTATGTATATTCTTATGGACATTCCCCAATCCATTCATGAATGAAAGAAAGAGAAGGAAAAAGTGATGAATTACTTCCTGCATGTATTTACATAATTAACAATCATCTTTCTTTTTGACATTCTTTAAAATGTGTATAGCTTCTAAGACTCACAACATCAATTACTTGATCTCCATCGTGATCCAACAACATAAAGATATATATATATTTTTTTAAAATAATCAACATTCCTGAAATGCTTATTAAGTGGTGTGTGTGTGTTTTCTAAATCACTTAGTCATGTCTGACTCTTTGTGACACCATGGACTATAGCCCGCCAGGTTTCTGGATCCATGGAATTCTCCAAGAAAGAATGCTGGAGTGGGTTGCCATTTCCTTCTAAAGAGGATCTTCCAGTCCCAGGGATCAAACCCACATCTCTTGCTGCCCCTGCATTCCAGGCAGATTGTTTACTGCTGAGCCGCTGGGAAGCCCATAGTACTTGGTAGATATTATATAAAATTTATCATGTTTAAACATTAACTCTTTGAAAAGCCACTATTATTATTGGCATTTTATACATGAGGAAAATATAGGCTTATATATAGGTTTATATTTTACTCCAAAATTTCAGAAAGAGTAGTCCAGTTGCAAAGGCATGTCTAGTTAGTGGCGGATCTAGAAGTTTGCTCCCCTAGAATCTGATTTCAAAGTGTGTACTCTTAACCACCATGTAATCATATAGGTTAAGTATTACCATTAATATTTCCTGGTCAAGAGACTGGTTAAATATGTTGACTTGCTTGCCCAAATCATTCAGCAAGTCAAAGGTGAAGCAGAGACCATAAATCCTGTCTTCTCATTTTACGTGTGTATTTCTTTCCAAAAGTAATTGCAGTTTCGGACCACAGATTTTAAATCATTATACCTAGGCTCAAGCATATATTTATTAATCAAAGTAGGAACCATTACAATCAACGTATTTTTGCCAACAAGAAATAAGTTTGATTATTCCTATAGCATAAAAATTCATGCTTTGGGATTTGACAAACTCTTGGACAGCATTTCTTCCTGCTGCTGGTTGCGGAAGTGTTTTCCCTGCAAAAAGCTGTTGACATATTGGAAGCAGTGGCAGTCAGCTGCTGAGAGGCCAGGTAAGTGTGGTGAGTGAGGCAACGCCTTGTGGTCCAGTCCGTTCAGCGTGTGAAGCGCTGGTTGTGCCCAGTGCAGTCAGGTATTCTTATGGAGGAGAACTGGGCCCTTTCTGTTGACCAATGCTGGCTGCAGGCATTGCAGTTTTCTGTGCATCTCATCAATTTGCTGAGCACACTTCTCAGATGTAATGGTTTCATGAGGATTCAGAAAGCTGCAGTGCATCAGATCAGCTGCAACCACCGTAACCATGACCGTTTTTTGATGCAAGTTTGGCTATGGGAAGAGTTTTGGAGTTTCTTCTCTGTCCAGTCACCAAGCTGGACATTTCTTGTTGTCCTATAAAATCCACTTTTTGTCACGTGTCACAATCCAGTGGAGAAATGGTTCATTATTGTGCATAGAATAAGAGAAGATCACACTTAAAAATGATTTTTTTTTTTTTTTTGGTCAGCTCATGAGAATACCCACTTATCGAGTTTTTCACCCTTCCAATTTGCTTCAAATTCTGAATGACTGTAGAATGGTCAAAGTTGAATTCTTTCTCTTTGTTTTTTAATGCATTAATTCACATTTTTTTAATTTTTATTTTTGCTTTACAGAATTTTGTTGTTTTCTGTCAAACCTCAGCATGAATCAACCATAGGTCAATGTTGAGTTCTTTGGCTATTTCTTAGAACGAATCACTTCAGTGATTGTTCTCAGTTGGTCATTGCCAACTTCTGATGGCCAGCCACTGCACTCATTCGAGGCTCTTGTCTCCTTTGCAAAACTTCTTAAACCACCACTGCACTGTACATTCCTTAGCAGTTTCTAGGCTAAATGTGTTGTTGATATTATGAGTTGTCTCTGCTGTTTTACTACTCATTTTGAACTTGAATAAGAAAATTGCTTGAATTTGCCCAACACCATTTTCATAATCTCAAATAAATATAAAATACACAGCAAGCAATAAGTCATTAACAAAAAAAAACATACAGAGAGAAATGAGCGTGAAATGATGTTTAACATAAGCACATTTACTTAAGAATGTATTCCAATATCAAACTGCAGAGTCAACAATGCAAAGCTACAATTACTTTTGCATCAATCTAATAGAAACTGATCAGTTAACAATTATATGGACACATTTGAAGGTATTGTAATGCCATTTACTTTAGCCATGAGTAAACCAAAGAGATTCATGCACATGTTTCTTATGCATTTTACTGTATAACTATTTTAAATTGTTCCCACTGCTACTATAGATTAATCTAATTATGGTCATTGCTTTTTAATTTCATTTTGAAAATTTGTTCTAATTTTTGTATAAATTTTAGCAACATAAAAGCAAATTTGATGGCAAAGCTTTTATAAAAAGGAAGCCGATTTCTGCTATTGTAAAGAATATGTTAACAAAAAACAAATTAACATAATTTCTAAAATTTAAACTGAGTTGTTTCACAAATGTTTGTTTGTTTGAGTCGATGAATATTCATTGAATCCTTCTGACATGCTGGGCACAGAGCTAGGCACAGCGGGGGAGAGAGAGAGATCATAAAAGCGGTTCCTGCCTTTGGGGGGCTCTAATTTAATGGGAGAAACAGGCATGTAGACAGTCTTAATATTAGCCAGGCCATTATAAATGTTATAACAAAGGGACTGAGAAAGTGCAATAGGAGTATAAAGGAAACAGATATTAACTCCAACTGGGCAAACTTGACAAACAAATAAACTCCACAGCTGGTGCAATAAAATGTGATTTCAGGAAAAAAAATACTTTACTTTTAATTGCTTTCACTGTTATTAGGCAAGTTGCCAAGAAATGCTTTCTTCAATATCAAGTAGTATCTCAAGAGTATCACTTTAAGAAGCAAAGAATATACCTTCTTAGTTAAACTACTCATTCAAAGATTTGAGAGTAAAATACTCACCCTGAGAATGGTTAGTTCTAATAATCTACTTGTTTTTCAATGATGCAAACGCTAGACAAAGGAAGTAACTCTCCAAAGTTTCTATAGGATAAATAAATCACTGAACCATAAAAATTAGGACACAAATCACATGACTTCCAGGGGAGCTGGTTTCCTATTTCACTGTGGTTCTCCTAGCTTTTGTGTCTTTGCATATCCTTCCTTTCAAAAAAATATCCATGAGCCATTTTTCTGTTTCTCTAGGTTCCTTCATTGTTAAGATCAAGTGGACCTCTCTTTTCTGAGATCATGAAGAGCACTGCGAAAATGCAGTCACTGGGAGTTATGTCAGCATCATGGCTGAATAAGATGTTCTTCTCCTGGCCACCCCTTCACAACAACAGTTTGGCATCTGTCCAAAACAAAAGTGCATTTGTAGGGGCTGTGGGATACAAAACCAGACACCTAGGAACCCAGAAAACTCTGACCCACCTGTGAGTCAGACGATGGGCATTCAGACTGGGCCTGACTGTGGGTCCTACACTGGCCCATGGACAGGCTTCCGTGTCTCCCAGCTGTGGTCCTGGGGCCCCTGGAGATCACTGACTTGCATAATCACTCACAACCACGTGAGTCTTTAGCAGAATCCAGGTTTCCAGTTGAGAAGTTCCAACATAACATTAAAGCCCAAATCACAATTTGGGATACACAAGAGAAGGTAAGATGAACAACTGGACTTTAATCCATTTCACACCTCCACCCAGGCACATAGCCCAATGCCAGGGAAGACCTTTCTGGCCTGTGATTTCTCACGCAGGGGGAAGGTGGGAGTTGTGAATGAAGATGGGGCTTCCCAAGCTGTGTGGAACTTGGAGAAAGAGACCCATTTCTTAGATCCATCCAGAGTACAGGTTTCCCCCTGCTATGTGAAAGGAGTTCTATGAAAACCTTGTAAGCCAGAATAATGTAAAATTCAAAATCAGTTACAGTGGGCTCTGAATATCCTCACAGGGATTTGTTTCAGGACTCCCTCATATGGGTAGCCAAATCCACAGATGGTCAAGGCCCTCGTGGATATGGCACAATATTTGTACTTAGCTTGCACACATCCTACCCTATTCTCATCTAACACAATGTAAATTCAGTACATTGAATTTACATTGAAAAACCCTTGAACAATATGGGTTTGAACCATGTAGGATCACTTACACATGAATGTTTCGTATCCTCAGATACAATGAACAGAATTTGTAGGACTGACTGGGCTTCCCCTGTGGCTCAGCTGGTAAAGAATCCACCTGCAGTGTGTGAGGCCTGGATTCTATCCCTGGGTTGGGAAGATCCCCTGGAGAAGGGAAAGGCTACCCACTTCAGTATTGTGGCCTAGAATATTCCATGGAATGTATATTCCTTGGGTTCACAAAGAGTCGGACATGACTGAGCGACTTTCACTTTCATAGTGAAAGTATATTTTTCGTGCAGATTTTCAGCTTTTTGAAAGCTGAAACCTTGACTTCTAATCTCTACAGTGTTCAATTTTTTTGGTAAAAATTGAAATTCTTTGCAGATTTCTTTCAATTAGCAAAAAAAGATACTAACGTAGGTGGCCACTAAAGTGAAGTGGTTTAAAGCAAACTTTAGAAAACTGGGTGGTACCTATGCTGAGTTGTGAGTTGAATGACTGGGAAACAGGGACAGTGGGTAATGGCAAATAAGACTCTGGGAAAGGCATTAAGTGGATGTGGAGTCTATTGATTCCATTGTGAATCCTCAAGAAGACTGTCTGTTGGCCACTGGGAACACCTCACTCATGGATCCTGCCCCCAACTGGACCAAGATCACTGTTAATTCTCCTGCACCTCACCCACACTCCCTTATCCTCTGCAACTGGCTCTCAACATGTGATCCCAATGGCACACTGGGAAATTCAGCCATTTGTGATCTTGAGATCATTATGCCAAGTGAAATAAGTCAAATGAATAAAGACAGTCAGTTCAGTCACTCAGTCATGTCTGACTCTTTGAGACCCCATGAACCATAGCACGCCAGGCCTTCCTGTCCATTACCAACTCCCAGAGTTTACCCAAACTCATGTCCACTGAGTCAGTGATGCCATCCAACCAAATACTATATATTCTCTTATATGTGAAATATAAAAAAGGCCAAACTCATAGAAACAGAGTAGAGTCATGGCTGCCAGGGGCAGGGAGTGAGGGATATAGGGAGATGTTGGTCAAAGTTATACAAGGGTCCAGTTATAATATGAATAAGCTCTGGAGAATCTAAAGTACAGCATGGTGATTATAGTTAATAAGACTCTATTACATACTTAGAAGTTGCTAAGATGGTAGATCTTAAATGTTCTTACCATTTAAAAATGGTAATTCTGTGAGATGATGGAGATGTTAACTAATTCTACTATGGTAATCTTTTCCAACATATAAATGTTAAGTTATCACACTGTACACCTTAAACAATGGTATGTGCCAATTACATCACAGTAGGACTGGAGAAAAATGCAATCATTGTCCATGCATTATAGAACATGAGGTAGTGCCTCTTTCATATTTATTTCTGCTGCAATGAAGTCTGTTCTATGGTGATTACTAAGGGCTGGTACAAAGCCAGATCCCCTGGATTCATATTATAGATACACCACTAGCTTTAGGCAAATTACTTAAAAGTCTTATAGTTTCTTTTTTCTTTAAAATGCTAAGAACAATAGTGCCTGCCTCGTGGTTTGTTTAAAGTCTGAGTGATCTGAAAGGTGTAAATCTTTCAAAACAGTACTTTGAGCACGCTCAAGCCTGGTGCAAGCATTTGTGCCGAGTGGCTCAGTCATGCCTAACTCTTTGCAATGCCGTGAACTGCAGCCCCCAGGCTCCTCTGTCCATGGGTATTCTTGAGGCAAGAGTAAGGATAATCTATTATCCACCCTGTGCTTGCCTTTTTCACTTCAGAGGCAGATTGGTAGAAGAAGGTAGAGGATGATAATGAACATGTATTTAGGGAAAGTCTGATGTCTCATTTGAACTTTCAGTTCAGTTCAGTCACTTAGTCATGTCTGACTCTTCATGACCCCAGGAACTGCAGCATGCCTGGCCTCCCTGTCCATCACCAACTCCCAGAGTTCACCCAAACCCATGTCCATTGAGTTGGTGATGCCATCCAACCATCTCATCCTCTGTTGTCCCCTTCTCCTCCAGCCTTCAATCATTCCCAGCATCAGGGTCTTTTTAAATGAGTTAGCTCTTCGCATCAGGTGGCCAAAGTATTGGAGTTTTAGCCTCAACATTAGTCCTTCCAATGAACACACAGGACTGATCTCCTTCAGAATGGACTGGTTGGATTTCCTTGCAGTCCAAGGGACTCTCAAGAGTCTTCTCCAACACCACAGTTCAAAAGCATCAATTTGAATTTTAAGACCAAAATTTAAAACCTTGTTGCCAACTGACTTCACAGGGACCTCATGCCACTACGGTCACATTCAAACACATGAGGAAACTGAAACTCAGAGAAGTTACGTAACATCCGCTGATGATCCACCCATGCTGATTTGACTGTGGGATCTTACTTTCCCTATGAGGGACTGAACAGGGGCACCTGGCAGAGGAAGATGGAGTCCTAACCATGAAGCCATTGTCAGGGGTATTTTTATTCTTACGTTTTCTGCTTCTAGATATACAGACATACATTGTATCTTCTTGATTATATGTGTGTTATATATAATAAAAAAAACCCTCTAATATCAGATACCAGAATTCAGTCTAGTGATCTTTTAACATAGAAAGATGGTTTGGATTAAGTGACTATTTCAATATGTAAGATACGTAAACATATGGCTATCAATTGTTTCTTCAAGACCATATTTCTTGCCTCTCCTCAATCTCCATAGTTTACCATGCTTTTTTTTTTTAAAATTCCAATCCTCGAATAAGCCATGATCTATCTGACCTTCTCGTCATACACATCCTTACCTTCTGCATACTTCAGTCCTGCTCGCTCTTCCCCAAATATGCACACACAGAAATAACTGCTTTCCTCCTTCATTTGCCCAGCTGGTTCCTACAGCTCTTAACTTAATTCTTAACTTCAACATCAAATTCTCTGGGACACTTTCTTTTTCCTCATCATTTTCAGTCTGTGTAGATACCCTTCCTTTTTTTCAGCGCATTGCTTTGTATCTCTTCATTATAGCATTTATCAAGTAGTTATCTAAATGTCTATACCTTGTACTAAATTACAAGATCCTTGGGAGTTGAGACTAAGAACATTGCATTTCCTGTTTCAATTCTGCCTAGTTCCATTCCTCAAGGAATATTTGATGAGTGAAGAAATGAGTGAGTGAATGAATAAAGGAAAACTGTTGGTACTCATTACACTTATATCAAAACCTCCATTATTTGATTCGAATAAAATAGATTTTAAAATGTGAAGAGTTTATGGATTTAAAATGATTAAAAATAATAACTGACCACCCTTAAAAACCTAGTTTCAAATATAAGCCCATTTGTCATTTTCAGCCTCCATGTTGCCCACGATTTGCTTACCTTGAAGTAGAAAGGCACTGAGGTGCTACGATTAGGACAGAGCTTGCATTCAGAGATTGGTACATAATTCATAGTTTAAGTTCTGCAAGTTTGCATAATAAATAGTTTAAATACTGCAGCAACAGAGCTGGAGAGGAAATTAGGATTCTGAATGAAAAAGTTAATTATACCTCCAAGGATTTTTTTTTTTCCCCAGTACATTAAAAACAAGCTTAGAAGAGGATAATTTAGGCTAAAAAGAGACGGAAATGTGGAAGATTATGGGAGTGGTGATAACTGACAAGTTATCTTATTAAGTGGGGGTAATTAGAGTAAATTAATTTTGAAATTATAGCAGTGGATTCTAGATCAACAATAACGTAAATAATTTCGACACAGATGATCTTGCAGCTGGAGTCAGTTCTGTCGGTGGACTCTGTTCTTAACATTATTGGCCATTTTCTCCACTTCAACCATTCTATTCAGATAACAAAGGGGGATATAGTTTAAAACTGGAATCCTTTTAGCAAGGATGCCAAGGCAAATTAAAGAATAAGAAATACTTACCAAAGGAAGTAGCTTTTCATAAAAAGACATCATGGGCTATTCCTGCATACATTTTATGTTTATTTACCCACCCAACTGAGGTTCTATTACTATTACTGCTACTAAATAGTATTAATAAAGGTTTAGAGCTTAATATGTGTCTGGGTACTGTGTTGAGCATTCCACATGCATTGTCTTGTTTATTTTGAACATTAGCCCTGTGAAATGTGCACAAACGTTAATCTCAAACTAAGAGCTCAGAACAATGAAGCAACTTGCCCACGAATGCCTGATTAATAAGACCTTTGGTCTGAACCCTAGCAGGATGGCTCAAGAGCCACACTCTAAACCACTGCTCTGTGCCATGCGTTCGCCCTGTGCCAGGGTCGAGAGCAGAGACTCTCACTTTGAGATGTTGTGATTTGGGAAATAAACACAAAGGGGAAAAGTCCAACTTTAAAAATCTATATTGGAGTGTAATGAAGAAAGAAAGATTAAGAGTCAGAGGGCCTGGGCTTCAATCTGATTTAAATCTTGACATAGCTACAAACACTCGAGTTCATTGTATAACCTAATTATCATTATCCCAATCTGCAAAATAAGACAGATAAGAAGGTATAAGTTAGTAACAAGGCATGCCAATGATACTTTTGAACTGTGATGCTGGAGAAGACTCTTGAGCGTCCCTTGGACAGCAAAGAGATCAAACCAGTCAATCCTAAAGGAAATCAACCCTGAGTATTCATCAGAAGGACTGTGCTGAAGCTGAAGTTCCAGTACTTTGGCCACCTGATGCGAAGAACTGACTCAATGGAAAAGACCCGCTGCTGGGAAAGGTTGGGGGCAGGAGGAGAAGGGACGACAGGGATGAGATGGCTGGATGGCATCACCAACTCGATGGGCATGGGTTTGGGTAAACTCCAGGAGTTAGTGAAGGATACAGAAGCCTGGTGTGCTGCAGTTCATGGGGTAGCAATGCAACTCAACAACAACAAAACATTTCCAACAAAGATGACAGTCCATACCATCCTCAAGGAGTGCTTCCAGGCCTTTCTACATAAGGAAATCCATCTTGAGCCACACACCCTGCTGAGAGAATAACCCCAGAGAGCCTTGACCCCCAACTTGGAACTGGCTCACCCAGCCCACCTCCATTCTTGGCTGCCACTGTTGCTCTGGATGGAGTGGCCAATTCATGTGCTAGCCAGTGGAGAGATCTTAGTAGGAAAAACTCTGCTCAGAAAATCCAATCCCTACTCTTCGAAATGTGTACTGGGAACTCAGATTAAACTAGGCAGCTGAAACCTTGATTTTTCCCCCTCTATCAGACTACAGCCAATTCATCAGCAAACACTGGCAGCTTTTACTTCAAAACAGACTCCAAAATTGCCCACTTATCACTCTATCTGCTACTACCTTCATTGTAGCCATCAACTTCTCTCATTGGAATCATTTCATCATCTTTTGCCCTTGTCTCATATAGATATTTTTGCAACATAGCAGTCAGAACATCTCTCCTCTGTTCAGTAGCTTTTCATCCTACTCAGAGTAAACTAATGTTTTTTAAATAGTTTGCATAGCCCTGTACAACTAGGGTCTCCACCTTCCCTTTTTAACTCAATTCCCTTCTACCGCTGCCTTCCCTGTTCATCTCACATCAGTCACTCAGCCTCTTTTTTCCTTAGTATCCTCAACACCTACTCCCAGTGGGATGGCCTTTCCACTCACTCTTTTCTTTCTAATGCTCTCATAGGCATCTGCATGACTCACTCATTATCTTACCTCCTAAAGGTCTCTGATCACATGCCATGTTCTGAATGAAACACTTGCTCTGACCCCTCTGTTAAAAATGGTAAGGACCCACTGAAGTGAAGTGAAGTCATGTCACTAGTCATGTCTGACTCTTTGCGACCCCTTGGACTGTAGCCTGCCAGGTCCCTCTGTCCATGGGATTTTCCAGGTGAGAATACAGGAATGGGTTGCCATTTCCTTCTCCAGGGATCAAACCTGGGTCTCCCGCATTGCAGGCAGAATCCTTACCCTCTGAGCAACCAGGGAAGTAAGAACCTACTACAACCCAGGTAATCTTTCATCCCCCATTCTTGCTTGGTTTTTCTCCCTTCCTTGGATCATTTTCTTTTTTTAATAATTTATTTAATTATTTGGTTGTGTGAGGATTAGTTGAGGCATGTGGGATCTAGTTCCCTGTTCAGGGATCAAACCTGGGCCCCCAGCATTGGGAATGTGGAGTCTTAGCTGCTAGACCACCAGGGAAGCTCTGCTTGGATCTTCTTCTGATCTATTAGAATTTTTACTGCCTGCCTATCCTAAACAGAGTGCAGAGTCTCTATGGGCGGGGGTTGTTATCTGCCTAAGAAAACACTGTATCACCAGCATAGCAGACACTGTAACGTGATAAATGCATGTTGAGTGTTGGTTGCGGAAGTGAATGAATACATGAATGGGAGTGACAGTTGGAAGCAAAGAGGCCAGGCATGAGAGGCCGTTATCAACCCACGGTGCTGCTGAACAGAATCTAGCAGGTAAAAGTTACGGGTGCAGACTCTGAAGAACAAAATAAGGAAGTAGGTGGAATACCGGCAGCAATCATGTATTTTGGAGGGAGGGACCACAGATTCTTGCTCTAAGAACCAAAGAAGCACATAATGCTCAAATTTCAGTGAGTGTGGCCTTCCTAGTCATGGCTTTTAATGGTCTGAGCATCTTCAGACTAATCCTTCCTCTGTACCCCAAATTAGAAGCCTCTTCTTCCATGAAAACTTCTACTCTCACCAATCTTAGTTTGTCCCATTTGTTAGCTTTTATTGCATTCAGTTCAGTTCAGTTCAGTCACTCAGTCATGTCCGACTCTGCGACCCCATGAATCGCAGCACGCCAGGCCTCCCTGTCCATCACCAACTCCCGGAGTTCACTCAGACTCACGTCCATCGAGTCAGTGATGCCATCCAGCCATCTCATCCTCTGTCGTCCCCTTCTCCTCGTGCCCCCAATCCCTCCCAGCATCAGAGTCTTTTCCAATGGGTCAATTCTTCGCATGAGGTGGCCAAAGTACTGGAGTTTCAGCTTCAGCATCAGTCCTTCCAAAGAAATCTCAGGGCTTATCTCCTTCAGAATGGACTGGTTGGATCTCCTTGCAGTCCAAGGGACTCTCAAGAGTCTTCTCCAACACCACAGTTCAAAAGCATCAATTCTTTGGCACTCAGCTTTCTTCACAGTACAACTCTCACATCCACACATGACCACAGGAAAAACCATAGCCTTGACTAGATGGACCTTAGTCGGTAAAGTCATGTCTCTGCTTTTGAATATACTATCTAGGTTGGTCATAACTTTTCTTCCAAGGAGTAAGCGCCTTTTAATTTCATGGCTGCAGTCACCATCTGCAGTGAATTTGGAGCCCCAAAAAATAAAGTCTGACACTGTTTCCACTGTTTCCCCATCTATTTACTTTGAAGTGATGAGAGCAGGTGCCATGATCTTTGTTTTCTGAATGTTGAGCTTTAAGTCAACTTTTTCACTCTCCACTTTAACTTTCATCAAGAGGCTTTTTAGTTCCTTTTCACTTTCTGCCATAAAGTTGGTGTCATCTGCATATCTGAGGTTATTGATGTTTCTCCCGGCAATCTTGATTCCAGCTTGTGATTCTTCCAGCCCAGCATTTCTCAAGATGTACTCTGCATAGAAGTTAAATAAGCAGGGTGACAATATACAGCCTTGACGTACTCCTTTTCCTATTAGAAACCAGTCTGTTGTTCCATGTCCAGTTCTAACTGTTGCTTTCTCCCGGCAATCTTGATTCCAGATTGTGCTTCTTCCAGCCCAGCATTTCTCATGATGTACTCTGCATAGAAGTTAAATAAGCAGGGGGACAATATACAGCCTTGACGTACTCCTTTTCCTATTAGAAACCAGTCTGTTGTTCCATGTCCAGTTCTAACTGTTGCTTCCTGACCTGCATACAGATTTCTCAAGAGGCAGGTCAGGTGGTCTGGTATTCTGATCTCTTGAAGAATTTTCCACAGTTTATTGTGATCCACACAGTCAAAGGCTTTGGCATAGTCAATCAAGCAGAAATAGATGTTTTTCTGGAACTCTCTTGGTTTTTTGATGATCCAATAGATGGTGGTAATTTGATCTCTGGTTCCTCTGCCTTTTCTAACTCCAACATGAACACCTGGCAGTTTACATACTGTTAAAGCCTGGCTTGGGGAATTTTGATCAATACTTTGTTAGCATGTGGGAAGAGTGCAATTATGTGGTAGTTTGAGCATTATTTGGCATTGCCTTTCTTTGAGATTGGAATGAAAACTGACCTTATCCAGTCCTGTGGCCACTGCTGAGTTTTCCAAATTTGCTGGCATGTTGAGTGCAGCACTTTCATAGCATCATCTTTCAGGATTTGAAATACTCCACTGGAATTCCATCACCTCCACTAGCTTTGTTTGTAATGATGCTTTCTAAGGCCCACTTGACTTCACATTCCAGGATGTCTGGCTCTAGATGAGTGATCACACCATCGTGATTATCTTGGTCATGAAGATCTTTTTTGTACAGTTCTTCCGAGTATTCTTGCCACCTCTTCTTAATATCTTCTGCTTCTGTGAGGTCCATACCATTTCTGTCCTTTATCGAGCCCATCTTTGCACGAAATGTTCCCTTGGTATATCTAATTTTCTTGAGGAGATCTCTAGTCTTTCCCATTCTGTTGTTTGCCTCTATTTCTTTGCACTGAACGCTGAGGAAGGATTTCTTATCTCTTCTTGCTATTCTTTGGAACTATGCATTCAGATGCTTATATCTTTCCTTTTTTCCTTTGCTTTTTGCTTCTCTTCTTTTCACAGCTATTTGTAAGGCCTCCTCAGAAAGCCATTTTGCCTTTTTGAATTTCTTTTCAATGGGAATGGTCTTGATCCCTGTCTCCTGTACAGTGTCACGAACCTCCGTCTATAGTTCATCATGCACTCTATCTATCAGATCTAGGCCCTTAAATCTATTTCTCACTTCCACTGTATAATCATAAGGGATTTGATTTAGGTCATACCTGAATGGTCTAGTGGTTTTCCCTACTTTCTTCAATGTAAGTCTGAATTTGGCAATAAGGAGTTCATGATCTGAGCCACAGTCAGCTCCTGGTCTTGTTTTTGTTGACTGTATAGAGCTTCTCCATCTTTGGCTGCAAAGAATATAATCAATCTGATTTAGGTGTTGACCATCTGGTGATGTCCTTGTGTAGAGCCATAACTCATTGCAGTAATTATCACAGTCTAGAGGGTTATATTTATGACAATGCCTCTCTGACTTCCAGGCTCCTTATGGAAGGAATCGAGACTACATGGCTTTAAGAATATTAAACAAGAGGGACCAGAATTTAGGGCTTTCTTCTCTGAACAGTATTCTTTATATTACTCAGATTCACCAGGTGCTTATCGTTCAGGCTACCCTAAATATGAATCCAAGCAATAAGATTCTCAGTAGCAATAATTTACCCCTAACCATCTAACACTGAACGAAAGCTTATCAGTAGAGTTAAATGGAAACATAATCTCCCCTCGAAAACTCTGAAGTCTTCGTCTGCCAAGTCCTAAGAGGTATTTCTAATAGATTTGTCAACTGGAAAAGATTAAACAATTACAACAACAAGAAGCAGAAATCATACTTTAGGACTGAGAACAGCTTTTCTGGTTGATTATTCCAGCTCTTAATTGTGCTCTCATTGGTGAAACCTTCCACTTCTAACCTCTGTTTGCCCCTGCCTTCAGTAGCCTCATCCAGGAGTAAGGACTTGATGGACCATCAACCAGTGGTTTTGCCCCAACAGGAGCCATGAAAAGCAGGATAAGTCCTGAAAAACAAAACTACAGTGTGGACCTCAAACTCTGCCCCTGGCAAGTGAACTTAAAAATCATGTCATTTTCCAAATTCTGGGGTCTTCTATGGGCCCAAATATCCCGTTTGTTTCTTTTACCTATAATGCAGTCAGCACTTATATTGTACCAATAACACTGTGAGGCTTTGGTCTACATTATTTCATTTAACACTTACAGCACTGAGTAGGCATTGAACATGAAATTTTTAGAACTAGGCTTTCTGGTCCCAGAGTCCATGCTCTTGATCACCAGGATTAGACATTAACCATGAACTTCAGCAGACTTGCCTGAATCGAGGACTTCCATGTTTGGTCTTAACCAACCTGGCTTTCCTTTGCTAAGTTCTGCTCCTAACACAAGGGGGTGATAGCTGAGTTTCTGTTCCACAGTAATCAGACTACCCAGAGTTTGGAGTCTTCTGTGCTCTCTTGCCGGGACTCTTCCTAATTTATCTTTATACTTACCTTCATAATTTAGGAAATTAACACTGGCTCCAACTGAAACCTAGACTGCAGTGTTCCCGTGGGTGCCTTGATGTGAACAGCTCCCCTTCTGCTTCCTCAGGCCCACATTACTCCATAACCACATCATGGCCTAGGTTGCATCTTATTTATTATCTCATTAAATATCATCATGGATGTGTCAATAAGTAGGCTTGGAAATCACACAGAAATGAGTTTACAATATTGTCTTTGATGGGTTTTTTTGGATGATATTATCTGACCCCTTTTTTCCTCCTTGAATGTCTAGATATCTCAATAGGCTGCTGTGTTGTATGGCTTGCCTTAAATATAACAAAGGCCCACCAAGGCCCAAGGAAAAGGATGCCTCAAAGCTAATCAGAGGCATTTATTAAAGTAGTTTCAAACACAGACTCTGAACCCAATTACTTGAGTTCAGAACCTAGACCCTACCACTTCCCACCTGCCTAGCCTGGCACATCATTTAATCTCTATAAGCCCTGCATTCAAGATTGCGAAGTCTCACGGAGTTGCTACTAGAATGCAATGAATTCTAGCGTGCAAAATGTTTCTCATGCTTGTCTGACATATGTAAGCTCTGCAGGATCATGATTGCTCTCGTTATAGGAGCACTTGTGAAAGTCAGGGTCCAGGACCAGGGACCAGAAGTTGGAAGATCTGAGAACAGGAAGCAAAGGATTGAGCATGTAGGTGTGGAATGAGAACCCTTTCTTGCCCATAGGTGTATTTGCTGTGCAATTCTCACAAGATATGTGAAAGAATTATATCCATCTGAAGGGCCAGAGGCAGGCAAGAGCCATCTTTGTGTCTCCAAATTAAACTGATTAAATTTAATGAGGAGAAATATTTCTCTTAAATAATCTGGAATATTGAGATAAGAGGAGGCCTAGAAGGAGAACATTTTGTTCAATCGCTTGCATATTATTTAGGGGAAATTAATTTTCTAAGGTTAATTTTTATAGGAAAAACATGTTTTTATTAATGCAATATTTGAAGCATACAAAGAGATGAAACGTCTATGTAACTTAGGAAGAAGAATAATAAAAGTGATACTTTGTTACCTACTACCTGACATAAGAGTCAGACAGCACCTTCAATTTCACTGAAGAACTAAATGTGTCCCATCAGATCCATTTTCCCTCCCACCTCCCCAGAGGTAATTTTCATCCTGAATGGAATATTTATGATTTTATTATATTTTTAAAATATAGACTGACTATATGTGTGCATACCCCAAGCTTATTATCTAGCTTGTTTTTTTTTAGCTTTAAAAAAATGGTATCATATTATAGATAGCCTTCTGAAACTTGCTTTCATTTTGATTCAATATGTTGTTTAAAATTCACCTGTGTCACTGAACACACCTGCAGTTCATTGCTTTTTCACTATTATATAATATTCCACCATGCAGAGCCATGTAAAAGAATATTCATGGTGAGATGATTAACAGCACAGATTCAGTTTCTTCAGGCCACCAACATTTTCTTTGATTAGAGTGATTTTTTCTTCCTGAATGTTAACAGCCATTACTGACTGTAGCTAGTAAAGAAGGGATAATAGGAAGAGAAGCATGAATAAAAAAATAAAAAGAAACAATACAATAAGTCATGCTCTTTAAAAATTGAAAAAAAAGTCACCAATGTTTTTGCAATGACTCAGATCTAGTTGCTTTTTCGGCTTCCAGGCTGCTCTATCTCTAAACCAACTTTTGTAATTGGCATCAGAGTTCTCTGCCTGCATTCCGATCTGTGCTGTGCTTAGTCGCTCAGTTGTGTCCAACTCTGAGATCCCATGGACTATAGCCCGCCAGGCCCCTCTATCCATTTTATTCTCCAGGCAAGAAAATACTGGAGAGGTTGCCATACCTTCCTCCAGGGGATCCTCCCAACCCAGGGACTGGACCCAGGTCTTCCACTTTGCAGGTGGATTCTTTACTGTCTGAGCCCCAGGGAAGCACTTTCAGATCTGAGATCTGGTTAATATTTCCCCTACCTTGAAGGCTCCATGTTTTCCTTTCTTCTCTGCCCCAAAGTTTATTTACTTACGGAAAAACCCAAATGAATTTTTTGACCAACCCAAAAAAGCCCGAGTTGCTGGTCCTGCCATCGTGGCCCATACCAGCCCCATGGCAATATTCCGTTTCAGTTCATCTCCAGCTATGACTTTCCCCACCAAATCTCCTTCTGGACTACTCTTTCTTTGCTAGACCAAACAGGAGAGCCACCACTCCCCAGCCCCACTGTACTTTTTCTGTACCTTTCCCTATGCAATTTACTTTGCCAAAAATACCTTCTCTTTTCTTTGATGGAACAATAAATGCAGGTTATTATTCAAGACTTCACTTTAAAGTCACCTTCTCTGTGAAGTCTTCCTGCTGCTGCTGCTGCAGCTAAGTCGCCTCATTTGTGTCCGACTCTGTGCAACCCCATAGATGACAGTCCACCAGGCTCCCTCATCCCTGGGATTCTCCAGGCAAGAACACTGGAGTGGATTGCCATTTCCTTCTCCGATGCATGAAAGTGGAAAGTGAAAATTGAAAGCGAAGTCACTCAGTTGTGTCCGACTCTTAGCAACCCCCTGGACTGCAGCCTACCAAGCTCCTCCATCCATGGGAGTTTCCAGGTGAGAGTACTGGAGTGGGTTGCCATTGCCTTCTCCAGAAGTCTTCCTAGATCACTGGAAAAAAAAAAAAAAAAAACCTAAGTATTCCCTACACAGTGCATCCATAGTAATTAGTGAGGTGTTCGGCACTTACTCATTTCTCTTGCATAGTAGTGAACATGCTTATTACATTTTGTGGACAGAAAGCCCCATAAAATCTCCTTCTGGCCTACTCATATGCTTTTCCCTATTGTATCCTCCCCACAGCCCCTCATCCCATCTCCTACCCCTGCCTCACAGCCCCCATCTCAGTAGCAAATTCAGAGTCTGATACACAGGAAGGGCCTAGTTGGGATTTACCAAACTGAGTGGAGCAAAGACCATAGAAACTCATTCCTAGGGGCTATGTTTAGAAATCGCTATGATCTTTTCTGATGACTGCATAGCAAATTGGATTTACCTTTTCAATTTTGCATTATTCTTGTGTTATTGGGATTATGATGAATAATAAGATAATAACAGCAATTAGCCTCTGGATGACTAATGGTCCCATAAATTGATTTTGAAAATCAATTTAAACATCTTCCTGTGGCCAAATTAGAATAGGGTGGGCTACAGAGTGTTCCATAAACGTTCCTGAGAGTGAAAATGGTAAAATTATGTCCAATGAATACTGAAGGAGGTGTGGAAACGCCCTAGGGTTTGGGAGTAGGAGTGAGGAGCAGTTTAGCAAATTTAGCTGTGTTTCTGGAAAGCTGCACCCTAAAGAATCAACAGAGTTTTTTCCAAAAGTTTGTTTGAAAGTTGGTTATTTTAAATTATTTTTAACATGGAACTAAAGTTGTATACTGTGGGGTTTAAAAAAAAAATTATTGGTGTATAGTTGCTTTACAAAGTTGTGTTGGTTTCTGCTGTACAGCAAAGTGAATCAGCTATATACATATACATATCTCTTCTGTTTTGGATTCCCATCTCATTTAGGTCACTCTAGAGTCGGAGAAGGCAATGGCACCCCACTCCAGTACTCTTGCCTGGAAAATCCCATGGACAGAGGAGCCTGGAAGGCTACAGTCCATCATGGGGTCGCTGAGGGTTGGACACGACTGAGCAAATTCCCTTTCACTTTTCACTTTCATGCATTGGAGAAGGAAATGGCAATCCACTCCAGTGTTCTTTCCTGGAGAATCCCAGGGACGGGGGAGCCTGGTGGGCTGCCGTCTATGAGGTCGCATAGAGTTGAACACGACTGCAGGGACTTAGCAGCAGAGCATTGAGTAGTTTCCTGTGCTATATATTAGGTTCTCATTAGCTATTTATTTTATACATAGTAGTATATATATGCCAATTCCAACATTAATGCACCTATGTAGAATCTAGAAAAATGGTACCGATCACCCTATTTGCAAAGCAGAAATAGAGACACAGAGATAGAAAACAAGCACATGGACAGCAATGGAATGAGTTGTATGCTGTGTTTTGAGTTCCCCCCAGGTTGCCAAAACCTACTGAGCCTGGAAATGACCTGAAGCATACTTGACCTTGGCCATACTTCATTAGACAAAGTCATTGAGAAATGCCTTCACGAAGACTGGTCTGTGCCACACTGGACCCTATCCTGACTACTTCACCACCATGGAAGTGGGTCTCACCTAACACCGGCAGATGAAGGCTGGAGACGAAGCCTTTAGTTTTGTCTGAATTCCAACAGGATTGGCTAGAAGGAGGAAAGAGGTAAAAAGGAGGGGAGGAAAGACGGTGCCATTTGGGTGCAAAGAGCTGTTATGAGCAGCCTGGCTTCCCACTGGTAAAACCTCCAAGCTCCTCTCTGAGGTTCCCTCTGCTTTTTGTTAGTCTTTCACTTTTTTTTCTTCAGGCTTTGGAGATTTCTTCACATATTGTCACAGTTTCTGCCATTCTGGGTAGATAACTTGTTTTCCCGGTCCTGAACCAATGCAGAGGTAGCCCTTCATTTCGGAAACAAAGGGAAAGCATTATAAGTAATTCTACCTCACTGCACAGAACATAGGAGTAAGTTCTGAAGAAATATTGACAAATAGCCATAACATTGAAGAGTAGATTAATGTGAGAGAGAGGAACAAACATCAAAATCCATCGTGACAAGTTCTGCAGAAGCTCTTACAGAGCCTAAACAAGTGATTAATTTTTCTCAGATGGTATCTGAAGAAGACTCCATAGGGAAGACGGCATTTGATCTGGAAAGTATTTAAACCCAAATGTTCACTGAGACTTCCTGATCCTTGAGATACAGATGACACTAGTTTGGGTCCCAAATTCTGTGCTCTTTCTAAATCAAATACTCTCATGACATTTTTGCAGGTTTCTGAACACGACCGTTTGTAGTTTGAACTCATAGCTTTCCCTTTCATGAGTTGTCTCAGCGTCACATGTCTGATGCCCCGTACCTAGAGAGTGGGCTGAACTATGTCAACTTGGGCATTCATCTTTATACTTTTTTCATTTACACACCTACCATTCGCGTATATCCACTTTTTAATATTAGTATTTATGTGCTCAGCCGCGCCGAGTCTCAGCTGCACCACACGGGATCTTTGGTCTTCGTTGCAGCGACTGGCTGTTCCAGATGTGTCACGAGAAATTAAGCTTGTGGAGCGGCTGCCTAGAGCTGGAGAGGAAGGCCTGGCCCCTAGACAGAATTGAGGATGTAACATCTGAGCGGGCTGCTGGCATTGAGGCCACGGCCGTAGGATCCGCCAACAGCGGTGCTGACAAAAGGGAAGAGCTGAAATAGCCAAGAAGGAACATCCCTCCTGTCCTCCTTCACCTTCCTCTTGGCTTCCAGCGCGCTTAGCAATTTCGTGTCTCTTTAGCTGTGGTGAGAGAACTCTTGACTGCAGCCTGTGGGATCTGGTTCCCTGAGCAGGGATTAAACCCAGGCCCCCTGCATCGGAAGCCAGTCTTAGCCACTGGGCCCCCAGCAAGTCCCTATGTCCGTTCTTATGTGCAGAATATTTTCCTGAAAAATTCAGGGGCTAAGGGGAGTTTTATGTCACAATAACACAAACCAATAACACCTAAACTAGCATTAGATGTTCTTGGTATAAAAGTCCTTTTGCTAGTCCATCCACCAAAGCATGCAAGTCTCTCTCCACTCCTCCCATGTCACTGCCTCCCTTCCCCAAGTCTTCTCCAACCTCATTCTCCCCAGATGACTTCAGGAATTTCCAAATCACATTTACTCTATTTTGCAAGATAATTTGGCTCTTCCTAGCCCCTACTCCTAGACTTCTTTTCAGGCCTACCTTTGGCTACCCAAATTCATTAACATTATCTTCCTGATTAGAATGTATTTATGAGTTATAGAGTAATTACTATGTAATATGATTATGCTAGATTTAAAACTAGTTCAGGTAACATGATGACTGGAAATTTTTCTTTTTTTTTTTTTTCTGTAAGCTGCTCAGTCATGTCCAACTCTTTGCTCCCCCATGGACTTTACAGTCTCCAGGCCAGAATACTGGAGTGGGTAGCCCTTCCCTTCTCCAGGGGATTTTCCCAACCCAGGGATCTAACCCAGGTCTCCCTCATTGAAGGCAGATTCTTTACCAGCTGAGCCACCAGGGAAGCCCAAGAATGCTGGAGTAGGTAGCCTATCCTTCTCCAGTGGGTCTTCCTGATCCTGGAATCGGATCAAGGTCTCCTGCATTGCAGGAGGATTCTCTACCAACTGAGATATTAGGGAATCCCAGAAAATTTTTAAGAGCATTAATTAATATGCTTTTTGCCTATCTAGAAACTTATCATAATTTCTTCCCTCAGCCTTGAACCAGTCCTTTACCCAGCATGCACTCCTCGACCTCATCCCACTCACAATTTGGGTGACACTATAGTTATAGAATACAAAAGGCATAAATTGATTCAGATCTAAAAATAAATACATGCATGCATAATGAGTCCACACACACACACACACATCACCCAAGACTAGATAAGAGTCTATAGATTCTTAGAGGAGAGAGGAGAGATGAAGAACACGCAGGTGCTGTCATCCAGAAGATTTCCCTGTTGTGCCTGAGCACGGTGCTCCTGCCACCAGGACGGAGAGGCATGTGGACTAAAGACCATGACAGCTTTGCTGCATTAGCGAGCCCGCACTTCACCTGCAGTGAGGAGCTCTGCAGGAGGACCTGTAATTGCCTTCAGTAATCTGCCATCATTGTCAAATGACCAGTGGACTGCTGCGGATGCTCTGATATTTTAATGCCCCCACCATAATTATCATGCATGGACAACTCTCTTCCAACAGCAGGATAATTACAAACTTCAGAAATAGAGACTGAGGCCCTGAACACCTAGGGTTGTACTGGCGGTGCAGAAGCAAAGAAGCTCCTAGCACCATCCCCTGACCTCAAGCCACTGTTCCCTCCAACACACACAATTAAGACTGAACATAGATGGGCCAAAGCCAAGTACCCCCATTGAGTTAAGATACTAATGAGATATCACCCCTTTGAGTGTGGGGTGCGGTACATGTCAGGTGGGGAACAAAGCAGAGAGGGATCAGATAGATACTGGTGCTTCCTAGATGTGTCACGGAGAAATTAAATTTGTGAGCCAGCTATCTAGAGCTGAAGAGGAGGAACTAGCCTCTAGATAGGATTGAGGACATGACATTTGGTGGGCTGCGGCATTTTGGCTGCGACTATAGGATCCGTCCCCAGCAGTGTAGAAAAAGGGAAAAGCTGAAATAGCCAAGTAGGAACACCCTCCCTTCCTCCCTCACTTTCCTCTTGGCTTCTAGCATGCTTAGCAATTTTATCACATATGCATTTGTCTCACCAGATGCCACCTTTAAAATATTAATTTTAATGGCTGATTGAATGTCTACAATATCCCAGGATATGCTGTGTGCTTTGGGTGCCTTCTCATATATCTTGTTTGATCTTCACTTCGACCATAGGACGTTGATATTTTCTTCCCATTTTGCAGATTAAAAAAAAAAACACACAGATCAAAGATATGAATTGATTTGCTTAAGGTCACAGAGGTAATAAATGTCAGAACCAGGATTTAAACCTGGTCTTCTGATCCGGAGTTCATGATTCTTTCCACAGCAGCAATATATTCCTGAAATATGAGATCCAAAATGGATGCTAGAGATTATTTCATCCAAAAATGACAGATATATTCTAAATGGTATGCCAGCTCTGGTTGTTTTAGCCTACCTGGAGTGTGTGCTGAGAAGAGGGGAAGCATCGCAGGCTCAGTGGGGAAAGTGCCATGACTGATCTCCAGGACTCCTGAAGGCTGCCTGGTCTGGTGCCGTCCATCTCAGCTTAGTTCTCTTCCCCTATTTGTGCAGATGGGAAAATCGATGCTGCAAGATTTAAGAGTTGCCAACAGGCACACAGCACAGTATTGGCAGAGCCATGGTAAGTTCTCACCTCTCCTGACTCTGTACCTGATGCTCTCGGCCTTGCCTTGGTCCTTCTCCCAGAGTCCTCATGGGAAGCCTGCCAAATCACTCCTCCTCTCAGAATCTCTTTCTGACCTTGTTTCTCTGTCTCATGTCAAATGTTCGCATCATCTGAGCAAACTGCTTTGAAGAGGAATGCGATGTGAAATGCTAGCTTGTGATCGTCAATAAGATTTCTCAGTCACGGTTTTTGTTGAGCAGTTGCTGAGAGGGACATGTTAGAGTGATGGATGAGCACGGAGTTCAGTCTTGGGACTGGATGAGCAAAAAGGAGAATGGTCAAGAAAGAACCAGAGCCAGCTCAGCATTTAGGAACCGGCTGGCGCTAAATTTTCCTGAACAGTTTTGATCTGATCAGCTCAAACCACGATGAAATGGGTCACTGGTGCAAGGAAAATGATTGCAGGACTGTGTTTAAATTTAGTAGAAACAACCCGAAGACCATAGTCATATATTGAAATGGCATCCATTTCATGGGGAAGAGAAAGTGTATATATGCAAAATGAAGTGGAAATTTGAAAAATCTATTCCAGATAATTCAAACAGAAAACTAACTCATGGGTTGTTGGGAAATTGAGTGAGAAAACGCTCATATATAATTTGGCTAGTGCTTAGCAAACAATAATTGCTCAAAGAACAATAGACAATATTTCTTTACTGAGAAAGGATTGTAGGTGTGTGTGTGTGACTGTGTGTGTGCACACATGAACACAAGTGTCTGTGTATGCGTGTTGTCTTCTTTGAATCATCTGCTTGACTAACTATTATCTTTGTGTTACAGACACACTCTTTCCAATTTGTTCTATATCTGTAAATGGAGACCAAACCCACTTTGAACTGGAATGCCACATATCACTTTCTTCTCACTGAACATAGACGTCTTATTAAACCTTCTGCTGTTCATGAAATGTGACTAATGAGCATTATTAGACTAGAGTCATTGTTCGTGAAACCAAGTCACAGAGAAGTTAAGTGATTAGCTCAAGCCACACAGCTATTGAATGGCTGGGCAATGATGGGGAACAGAGTCTTTTTGCTCTCAATTCAGAGTGCTGGGCATCTTCTCTCCTTTATATTAGGATCAGAATTATTCTACTTCTCCCACTTCTTTTTCCTCTGTCTTCTCTTTTCCTTGTATCTGTTTTATATTCTTGTGTGTGTACATTCAAGCTCAGTTGTGTCTGACTCTTTGCACCCACATGGACTATAGTCTACCAGGCTCCTCTGTCCATGGGATTTCCCTGCAAGAATATTGGAGTGGGTTGCCATTCCCTTCTCTAGGGGATCTTCCTGACCCAGGGATTGAACTCAGGCCTCTTGCATTGCAGGCAGTCTCCTGTATTTCGGTCGGATTTTTTACCAATTGAGCCACCAGGGAAACCCTTTCTATTTCTTACTCTAACTAAAATCAACAGCTCTTTCTAAAGTTTCTTTTGTGTGTTCACTCTTGATCACTAAACCGTGAGTGAGGCTTGGTCCATATCAATAGCAAATGCTTGCAATTCCCTACTCCCTATTTTTCCTGTTGATGAATTTTCTCCAAATCACCCTTGCTCCCTGTATAATACAGGAGAGGATAGCTCTACCTGGCTCCAGGAGCAAATCCAGAATACAGCGGGTTCTCCTTGCCTTGCTAGGAATGTGCTCAGTGGGAATCAGGTGACCCTGCTTTGGGTGATAAGGGGAGGTCTTCTCAAGCTTTCTGGGAAAGGCTTTTGGCCAAGTTGTTCTCTTTATTCTGCTGAGTGCCGGAACATCTGGGTGGGAAGCTAAAATGGTAGCTATCTTGTTCCTGGAGGGAAGATAGTATTTAGCATTTGAGGACTGAAAACTCCAGGCTTCCTGGTAGGTAAAGCAATTTCCCATTTGAATTGGAATTTGCCCTAACTACTGCTTGAGGACTCTACCATGAAAAAATGCCCTAAAGAATCTCTGAGGTTCTCACTACGTATTGGCTGTGGTCACTAGCACACCCTGTGAGTTCAGATTCAAAATGGAATACCATTTCCACCCTCTTGCTGGCTGTGCAGTGCTGGGTAGTTAGTTAATTTCTCTGTGTTTGGGGTGCCTCCTTTATCCTTCCTGGCCTATTGTTCTGACAGCACATATCGCCCTCTGACATACTATGAATCTTACTGTATATGCATCTATATTTATTATCTGTCTTTTCCCTATTTGACATAAGCTTCATGAAGGCAGGGATTTTTATCTATTTGTTTGCTTCTGAATGTACAGGGTATGGTATATTGTACAGGGGTAATAAATAGCTGCTTAAACAAATATTTAATGATTTAATTAACAGGGCAGTGTGACAGTTATGTCATAGGATTGTCACAACGACAAATTTAGATAACATACATAAATATTTCTAAACTGTCTGGCATGTCATTATTATAATGAATAAAGACAACCACTTCTCCAAGTATTGGCATAATATCTGTAACTAGTTCAAAGATAAATATTTATTGAAAGTCATCTGTCATATCAGCGATCCTCCAGAGATAATAAACGTTTGTCATTATAAGCTATTGATACTGAGTTTAGGGGTGATTTGTTATATAGGATTAGATAACTAATATACTTTCTAAATCCCTTACCCCCTCCTCCTTTCCTCCATGCCCTGTGCTTGCTATCATCATTCCCAGTTACCCTTTTGTTGTTGTTCAGTTCTTCAGTCGTACCTGACTCTTTGCAACCCCATGGACTGCAGCACACCAGGCTTCTCTGTCCTTCACTACCTCCCAGAGCTTACCCAAACTCATGTCCATTGAGTTGGTGATGCCATCCAGCAATCTCATCTGCTGTCACTCATTTACCCAAATTTTAATTTTCACTCCACACACATTTATTTGTGCCTATTACATGCAGGCATGGTGTTAGATATGAACAGAACTACAGGACCCATAAGATTTCTGTCATGTCAAATGCCTCATGGTTCTAGATGCTTCTCTGGACTTATCTGAGGATTCTCTGGACACTGGCTCCTGGATTTCCACAGCACGTCCAGTATGAATCCAGCAGCTTGGCATTGAGTTTAAAGCTTTCAATCAGGTCTAAATGTCCAAACATCTAATATCCATGGATCTCTTCGATGAGTATGGAATTTCCAAAGTCACATGGGTTATATCTCCACATGAACCTATTTGTTTCTCTTCTAATGCCCATCAAAACAAGACCCAGTTTCCCCCTCAGTCAGTCTCTCCCATCAGGAAGCTTCCATAAGCCTCTTATCCTTCTCCATTAGAGGGCAGACAGAATGAAAACCACAGTCACAGAAAACTAACCAATTGATCACATGGACCACAGCCTTGTCTAACTCAGTGAAACCATAAGCCATGCCATGGAGGGCCACCAAGATGGATGAGTCATGGTGGAGAGTTCTGACAAAATGTGGTCCACTGGAGAAAGGAATGGCAAGCCACTTCACTAGTCTTGCCATTAAGCCCCATGAACAGTATGAAAAGGCAAAAGGATAGGACACTGAAAGATGAAATCCCCAGGTCAGTAAGTGCCCAATATGCTACTGGAGATCAGTGGAGAAATAACTCCAGAAAGAATGAAGAGACGGAGCCAAAGCAAAAACAACCCCCAGTTGTGGATGTGACTGGTGATGGAAGTAAAGTCTGATGCTGTGAAGAGCAATGTTGCATAGGAACCTGGAATGTCAGGTCCATGAATCAAGGCAAATTGAAAGCGGTCAAACAGGAGATGACAAGAGTGAACGTCGACATTCTAGGAATCAGCAAACTAAAATGGACTGGAATGGGTGAATTTAACTCAAATGACCATTATATCAACAACTGTGGGTAAGAATTCCTTAGAAGAAATGGAGTAGTCATCATAGTCAACAAAAGAGTCCAAAAGGCAGTACTTAAATGCAATCTCAAAAATGACAGAATGATCTTTGTTCATTTCCAAGACAAGCCTTTCAATATCACAGTAACCCAAGTCTATGCCCCGACCAGTAATGCTGAAGAAGCTGAAGTTGAACTGTTCTATGAAGACCTACAAGACGTTTTAGAGCTAACAACCCCTCAAAATATACTTTTCATTATGGGTAACAGGAATTCAAAAGTAGGAAGTCAAGAAACACCTGGAGTAACAGGCAAATTTTGCCCTGGAATACAGAATGAAGCAGCGCAAAGGCTAATAGACTTTTGCCAAAAGAACACACTGGTCATAGCAAACACCCTCTTCCAACAACACAAGAGAAGACTCTACACATGGGCATCACCAGATGGTCAACACAGAAATCAGACTGATTATATTCTTTGCAGCCAAAGATGGAGAAGCTCTATACAGTCAGCAAAAAAAAAAAAAAAAAGACCAGGAGCTGACTGTGGCTCAGATCATGAGCTCCTTATTGCCAAATTCAGACTGAAATTGAAGAAAGTAGGGAAAACCACTAGACCATTCAGATATGACCTAAATCAAATCCCTTATGATTATACAGTGGAAGTGAGAAATAGATTTAAGGGCCTAGATCTGAGAGATAGAGTGCCTGATTAACTATGGAATGAGGTTTGTGACATTGTACAAGAGACAGGGATCAAGACCATCCCCATGGCAAAGAAATGCAAAAAAGCAAAATGGCTGTCTGATAAGGCCTTACAAATAGCTGTGAAAAGAAGAGAGGCAAAAAGCAAAGGCGAAAAGGAAAGATATATGCATCTGAATGCAGAGTTCCAAAGAATAGCAAGAAGAGATAAGAAAGCCTTCTTCAGTGATCAATGCAAAGAAATAGAGGAAAACAACAGAATGGGAAAGACTAGAGATCTCTTCAAGAAAATTAGAGGTACCAAGGGAACATTTCATGCAAAGATGGGCTCAATAAAGGACAGAAATGGTATGGACCTAACAGAAGCAGAAAATATTAAGAAGAGGTGGCAAGAACACATGGAAGAACTGTACAAAAAAGATCTTCATGACCCAGATAATCACGATGGTGTGATCACTCATCTAGAGCCAGACATCCTGGAATGTGAAGTCAAGTGGGCCTTAGAAAGCATCACTCTGAACAAAGATAGTGGAAGTGATGGAATTCCACTGAAAGATGATGCTGTGAAAGTGCTGCACTCAACACGCCAGCAAATTTGGAAAACTCAGCAGTGGCCACAGGACTGAAAAAGGTCAGTTTTCATTCCAATTCTGAAGAAAGACAATGAAAAAGAATGCTCACACTACCGCACAATTGCACTCATCCCACATGCTAACAAAGTAATGATCAAAATTCCCCAAGCCAGGCTTTAATAGTACATAAATTTCCAGGTGCTCATGCTGGAGTTAGAAAAGGCAGAGGAACCAGAGATCAAATTTCCACTATCCATTGGATATAAAAAAGCAAGAGAGTTCCAGAAAAACATCTACTTCTGCTTTATTTACTATACCAAAGCCTTTGACTGTGTGGATCACAACAAACTTTGGAAAATCCTGAAAAAGATGGAAGTACCAGACCACCTGACCTGTCTCCAGAAAAATCTGTATGCAGGTCAAGAAGCAACAGTTAGAACTGGACATGAAACAACAGACTGGTTCCAAATCAGGAAAGGAGTCTGTCAAGGCTATATATTGTCACTTTGCTCATTTAACTTATATGCAGACTACATCACGAGAAATGGTGGACTCGATGAAGCACAGCTGGAATCAAGATTGCCCGGAGAAATATTAATAACCTCAAATATGCAGATGATACCACCCTTATGGCAGAAAGTGAAGAAGAACTAAAGAGCCTCTTGATGAAAGTGAAAGAGGAGAGTGGAAAAGCTGGCTTGAAACTCAATATTCAGAAAACTAAGATCATGGCATCTGGACCCATCACTTCATGGCAAATTGATGGGGAAACAATGGAAACAGTGAGCGACTTTATTTGGGGGGCTTCAAAATCACTGCAGATGGTGATTGCAGCCATGAAATGAAAAATCGCTTGCTCCTTGGAAGAAAAGTTATGTCCAACCTAGACAGCATATTAAAAAGCAGAGACATTACTTTGCCAACAAAGGTCCATCTAGTCAAAGGTGTTTCTTTTCAGTAGTCATGTATGGATGTGAGAGTTGAACTATCAAGAAAAGTGAGTGCCGAAGAATTGATGCTTTTGAACTTGGTGTTGGAGAAGACTCTTGAGAGTCCCTTGGACTGCAAGAAGGTCCAACCAGCCCATCCTAAAGGAAATCAATCCTGAAATTTCATTAGAAGACTGATGTTGAAGCTGAAACTCTAATATTTTGGCCAGCTGATGCAAAAGAAACTGATTCATTGGAAAAGACCCTGATGCTGGGAATGATTGAAGTTGGGAGGAGAAGGGGATGACAGAGGATGACATTTTTGGATGGCATCACTAACTCAATGGACATGAGTTGAGTAAGCTCCAAGGGTTGGTGATGGAGAGGGAAGCCTGGTGTGCTGCAGTCCATGGGGTTGCAAAGAGTCGGACATGCCTTAATGACTGAAGTGAACTTTAGTCATATTTCTTTTGCAACAACTATTTCATATGCCAGTAATTCCATGTTTTTCAAGGTTTTCTTTGAGCTATACTTTCAGTTGTGTTAACTTATTTAACATAGTCTGACCCACTGTGGAATATCCTGTATGCATCCTGTATTATATCCCTTAGAAAGAAAGCAAAACAGAAGCCTACGTATCCTAACCTGTGTAAGAATAGGTAGCACCAGAAACTGAGCCCGAGCTGCAGATGCCAGCCTGCAGGCTGCACCTTCCTTTGTCTTGTCAGGTAGACCCACACTCCCCGAGACAAATCATCAGACCGTGCAAGAGGAGTGGCTGAGAGATGTCGAAATCGAGAGTTTAATTCTAGCTTCTTTCTCTAGCACATGAGTGAGTTTGGCCAAATCACTGAATTCACTGAATTTCAGTTGTCTCATTTCTAAAATGGGAAAATGTCTACCTTGTGTATTTCCCAAGATTCTTTGGAGGTTCAGCCCGGGATAATGCATGTGAAAGGACTATGGGAACCACAGTCTATGACATGAGAATGAACTCTTTATTCACACAATTAAAATCAAGGATATCAAGAGGGAGGGGACCTAAGTATACCTATGCCTGATTCATGTTGATATATGGCAGAAATCAATACATTATTGTAAAGCAATTATCCTCCAGCTAAAAATAAATATTTTTTTAAAAATCAAAGGTAAATGTTTGTATGTTCTAGATGCTTGCAGGAACTGGGGATGCAAGGCTTAGGAATTCCCTGCCACATTGGAGCTTATGCACTGGTAGGGAGGAGGTAGGTATGAACAAATGGGCAAAATAAAGATATAAAAAAGTTAGGAAGTTTTTTGTATTATATTCACAATAACACATCAATATCAACAAGAACAGAAGATATATTGATGTAAAAATATTTTTCTAGGTTAAAAAATTAAGCATCACATTCAAATATCCTGAGGTGGGGAAGTCCAGGATGTTCTTTACTTGATATGCTTCTGGATAGAAGACATTTTCACAGACTGAAATATGGGGAAGTTATGTTGGCTTATACATGATTTGACTTGAATTTTATGTAAATATAACAGTCTGTTTTATGGCCTATCAAACATACATTCCATGTCTGCTTTAACCATTAAGGAAAAGAATGCATTTAGAAAGCAAAATGGAGTAACTGTGGTTCAGGCATCCAAAATAAAGTCCAATGCCCATTGTGGATGTGGTCTCAGACATGTTCCTGCATCACTGAGAACTTGAATTTTCTGAACTGGATCAGACTCAAGGGCATCACCAGCCATTCTTAAAACAGTATCTGCTAGCAGCTGCCAGCTGCCACCTTATGGCCCCAAGGTCTCCCCTTGTCACTAAGCAACCATTTTGGTTCCCAATCAGTCCTTGCTTAACAAGCACCCTTACTGCTTGCCAGCTCCAATTATAACTCTTGACAAACTAATGGAATTTTGCAGTTTTTGTCTGTATAAACTTTCCCCTTTCTCCCCATTTTGTATTCAGCACAATCCAAGTGCTTCTTGAATCTATGTTTCCTGGGATAGAGTGCTCAGTTCACTCAGATAAAACTCTTCTCTATTCCTTTTATAGATTGTTTACTGATTATTTTTGTTTATTGATTGTTGTTTATTTATTGCTTATTGATTATCAACACCTGTTACACATCCAACTGGAGATAACTTGTAGAATTGAACATAGAAAACTGGAGGTCAGGAGAAACACCTTGATGGAAGATGTACATTTAAAAAGTAATTATTGTAAAATGGCATTTAAAACCATGGACTAGGGACTTCCCTGGTAGCCCAGTGGTAAGACTTGGAGCTTCCAATGCAGGGAGTGCAGGTTCAGTCCCTGGTTGGAGAACTAAGATCCTACATGCTGTGCAGCGTGGCCCAAAGTATAAAATAAAACCATGGACTAGTTGAGATCACCAAAATGGTGGGTGAAACAGAGGGAAAAAAGAGAGCCCTGGGACATCTAATGTTTAGAAAAGAGAAATAGAGATCCCAGGAAAGAAAATTAAGTGTTAGGTGATGTCAGAAGAAAAATAAAGGGTATATATCTTTAAATTAAGTGAAGAACACATGCTTCAACAATAAGGAAGTGATAACTGAGCAAAATGTTGCTACTGAGTCAATTAAGATGAAAATTAGAAATAGAATATTAGATTAAGCCATACAGGCTAAGAGAACCTTGAAAAGACCAGTGGTGTTTTCATTGTTATTAAACCTAGTCAGTGGAAAGAATGCTGAATTTGGAGACATGGCACTTGGTTTCAAGTAAAATTAAAAAAAGAGAGACAAAATATGAATGCTCTCCTCCTAGGGTGTTATGATGATCAAATGATATAATGAAGCTGAACATACTCTGTGGAACATGAAGAGAAATACCAATGTCAATTCACATACATCAAGGTCACAGGGAGTGTGTAATCATTAATATGTAACTATGTATTTTTATATTCTCAAAGACCACTCAACCACAGACGAGCCCCAACACACACACACACATGGAGTGTATGTACACAGATTCTCTCAGTAATACTAGAGACTGAATATGTATCATAAAGATCCAGAAGGTTTAAAAGTTAAGCCAGCCTGTTGCAGCTCGGGTGCTGCTGACATTACCAGACAGCATTAATTTAATTCCACTCAGTTATGCTTTTAAATTTGATTTGAGAAATGTGTAATAAAATGCTATTGAGAAGTGCGGTGCTGCATGCCTAAGCAGGCTGGGAGCCTGTGTCTGTTCTGGGAATCCTTGAGGGAAACAGATTGCGTTGGGATTGAGCCTCTGGACTTGAGGGAGTCTACTGTTTGCTGGGATCTGGTGACGGAGGCTTGCTAATCCTGGATTGCTCGCTGTTGAGAGGAGATCAGAAGCAACACATCACTCTCTAGGAAATAAAAAAAGAGCTTGCAAAGACTAAGTGAAAGCCAATGAAAAATTATAATATTAACAAAAATATACTATGCATATATAGGAAACTGAATTTGTTTTAAAGCTCTTTAGCTCACTTATTATTTGGGGTCATCAGTAGTACCTTCTGATTTCTCATCTCTGGCCTCAGTTTCTCTGTACTTAAGCTGAAACTGATAGACTGTATCAGTTGTCATCAAAGAGAGAAAAGATTCCTCAAAGTGCACACACAATGATCCATTGGAGTGAGGGAAGAAAATTCTGAAACATTCACTTTCATTAATTTCTAGTGCATCTTTTAAAATCTGTATGCGTTGTGTGTCTTTCTGAAATGTACATAATATAAAGGGCAAGTCAATACAGACCCAATTCTATACTGTATGCATGTCTTCCCTCTCTATATACGTCTTTTTTTTTTATTAGTTGACTGATTAATTTGTATATTCTGATGGAGATAAGTAACCAAAATAATCTAGAGAATACTTGCCTGATTGATCTCTCAGAGCTTTTATAGCTTTATTTTTTAATGATTTTATGGTCCTGAAGTGAGTTTTTCTAATCATTGTGATTATCTTAAAGTAGTGAAATGGTTGTTTGACTACTGAATTGACAGCTCAGCTTTTGGCTTACTGGAGATTAAGAAAAGAGCAACTCTCTTTATCAGGAACTTAGTGAAGGTAGTAAGCAGTAAGGGCTAGCTTAGTTTCCATATGTCAAGGATATCTGAAGTGAAACCTTATATAAAATCCCTGAGTGGTGGCAGCGTGTCTCAGCTGTAGCCTTGGGTCTTCCTGTGATGAGGTGTAGGAGCTTGGACGAGTCACTGCCCCATTCTGGCCCACATGATCCAATCTGCAGATTGAACTTCAGACTTCCCTCACGTAGATGTTGGCTCGAAGCTGGTTTCCTCAGCTAGGTCTTCTCCGACCACTCTCTCTAAGGTACACTTCTTCCCCTGCCTGCAGTAACTCTTCTTTGTGTGTCCTATGTTACTTTCCTCATTGAACAATGACTGTCTAAACTTGTCTATTATTTTTTCATATGCTTATCATCTGTCTTCTTTAACTAGAATGTGAGCTCCATGGAAACCACAGGAAGCAGAAGCAGATGTACCAGGAGGCAAATGAAGTTTAAGCTTCTGAACCCCTGGGGGTTGCATTCACAATATGATCGTGTTTTTTGCTTTTTCTTTCCTTCAGATTTTCCAAAGGAAAACATTGTATTTTGTCAATGATCAAGACCACCGTCTTTGTTTGCATTGACTCTCTCCTCACTGTGCTTCCCAGGCGGTGCAAATTAAAGTTGCTCAGTCACGCCAAACTCTTTGCAACCCCATGGAGAATACAATCCATGGAATTCTCCAGGCCAGAGTACTGGAGTGAATAGCCTTTCCCTTCTCCAGGGGATCTTCCCAACCCGGGGATTGAACCCCAGTCTCCCACATTGCAGGCGGATTCTTTACCAGCTGAGCCACCAGGGAAGCCCCCAGGTAGTGCAGGCCCAACAGAATCTGCCTGCTATGCAGGAGACTAGAAAGATGCAGGTTTGATCCCTGGGCTGGGAAAACATCCCAGAGTGGGAAATGGCAACCCATTTCTACTCTTGACTAGAAACCTCCATGGACTGAGGAGACTACAGTCTGGACTGACAGGCTACAGTCCATGGGGTCGCAAAGAGTCAGACACAACTGAGCAAGTGAGCGTATACACACTTCTCTCATTAAACATAACTTGTGTCCACTGATGTGGGCCTTTTGGCACCCACATAAAGGGACTTTGAATTGGGTATAAAACGTGTGGAGTTTAGTAGGATATGTTTTTGTATAGTTTGTCATCTCTTCTGTGGCTACTTAAGTTATTGTTAGCAAGATTTCACAGATTAGTAAGAGTCAGGAGAAGATTCAAATGGATGTCTGTCTGCTTCTGATATTACGATCTTGTATTGCACTTCACTTCTTTTTGTAAAGTTAGTGCCTGTTTCTGAAATATGGAAGTATGATGATATGGCTCCAGTCATTTGCCAATACTTAATACTTTTCCACACCTACATTCCTATCTTCATTAGCCATCGTTGTCCAGCTTTCTCAAAGCACCTGTCTGAATTAACTTCCTCATTCTGTTAGACCATTCCTTTGTCCATTTCTTGTATTGGTTAGAATTGCCTGACTATATCACATTTTTGAGTGTTCTTAGTTCTTGCTGATTTGACATGACTACAGACATCAACAAAGTTAGTATAAAATTTGTAATATACCAGTCCAATGTGGTCCTTGCTCATAAACTGGTTAATGAGTATTAGCAATGCAAAAAATATTTAAGATACATTACTGCATAAAGAACCTTGAAATTCTCTGAAATCTTAAGGAAACCTGATAGCTTTCTCAATATGATATCAATGCTAAATATTTACACATTAATTTTCAATAATGAGTAATGAAGATGAATGGACTTTTCAACGTGCCAATTAAAAAAAATGGCACTGGAGAAATAAAACTGAATTAACTTTCTACTCTATAGAAAATATATAAAAATAATATCATACAAAAATATCAAAAGTATACAGATAAAATATAGACAATATTAGAGAGGTCTGCTCTGCAGCTTATTAAAAAATATCATGTTTTTCTTGCTTTTGTGAAATACACGTCAGTATCAGCATTGTCAGCAGATTAGCATTATAATTGTTATGGCTTTAATTTTAAACAAAGATTTACTTCTGTGTCTATGTTTGTACTTATTATTTCTGTATCCTTTTCTTATGGGTGGGGAGGGGGGTTCCAAACTTTATAAGCTACAGACCCATCAAACATGGGTCTGCCCTGGCTAGAAACTTGTGTTTTTCCCTAAAGCCTCTGTTCTCAGCTCTTAAAATCAGGACGGAATCAACAAATGTTTAGAAGAATCACAAGATGTTCTCTAAGAATCCCTTTCAATTTGATTTGCTGTTTCTCTTGAGAACCACCTGATAGAAACTCTGACCTTTATTTCTTAGAGGCGACTGAGAATTACTCCAGGGAGATCTGCTCCTGGTGAGGATTATGGAATCCACTTTTAACAAGCACCCCAGTGCATTCACATGCCATACTCTCTGACCCTCTGAAGTAGGTTCTCCAGATCCAACAGCCACTTCTTGTGTACACAGAAAGCTTCCCTGGTCTGTCTGACCTTCCTGGCTGGTGCACCGTTAGCACTTCCCTGTAAGTAGCATGTCCCAAATGTTCTGGCTCCCAGCAGGAAAGCAGGTCACATGCCGATCTCCCTTGTAGTCATGGCCCTGTCTCCTAACACTACGCCCCGCCCAGAGTCTGGCTTGGCCCCATGAAACACCTCATGGATTTCTTGTCGTAGGTTGATGGTCTTGATATCACTCAGTTGTGTCCGACTCTTTGCGACCCCATGGACTGCAACATGCCAGGCTTCCCTGTCCATCACCAACTCCCGGAGCTTGCTCAAACTCATGTCTATAGAGTCGGTGATGCCATCCAACCATCTCATTCTCTGTCATCTCCTTCTCCTCCTTGATATGCAATACTGTATGTCCTGCTCCAATAGCTGGCAATTCACTTGGGGAATCCATGAGGATTTGTTATAGCATCCCTCTGTAGGAACAGAAGCAACAGAATATAAAGCCAACCAAAATCTTTTCCTGTTCATTCTTTGCAGAATAAAGTTCATATCCCTAGCATGCAAATCAATCTTCTTCCTTATCAGGCTTCACCTACCAGTCCTGCTGGATTTTGTTGTTTAGTCTCTAAGTCATGTCTGACCCTTTGGTCAGACATGTAGCACACCAGGCTCCTTTGTCCATGGGATTTCCTAGGCAAGAATACCAGAGTGGGTTGCCATTTTCTACTCCAGGGGATCTTCCCAACCCAGAGATAGAAACTGAATCTCCTGCATTGCAGTCAAATTCTTTACCTGGTCTGAAACACCAGGGAAGCCCTCAGTAATGTATTAAAAGTTATTGTTATCTTTGTTAGGTGAGCTGACTTTGGCTGTAAAAGAATTCACAGAAATATTAGCAAGAGAAAAAAAAGAGAGCTTTTACTTACTTTCCAAGAGAGGAAAAGGGGCAGACACATAGAGTGGGGTTGGCCCCGAAAGGGGTGGGGGATTGAGTCTTTTACTGAGTTTCAAAGGCAATGTACAGGCAAAGGGGATGGTCTGGGGCTTCCCAGGTGGCACTAGTGGTAAAAAAAACAAACAAACAAAAAAAAAACCCCCAAAAAACCTCACCTGCCAATTCAGGAGACATAAGAGATATGGGTTCGAGCCCTGGGTCAGGAAGATTCCCCCCTGGAGAAGGTAATGGCAACCCACTCCAGCATCCTTGACCATCCTTGCCCATGGGCAAAGGAGCCTGGAGGGGTTACAAAGAGTCCATGGGGTTGCAAAGAGTCAGACATGACTGAAGCGACTTACCAAGCCACATTTGTATCTGGGCTGGCGGAACTTCTATAGGATACGTTTTTTTTTAGAGAAACAGACCTGCTGTCTTCAGTAATTTTCCAGTCCTTGAGGGTCTGAAAGAGACTTGATAGTGGCCCTTGACAGGCATCACTCCACTTTCAATCATGTTAGACGGGTTTACAACTTTCATCTTTGCAATTCAAGAATCTTCCAAGCATCATCACCATCATCACAATAATAAAAAATCTATAGAGTATTTTCTTGGCGGCATGGACTGTGCTAAACAGTATTAAGAGTTTTGTGTCATCTTAAAATGGTAGGTTATTTTATTGTACCAATTTTACAGATGATTAACTGGTGTTTAAAGAGGATAAATAAATCACTCAAAATCATACAGTTAATAAGGAACAGAGCCAGGATTTGAACCCAGTTTTGAGTGACTCTAGAACTGGTATACCTTATAGCTATGTCTTGCTTCTCATTTGATTAAGAAAGTCAGAGAAATACGCTTATTATCTGATTTGTATTTGCTCTCTCTTCTCAAAAATGTCCCATCTCTGACATTAGGTATACATGTCCTACCTAAGAACTACTTGAGAATTCTTTGCAGTTTTTATTTGCTCTTTCTCTCCATCTCCATGCTTCTGATACCAGAGGAGTTACATCTTCCCTGCAATTTCCAATCTCAACCAGCACAGAATAAGGCTCTTGGCTCTACAGGCCGACAAACTAACCTTGGCATAATGAATACCTACGGCTTCAGAATGCCTCTGGAATGCCAAATGACCAGAGCTCCAAGCCTCTGGAATGTGGAATGGCCCGAGCATTAGCCAGGTGACCCACAGCTGCATGCTGCTGGAATGAGAAATAGATTCTGACTCATAGAATACCAAGTAGCTGCTCAAGGAAAAAGCAATGTATAAGCCTTCCTGCTGAGGAGGAAAAAAAGGTAGTGATTGACTTTGCTGCCACGAGATAACAATCCGTTAATACTAATTACACCTGAGCCTGAATCGGGGCCACCTCCGTGAACTGCCTGCTGAAAAATTTCTGCCCCTCCTCAAATCAGAGAAGCCGATCTCTCACCCTAGCTGGAAATGTGCTCCCCTCCTCTCATGCATCCCGTGCTTTGCCAAAGAGAAGAAATGGAAATCTTGTTTCCAAAACTCATTTCCCAGTGCATTAATTTGCACTTACAAAGCTTCTGAAATCCCTTTAGACAGCCCTGGCATCTACAAAGTTCCTTTCGGAGAACGCAATTCCCTGGTGAGGGAGGCTGGACCTCTCCTGGAAGTTGTCTGCAAAAGAGAAAAGATATAAGGATATTTGCATCCATCATGCTCAGTATCTGGGATTTTAATGAATCACTATCCTCCTTTTTTCTTTATTGCTTTTTTCAGTGCCATTCCTCAGTGATTTTTTTTTTCCCCGCTCTCTCTTTTCCATTGCATTTCAATGCATTGGTTTTAAAAGGAGAATTTGCAAACTGAGTTTTAAAACTCCAGGGTACTACATCTCCTGAAAGCTTCCCTCCTGGTGTCTGTTGAACTTGCAGGCTGGTCTATAATACCCCTAAGCCGAAGCAATCTGCCCGACACCCCACCCTCACCCTGCCTGCCTAATGCGGGAAGATAAACTTAGCATTAAAATTCCCTACACTTTGGCAAATGAGTACCCAGGAGGCTGCTGACTCAATCAGGGTTTGCTTTACTTACAGTGTAGTACTGAGAAAAGGCCATAAACTCCAGCCTGACAGATCCATAATGCTCATTCAATATGCTTTCCCTGTGTGCGGGCTTACTGATGAACTTTCATATTCTGCCAACAAAATATAACAAACATATTAACGATGTGTGGTAAATTGCCATTGGATATACTGGGTCCTGGTGATGGAAATAATTGTGAGTAAATGAGATTGTCTAGCTGCCTGATACCACTTTGGGAGGCCAAGATGAGGTACGGTCCTGAGAGATGTGGGCAGAGAAGGAGGGGACCGTCAGCTATAGGACACGGACGCCCTTCCCCAGGCAGATGGGCCATTGAAAACCTAAGACAATAGCATGTCAGAAATAGAAAGGACTATAGATAGTGTCTTGTTAAACTCATCTGATTTGGATTAAAATCAAGACCTAAGAGGCACCCAAAGAGAAGCCCAACGCTGTAGAGCAAGTATGAGCTTCCTGAATCCCAGTCCAGTGTGCTTATCATTGGTGCATTTGATTTGTACCTGAAGCTGTCTCAAGAGAGCTGTTGTTGCTGTTTAGTAAGTAACCAAGTCTTGTCTGACTCTTTCGGACCCCATGGACTCTAGCACACCAGGCTCCTCTGTCCTCCACTTTCTACTGGAGTTTGCTCAAACTCATGTCCATCGAGTTGGTGATGCTATCCTAACCATCATATCCCAGTAGCATATGGACACCTTCCGACCTTTGGTGGGGATGGGGGTGTTCATCTTCTGATGTCCGATCTGTTTGCCTTTTCACTGTTCGTGGGGCTCTCTAGGCAAGAATACTGGAGTGGCTTGCTGATGCCTCCTGCAGGGGACCACGTTCTATCAGAACTCTTGACTATGACCCGTCTGTCTTGGATGGCCCTGCCCAGCATGACTTAAAGCTTCATATAGTCATGCAAGTCCTTTGACCACGACAAGGCTATGATCCATGAAGGAGTCTTAAGAGAGTAGTTGGACAGAAAGAATATAAGAAATACCCCAGTGACTTGAGTCGGCTCTGCACCCTGCATTCATCAGGAGTAAGATACACTGCTTGACTTGGCTTTCTCTTTCTTGACAGTCTTGACCTTTCTTTTGGGTCCATTAAGGGACTCTAGGGATGCTTTAGGTCAGTATGAGGTAGTTTTTTCTCTACTGCAGACTCAAAAGGACAAGTGTAGTTTCCCTACAATTCTCATCAATTTCTAATAAGGCATAATATTCTGACTGTAATACCAGCATGTGGGTTTTTCCCTCTATGCCATCAAGTAATTCTCTAACACCAGCTGGGTGCCTTGCAATTCAACTCTATTCTGACACTATCTACTTGGAGATAGCATCAGATTCCATATGGTAAGAGCTTAGCCCCACAAGACTACCTTCTATATCAGATGTCATTGTCAAAAACCAGGTTGTTATGTGTGCTTCTGACTCACTAGTCACTAATTTCAGTGTAAATTTAAGATTTCAAGCTTTCAAAAAGATTTTGTAAACCATTTTTAAGAGGACATAACATAAAGCATAATTATTGTTGAAAAGTTTACTTATAAACTTTTATCTTACTTATGGGCTATCCTGGTAGTTCTAATGGTAAATAATCCACCTGCCAGTCTCTATGGACTTCAGCCTGCCAGGCTCCTCTGTCCAAGGAATTCTCCACCAAGAATTCTGGAGTGGGTAGCCATTTCCTTCTCCAGGAGATCTTCCTAACCCAAGGACTGAACTCAGGCCGCCTACATTGCAAGCAGATTCTCAGATATACATAAACATACAAACAGATGTCAACAGAGATCTTATAGTTTGTTTTAAATGTTCAGATATTAGGTACAATAAATAATGCAAAACTCAATTGTTTATAAAAAATAATAGTTGGATCCAAATTGTGTTTCTGGCAGGTGGAATATAAGTTCAGTTCAGTTCAGTTGCTCAGTCATGTCCAACTCTTTGCGACCCCTTGAACCACAGCACACCAGGCCTCCCTGTCTATCATCAACTCCTGGAGTCCACCCAAACTGGTGTCCATTGAGTCGGTGATGCCATCCAACCATCTCATCCTCTGTTGTCCCCTTCTCCTCCTGCCCTCAATCTTTCCCATCTTCAGAGTTTTCAAATGAGTTAGCTCTTTGCATCAGGTCCAAAGTTTTGGAGTTTCAGTTTCAACGTCAGTCCTTCCAATGAACACTCAGAACTGATCTCCTTTAGGATGGACTGGTTGGATCTCCTTGCAGTCCAAGCGACCCTCAAGAGTCTTCTCCCAACATCACAGTTCAAAATCATCAACTCTTCTGCGCTCAGCTTTCTTTATAGTCCAGCTCTCATATCCATACATGACTACTGGAAAAATCATAGCCTTGACTAGACGGACCTTTGTTGGCAAAGTAATGTCTCTGCTTTTGAATATGCTGTCTAGGTTGGTCGTAACTTTCCTTCCAAGGAGTAAGCGTCTTTTAGTTTCATGGCTGCAATCACCATCTGGAGTGATTTTGGAGCCCTCAAAAAGAAAGTCAGCCACTGTTTCCACAGTTTGCCCATCTTATTTGCCATAAAGTGATGGGACCAGATGCCATGATCTTAGTTTTCTGAATGTTGAGCATTAAGCCAACTTTTTCACTCTCCTCTTTCACATTTCTCAAGAGGGTCTTTAGTTCTTTTTCACTTTCTGCCATAAGGCTGGCTGCTGCTGCTGCTAAGTCGCCTCAATCATGTTCGACTCTGTGCGACCCCATAGACAGCAGCCCACCAGGCTCCCTCATCCCTGGGATTCTCCAGGCAAGAACACTGGAGTGGGTTGCCATTTCCTTCTCCAATGCATCAAAGTGAAAAGTGAAAGGGAAGTCGCTCAGTCATGTCCGACTCTTAGCAACCCTATGGACTGCAGCCTACCAGGCTCTGCCGTCCATGGGATTTTCCAGGCAAGAGTACTGGAGTGGGGTGCCATTGCCTTCTCCACCTAAGGGTGCAGTCATCTGCATATGTGAGGTTACTGATATTTCTCCCACCAATCTTGATCCCAGGTTGTGCTTCCTCCAGCCCAGTGTTTCTCATGATGTTCTCTGCATATAAGTTAAGCTTAGTTAGAAATTTTAAAGATCTTTCATAGGCCTAGTTTTCAAAATAGGCTTTCCTTTCAATTTTTGCTTTTACTGATAAGAATTACATTGGTTGTTAGAGAAGACCAGCCTCTTTAAAAGTATATACAAAGAATGCAAGGGTTAACTAGAAGGATTTTTCTTGTCTAAGTCCACATCTCTTATGAGATCTGCAAGCTTTTTGACATGAAAAATGGAATTTGGGGATTGGTAAAAAGGATAGGTGGACTTTGAATTGTTTCTAGAGCCACATTTCCATTCTTGTCATGTCAATGTATGGCAAAACCACTACAACGTTGTAATTAGTCTCCAATTAAAATAAATTAATTAATTAAAATAAAATTTTTTAAATGCCATCTCAAATCACAAGAAAAACAACAACAACAAAAAACTTGATTTATAAGACAAGGACAATTGTTTTTAATTCCTCAAAGAATTGGAGCACAGCCCAAACGTCAAGAGACCGACACATCTGACAAACTACGTTATCTCCAATTCACTTCTTTCTATCAGGAAGATCTTCAGCTAAGATGAAAATCAGAAGATCCTAGTGTTCTAGGCTTAGAGCTGTGTGCCTTTGGAATGACTTAGCAAATACGTTCACAAATGCTTCAGAATTTTTTTTCCTCCTTTCCTTCTGGGAACAGAGTTTCATTCTAGCTTAGGAGAAAAGGCCTACAAAAAAATTCCTATTATGTTGTGAATATCAGCTTTCAATTTGTCCAACTTATGACCATGCTGCTGCTGCTGCTAAGTCGCTTCAGTCGTGTCCGACTCTGTGCGACCCCACAGATGGCAGCCCACCAGGCTCCCCTGTCCCTGGGATTCTCCAGGCAAGAACACTGGAGTGGGTTGCCATTTCCTTCCCCAATGAGGTACTAAAATATATATATATATATCCTTGTAAATATCTTGTCATGTTTCGGCCAGGACAAACAGCAAGTATTCCTGGCAGGATGAAACCCCATGGACACAAAAGGCATTGAGAGAGAAGGTACAAAACATAGTACCCTCCCAAGATCCAGCTCTGCCTCCAAAGATAACCAAAAGAAAAACAGAGTCGACAATTTCCTTGAGAGCTGGCAATAGTTCATAGGATTCTAGCTGCAAGCAGAGTGCAACCCACATTTCTGTCCAGCCATATTTTGGCGGCCCCTCCAATATGGTAGTTACCAAGCCAAGCTCTCAGGACACAAAATAGACAAATAAGAAGGCAATAGCCAACCCTGGGAGAGAAAGGAGGGCCAACCAGCGGTTACTGGAAAGCAAAGTCACAAGCCGTAATACAGAGATCTAATTCCTACAGTTGTTTGTTTGTGTTTTTTCCTGCCATTTTAAATCTGGAAAGGGAGAGACAGTATAAAATTATACTTCTTCTGTGGACCAGGCCCCACAGATAGAGATCTGGGAGAACTGACAGGTGAGAATTCTCACCCTTTGCCAGCTTCTGCCAGTTTTCCCAAGATGTGGTCGGCAGGCTCTGCAGTGACTGGAGTGCCCAGAGGTCTCATTCTGGTCCCTAGAAACTGTGGAGGAGGAAGCATGATTTTCCCCTCTACTCACTATGGGGAGTGCCTAACTGAGGCCCCCTTTCCTCTCCAACCCCTTGTGAACAAATAAGCTTGTCTAGGACAGTAAACGTTTTTCACTTCTGGGACTTTCCTGGTGGTCCAAAGGTTAAGAACTTCAAGCTCCAAATGCAGGAGGGCCTGCGGCAGATCCTTGGTCGGGAAACTAGATCCCTAGACACTGCAACTAAGACCCAACACAGCCAAAACACAAAAACAAAACAGAACAAAAAATCTTAGGGAAAAAAATAGTTTCTCACTGGGGCCATTGAAATTCAAGATTAACTTTGGTAAAGCTAATCTAACTTGTTCAGTCTTAAAATTTTATTCACCAAGACCTTACACTGGACCAGTACAGCTTAAGTCAGCCCGCATCAGAGCCCAGAGCTAGTTCATCTTTTTTAACTTTATGTTCTGTATTGTGCACACACGCGTGCATGGGAAGTCCCTTCAGTCTTGTCCGACTCTTTGCGACCCCGTGGGCTGTAGGCCACCAGGCTCCCCCGTCCCTGGATTCTCCAGGCAAGAACACTGGAGTGGGCTGCTGTGCCCTCCTCCAGGGCATCTTCCCCACCCAGAGAGGAACCCACGCCTCTCATGTGTCCTGCATTTGCAGGCAGGTCCTTACCACTGGCAACTCCTGTACGCCCACTGTTTTGTACTGGGGCATAGTCAATTAACAAGCCATGTTGTGATAGTTTCAGGCAAATGTTAACTAGTTCAGTTTTCTGCCAACCCAAGCTGACCCCTGACCCAGTCCCACTCTAAACCCAGTCTGGTTTCTAAGCTGGGACCACTCTGACCCTGGACTCAGTCCAGGTTTTAAGTCGAAACCACTGTAGCGCCGGACCCGATCCAGTTTTATGTGGGACCTGGTCTGGCCCGTTTCTGAACTCAATCCAGAAAATGCAGGGTTCCAAGAAAGTCTGAAAGCTCCTAAGGGAAAAGCTGTGGGACCAGGGTCCAGCACCTGTGAGGGACTTAACCCACCACGTCCAGAGGCAGCGGGGAAGCAGCCGAGATGCAGCGAGCTCAAGGAGCCCAGAGGTGCCTGCACCGCGTTGCTCCTTGCTCCTGGGGGGCTGCCAGGGCCTCCTCTCATCCCCTCTTCTGTCACCAGAAGTGTTGAGGGAAAGGAATGCATATTTAAATGTTTAAGAGTGTATTTGTGCACAAAATCTGTTTGAATTGGGCAGCGTCTAATCTAACAGACACTGGAAAGGAAAATAGCAACCCACTCCAGGGTTCTTGCCTGGAGAATCCCAGGGACGGGAGAGCCTGGTGGGCTGCTGTCTATGGGGTCGCACAGAGTCGGACACGACTGAAGCGACTTAGCAGCAATCTAACAGAAAGGAACTCGTAGGAGTTGTACAAAACTAAAGTCTTCAACAGGCAGAAATGAATAGCAATAAGAAAGTTACACTAGGCAAAAAAGTAGGTTCGTTGTTGCAAAGTTAGTTTCCTTTAGTAGATGGCAGGGGTCTTTCTGGGAGATGACTTAATGGGTACTGATAAGGTGAGTCCTGACTGGTTTAAATTCCACTTCCCAGGAACCTGAAACTGTACCTAATTAAGTCTCGGTTTGGCAGCCTGGAGAAGGAAATAACAACCCACTCCATTATTCTTGTCTGGAGAATTCCATAGACAAAGAAGCCTGGCAGGTTATACAGTCCATGGGGTCTCAAAGCATTGGACACAACTGAGTGAGGCAGCTCACTCACTTGGCAACACGGGGCTGAGCATAAAGGACTCCATTCTGAGCCTGTTGTCTTGATTTTAACCTTTCCTTCTCCATTCCTTCCTTCTTTCCAGCTCTCTTTTCTTTAATAATTTTTTACTTAGTTGTCTCTTTTTAAAATTTTTCTTTGTTATTTGAAAGGGAAATCCAGATGATTAAAGGTGAGCTGTAGAATATTGCTATATTCAAAATGAATAGCCAACAAGGACCTACTATACAGCACATGGAACTCTGCTCAATGTTACACGGCAGCGTGGATGGGAGGGGAATTGGGGGGAATGGATCTATATCTCTGTATATATATCTATATCTCAAATGGCTGAGTCCCTTTGCTGTTCACCTGAAACTCTCCCAACCTTGTTTGTTAACTGACTGGTGATAAAAAGAACCTGCCTGCCAATGCAGGAGACTCAGGATATGTGGGTTTGATCCCTGGGTCAGGAAGAGCCCCTGAAGTAGGAAATGGCAACCCCCTCCAGTATTCTTGCCTGGAAAATCCCATGGAAAAAGGAACTTAGTGGACTACAGTTCACTGGACAGCAAAGAGTCAAACACAGCTAAGCACAGCACAGTAGCCTCAATACAAAATAAAAAGTGTTTTGTTTTTTTTTTAAAGATTAGTGTGAAAAATGAAGCCCTTTTAGCAAATATGTGCATCATCTCCTGGTAGACACTGGTGTTCTAAAGAGGGTCAGAAGATAGAAGGAAAATGCTTAGCTCTTGTCTGCCCACCCTCACCAGAAAAAAAAAAAAAAACCTAAGAGGAAAGACAGCTGGAAAAACAAACTGCAAACTTGGAAAGCATTCCTTATAACCCAGGTAAAGGAAAGGTTTAATGTATTTACTTAGTATCAGGAATGCAAGAGCATAGCAAAGCAGATGTGATTCCTAAACTTTTGTGCTATGCAGTCCACTCACTGTAACACAGTGTTCATACCCAGCGATGGAAAAGGAGAGGCAGGCCAGGGAGCCCGGAAGGGCACCTGGAGCAGCTGGGTGGAGGGGAGATCAGATCGGACTCTGGGTTCCTGAGGAGGTGACTTGTAAGCTGAAACTGGAAGCACTGATGAGAGCAAAGCAGATCGGAGGTGAGAGAGGGGCTGGGGGAGATGCCAAGAAGGGCTAGAGGTGAGGCAGAAGTTCAGTGTGGGGAGTGCCAGTGGTGTGCTGTGAAATAAATTAAGAAGCTCAGAGAGTAGAAGGGAGCTATAAGATGAAGCCATATAATGGGTCTGAAATTTATTCCAAGGGCAAAGACAATTGAAGGGAGTGATATGGCTGAATTTGCCTTTGGAGAAAGAATTATATGGCTGCAAAAAAAAATGGCAATTCACTCCAGCACTCTTGCCTGGAAAATCTCATGGACAGAGGAGCCTGACAGGCTACAGTCCATGGAGTCGCAAAGAGTTGGACACGACTGAGCGACTTTGCTTTCACTTCTCACTTTCACTGATAATCACAATATTTTATTGATCTCATATTTTTAAATAAATAAATAAACTCATAAATAAATCAAACAATGGAAAATGAAATGGCTTCAAGGATACTTTTTAAGAGTAAGTCTCAAACCCCAAAATGAATCATCCCAGTGGCAACATAAGGAGAGTTGCCTATATTTAGTGTAACAGCAGAAGATAGATTTGGAAACACAAAACTCTGTAAGCGGTAGGTGCACAATGTATGTTTGGGGTTATTAACATTCACTTTACTTGGATTCAGCATCCTGTAAGTGAAGAACTTAATGCCAACCCCAGTCTCTTACTTTGTAAAGCTTTTATCCTGCAAGAAAGAAAGAATTAGTAACAATTGGAGAAAAAGTAGTGTAAGTGATATAGACTTTCGCACAGTCAGAATGGCTTAGAAATCTACGTAACCCATTAATGTCTAAATTGTGAGTAATGTCAATCTTTAAAATAGCTAGAAAGGTTTGGATGGATGTGAAATCTCAGACAAAATGAAAGAACTGGATCATTAGCTGGACTTGAAAGTATCCACTACACACGTAAGTACCAAAAATGAGTGGTCTAATATGCAATTCATTTAGAAGTAAGCATTTTATAAATGTTACTATTCTGCCAAAGTTTATCACAAGGCTGGCTTCATTGGGTGGTATCAGTTGAGGTTTGAGCTTAGCTATAATGTATGAACAAGGCTAATTAAGAGCTTCCCTGGTGGCTCAGATATTAAAGAATCTGCCTGTAATGCAGGAGGCCCGGGTTCGATCCCTGAGTTAGGAAGATCCCCCTGTAGAAGGGAAGGGCTACCCACTCCCTTGCCTGGAGAATTCTTGCCTGGAGAATTCTAAGGACAGAGGAGCCTGGCAGGTTACAGTCCACGGGGATACAAAGAGTTGGACACGACCGAGCCACTAACGTTTAGCTTCACTCTCAAAAGCTAATTAAAGAGTTGTAGAGTCTGCATTGGATCAACAGGCACAAACACAGCTGTTAAGGGATGAGGCTACAGCGTCACAATAGGTGAGAGAGGATTTCAGAAATAACTCATAGAAGGTCAGTTAGGAGCATACTTTATGGTTTTTGGTTCAGTGATCTTTTTGTCAACTATTGACTCAGCCATTAGCAAGTCGAATTAATTTACTGACTCCCTACTATGTACCTGATGCAGAATTTTGGGCATGAAGATAAACAATGTTTTCCCACCTTCATGGAATTTTCAGCCTATTGAGAGAGATACATGGTATAAGAATAATAAGAATAAAATTTCAAACAGTGCAAGAAAGAAAATAAAATGCAAGGATAGGATGAAGATGGAAAAGGGGAGCATGGCAACCATGAGAAAACCCTGCTCAGATCTCCAGATGTGTATCACTGCCTTCCAACGTCCATCACCCTATTTACACGAGACACGCTTCCCAGGGCTAGTCCTCGTCACTGACTCAGCTTAGATGTTTGAATCCTCTGATGTATGACTTTGGCCCAAGTATTCCCCCTATGGCCATGACAACTTCCTTTAGAATTTAGCAGCTTAGGATGCTTTTATCCAGACTTCTTTCCTTCCCTCTCTCCTTCCTTCAGAGTCAGAACTGTATTTCTGTGATAGTTTTACCAGCTTTTCATGGGAGGATCCTTCTCCATGTTTCCTCAGAAGCATATCCCTTGATAAATTTTATGCTTGTTTAATTCTGTCTTGACATATGCTTCCTAGGAGGGCTCAGTCTTAACAGAGTTCTTTAGCTAAGCTGGAGAGCAAACTGATTAAGAGGAATAAATATTAACAAGGAAAAAAAAAAAGCTATATGATGATAAGGATGCTGTATAAAGTGCCAGGAGGAAAATATTTCAAGCAGAGGGGACAGTTACACCAAATGCCCCGAGAAAACATACTCGAGTGACAGAAAGAAGGCCACTGTGAAGCGCATAGTGGGAGGCGGGGAGGCTGTTGCCAGCTCACAGTAGTTCTAGGAAGTTTATATGAGCAAAAGGCTGCAGCATCTTCTGAAAGTAAACTCTGATGAAAGTTTACTTTCTTCAAGTAAACTCTGAAAGTTCACCGTAAAGTATCTGAAAGCAAACGCCTATAGGGAGTCAGAGTCCTGTTCCTATCTTATTAACTTTATAACGCTATACTTTTAGGAAAGACATAGCTGAACCAGAGGAAAGAGTGGTAACTGACAAGTCATGAGAATAACTGTTGCTCAGAGTCTGTGGTCAAGCTTGAGGCTGGCACTCCTGGTGGCCTCTGGAAGCTTTTGCATTTGTTGGAGATTTTGCATTTGTTGGCTCTCCTCTGATTATCCTCATCTCTCTGTCCATAAATTGCAAAGCTAAGCCTCACCCCGGGGGTTGCAATTCTGGGGCTATGACCTGAGCATAGCTGCAGTTTGTCATTTAACCAGCCTTTGATTAATACCTGAGATTGGAGGTTGCACAGTCATAAGATGAAGCTATAATTTCAGGACTGTGTGTACATCACAAGGTAGATAAATAAGCAAAGGATCTGTTTCTTCCTCTCTGTGTTCTGGACCTTAATTGACTGAGCATCAAAGGCAAGTGCTGGAGAATCAGACAGGGAAATGAGGTGTGAGGGGGTATGTGTCTGCAAATCTATACTTGCATATACTCAGGTCTTTATATTTTTGCAATAGGAGGACATCCTCTGCTTATTACATTCAAGAACTTGTTTCCTCTTCTGCAAAATAAAGCAGTGATACTGCCAGACACACTTGTCTCATAACAAAGTTGTTGGGGCATCTGAGGGAGCTTAAATAAGAGATTAAATTGCAAATGCTTATCATTTTCCTTTCCTTAACTCCATAAGAAAAATATCTTTCCCCACTCATTTACTTAACATATTTCAACCCCTAAGGTGAATTTTGCCTTCATTGGCCCATTTTATGGTATTAATCCTCATATAAATCCTGGTATTATTTCCTGGTATTATGATGAATTTAGGTAGGAGTGAGCTAAAATATACCCAAGACAGGGGTAAAATATTGGAAGAAAATGGGATAAGAAAGATAAGATCTATGCATCCTGGAAGAAAAAATATTCCCCTTGATCCTCTTCGAGGTCCTCTAGTAAATCTTTTAAATTGTATAATTATCTATTATTGCTGTACTATATATATTTCTTTGAATATAATACTGTGTCAAGATCATATCATGTAAATTCAAGTTTTATGAGTTACAAATAAAATTATAAAACAGATGGGAAATTATTTTAGTGTTATAAGAATGAGAGCGATTGCTATCTTGGGAGCTAGCGTGTTTGATGGTAAATTTTAGACTTTGGATCAGATAACAAGTTCAACTCCTAGCCCTACTAGTTAATGATTTTAGAGACTTGGCCACTATGAGGAGTTTCCAGGAGTAACTTTAATCACCAGTTTTCTCATGGAAGAGCAAATAATATAAAAATTGTCACTTCCGAAGTTTGTGATGAAGATCAATCTTAACATGCACGGCGGCGGCTGTGGCTGCGGCTGCTGCTGCTGCTGCTGCTGCCGAGTCGCTTCAGTCGTGTCCGACTCTGTGCGACCCCATAGACGGCAGCCCACCAGGCTCCCCGTCCCTGGGATTCCCCAGGCAAGAACACCGAGTGGGTTCCCATTTCCTTCTCCAGTGCATTAAAGTGAGAAGTGAAAGTGAAGTCGCTCAGTCGTGTCCGACTCTTAGTGACCCCATGGGCTGCAGCCCACCAGGCTCCTCCGTCCGTGGGATTTTCCAGGCAAGAGCACTGGAGTGGGGCGCCATTGCCTTCTCCGTCTTAACATGTGAGTTGCTTTGAAACTACAGATGGCTGTGCTGCTGTTAGCTTTAGGTATAGATGCATGTATAAAACTCCTGAAATATTCTTACTCTTGGCATATTCCTAAGTTAAATAACACTTTCTATTTTTCAGTGCTAGTTTTACTTTTTATTATTTCCTCATCTTGGTTCTGTATTCAGAACTACACATGATGTTAATAATAAATGGTCAGCATTTATATAAACACATGAACCCATCTCTAGCTACATTTCTGAGGTCTCTTATTTTGTAGTTAGGAGAAAATGAAGAAAAATTCAATTGAAAAAGAGCTGAAGAGATCCATGAGGGAAAAACATGGAAAGTGATGGAAAATGGGTGTCCCCCAGAATTTGAGCTCCCCTAAACACAAAGCATTAGTGTTTTGAATAGCAGGTACTATAAGGATCTGTATCCTTCCCCAAATTCATTTGTTGAAATCCTAATGTCCAGTGAGATGGTGTTAGGAGATGGGGCCTTTGGGAAGTGTCATGAAATTGGAGTACTTATGAATGAAATTAGTGCTGGCTCATATAAGGAGACTCCACAGAGCTCCTTCTGCTTTGTGAGGATGTAACAAGAGCTCTGTGACCCTGAAGAGGGCACCCTCATCTTGGGCTTCCAGCCTTCAGAACTATAAAACAAACAAACAAACAAACAAAAACCACTATTGCTTATAAGCCACCACTCTGTGGTATTTTGTTACAGCAGCCTAAATAGACTAAGACATCAAAAGGAGCCAAAATTTGATGCAGAACTTGGGAAGAGCTCTCTCCTCCTATCCCTGACTTTCAGGATCTGTTCTCAACTCACTGTCATATAGAACCAACCTTCCATTAGCAACACAAGGCCACATTCCGTTGGTGGAAAATAGTAGCAGAAAGCAAAGCTTCTTCTAGTGCAGGTAAAAGTAGAGATAACTCAAGAGTCTGAGCAGAAAAGCCATGAAAGGTAGCACACAGCGGTGAGTGCATCTCCTGGACAGCTCTGCGTGTATATGTGAGGCACCCCTTTGAAGACCCATTCTCAGAGTGAGGCCTTCATACTAGCGCTACTTGGGTGATACTCATTAGTTCCGCAGACTTCAGGGCTACACTTGAGTATAATGTATGTGAGAAGAGGTGCATAGGAGAGAGAGAAAGAGATACTGGATGGAGGGGAAGAGAGCAAGAGAGAGCTAGTGAGCAAGAGAAAGAGGAAATTATGGAAATGCAAAGAAATACGAAATTAAAGGGCCGTGACAATTGCATTCAGCATTTACTAACTGTCAGATGCAAATGTCAAGCACTGTCACGTGTCTGCGTGTGGGGGTGTGCGTGAGCACGGACATGCATGCTCTTAGTTGCTCAGCTGTGTCCAACCCTGCGGCTCCATGGTCTGTAGCCTGCCAGGCTCCACTGTCCATGGAATTCTCCAGGCAAGAATACTGGGTTGGGTTGCCATTTCCTATTCCAGGTGATCTCCCCAACCCAAGGATCAAACCCATGTGTCTCCTGCATTGGCAGGCAGATTCTTTACCATGGAGCCACGTGGGAAGCACATATATATAGTTATTGATATATTACAAATAATATACGATTATAACATTATACATTTAAATAAATTAAATTTTAAAGTTAGTTACATATCTGTGTTATTATGTGTACATACATGTGTGTGTACATAAACACACTTGCATACACATAGCGTACATACATAATCACTTATTCCCACAGCGTTCCTGAGGTGGGTATATATTAGTACCCACGTGATATCCTGTCTCTTGAAAGCTGAGACCTAGAGAGACAATAACTTGCCTAATGATATATTGTTACTGAGTAAAGCATCTGGGCTCTGAATCCCAGAAATCTTTCTTTTAGATTCAGGCCAAAATCTTTATATTCTGCTGCCTGGCCTCAAGAAGAGAGTTGTTTTGTTTGTTTTAAGACAGATCTTGAAAGACGAGAAATGTGGTGATGAGGGCTTCATCTAGCAGAAGGAATGCCACGGGCAGAAGTGTTTAGCACATGTAATAGAGTGGTGGAAAGTAATGCTAAGTGGCTCTTGGTAGGCTACACAGGACAAGTGGTTTGCAAACTCCGGATTCTTTTTTTGCAGACTGCCATCTAAGGCTCAAGGGATTATGTCATATGGTGGTAGAAATTCTAATGATGAAAGCTTTCATCAGCTCTTACTTTAATTACACATGATGAGTTTGGGAACCCTAGCGACTCACAATGAAAATAGTCAGCTATGGTAGCTGTTGCTCTGATGTTTTATCTTCTCGCATTTGCATTCCCCAGAGCGATGTCTCTGGACAGAGTTAGTGTGCCCAGACAGTGAAGGTAGCTTCCAACGTCTAATATTTCCCAGGAGATCAAACTCTTGTCTCACATCACCTCTCCTCTGCCTGCTGCTCTGAGGAGTCCCTGCAACCATTCGTCCTTGAACAGAGGTTGGATCATCTTCTCTCTTATTCCCTAAGCACAGGACTCAGGACTTTGAGGCAATATGACAACATGTGACTGGCCATGGTTCCAAATGGCCCCTCTCTGTGGACTCATTGTTTTCACACTTTCTGGGCTTAGGAACATTTCTCCTTTGCAAGGGCAGATGCCAAAGACTCAAATTTCCTGCCAACTTAGTTAACAAGCACTTATTGATCACTTATTGAGTATAGAATGCCAAGTGAGTGTATTGGAAGATGCAAAATAAATAACAAATACGGTACCTGTAGAAATATAGACACTTTGGGAGCAGAAATCATTCTTGGAAGAAACTTAAGATGGTTATAATTTAACAAGATACAAATGCAAAATGGTTTCTTATATTTCATTATTATTATTTTTCATCATTTCTAACGATGGGACCAAAGGGAACTGGGATACCTAATGGCTCCTAAATGCTGCTCTGAGGATGACAAACACTCAGCACAGACCCACTGAAGCCAAGAGCATCATGTGACCTGTGGTAAAATCAGTGTGGGCTTGAGCAAAGCAAGCACATGTTTACTTCTCTGAACTGTGGAGGCTGATAATCATTCCTGCATCACTTGTGGCTCAGACTTTAAAGACTCCTGATCCAGATCTTCTAGGAGGAAAATCTGCAATTTTGTTTCATGAGTTCAGGAGTAAGGGGATTTTTAGTAGAAGTCTAAGATGTTTTAGTGAAGTGTTTGGGTAGAATGTGTACGTGTGGAGCAATGCAGTATAAAAGTGATTAGGGTGGCATTGATCAAGGCCAGTTTCTTAGAAAAGTGTGTTTTTAATTCCTTTCTGTGAGTAGTGAAGGGTGTACAATAACCCAAAGATGGGAGGGCATTCCAGGAAACATTCCAGAAAATCTTGGATTTCATACAGGCTAATTTGGATACTGGGCAGGGTTAGAAGATTTAAATATGGAGGCAATAACAATTACCTACAAAAGATATGTAATTGACAGATAAAGGAAGGCCTTAAATATTTGGATGATATTTCTCAATTAATCATATTTATAAAACTAGATAGTTATTCAGAAATTAACACTGGTTCCAAAGTAATTTAGAATGACACAGTCAAACATGTTTAATTAATAGATGTGAAATTATTCTAATCTCTTCTGAGAGCAGATGAGAGACAGAGTTAAAGGACAAGGCTGCTTTCTAACTAATCACAAAATATGATGTCTTTTATGTTGAATAAAAGGAATCAGAGCTTCAAGTTAAAGGAGAAACAAGTGAGATAATGGTGAGGGTGAGAAATGGAAAAGGGAGAAGGAAAGAAGCTTGAAAGAAATATACATGGAAGACAAGAGGGAAAAGACAACAAGGTTCAAATGGGGCAGAGGTGACGCCAGATTTAGACATAAGCTTTGAAAAAGACCCTGTTCTAAGAAATTGTGAAGTAATCTGAGCTATCTGATCTGGAGAAGCCACATTTTGGAGCTTTTGAGAAGCTGCAGAGAAGCTATGAAATTGAGAGATGTGTCTCAGCCATACATACCATTTCTCCTTTCAAATTCACCATTGAAATGATCCATTCTTTCTTCTGCAGGAAGAGCCGAGATGGGCTTAGAGGGAGACCAGAAGGTGGGACTAGTGGAGGCCCCTCCAAGGAGAGGCCCAAGACCAAGTCCTGGAGACTCTCTGCCAATGACTGCCCTTCTAGGTCTTTCTGACTACGGGCTGATCAGCTTTCCTCATCGTTTGCTCCGTTGATTTGAGTTGTAAGGGAATGGGAACCAGGACCAACACTAAGAAGTTCAGGCATTACGGACTTGGGTGCCACAAGAAATTAAAAGCTGGGGTACAAGAATATTTAATGTTGTCACCTTTCCAGTCCTGGGTTCTTGCTGCTCTTTGTTCTTCTAGAAATCAGTTAGATGAAGTGCTTGCTGTAGAACGCTCATCACTGAGTCAGGGAATGGGGTCTACATTCTACAGTCTATCAGGGGATTGACATTGAGACCTCGGTGTCATCCTTGATTCCCTGCTCCCACATCCAGTCCGTCTCTAGGTTTATCCTACTTTCAAATTATTTGTTCAGTTATCTCCACCTTTAATATCTATGTTTTTGTCACACTGTCACTTTTACTTACCTGGATCCCGGTAAATGCCTCCCCAGTGGTCTTTTGTCTCTACTATCATTTCCCATCCTTAATCTCATCTGTATAATCTGATCTTTCTGCAGCCAAGAAAATCTTCCAAAATGCAAATGTGATCACATCTTCCCTCTGCTTTGCTAACCATCCAGTGGTCGTCCATTGCAGTCATGTACAAACTGCAGGCACCTCTTGATGGACCTGCATAACCTGGCCCCTAATCCCAGCCAACTGGCTAATTGATATATTTTTTTAAATACCTGTAGCTTTTAACTCTGATATCTTGCCCTCCCCCTTGCAATCAATACTCTAACCAAGTTCAATTGCTCTCCTTTCCTTGACTATGCAAGCTGTTGTTTCCCTTCTAGTCTTTTGTACATTCTTTGCCCTTCTCTTCACATACCCCTCCACCCTTGTCCTATTTATCTCAATCATTTCCTTCCAAAAGTCTCCCTTGCCACAGGAATGTGTTATGTGCCCCATAGGGTTTTCACATTTGCCCTGATGCTTATTCTCTTCCACACGCTCATATCCTGCGGCGAGTGATGGAGTATCAGACTATGCTTGGCTTCTTCCTCACCATGTGTCAGAATTTAGCCCAGTGTCTAGCACAAAGCCAGGAATTAACACTTACACATGACTTTAATATATTTCTACCAGGCATTTCACAAATCCTCCAATGTCTTGTAGATAAACAAGGATTTTATGTCCAGAGGAATTGCTAGTTAAATTGATATCCCTAAGAACTCTGCAGGAAAAAAAAAAAATATATATATATATATGAAGAATATATACACAAACACATACATATATATTCTCCCAAATGCCAAATGCAAGTGACTTTAAACCTGTTCTGAATGTGGGCTCACCTTATCTTACGGAGTTAATGATGTGTGGTTTATGGTGTAGTTACAACATGATGTTACATGTGTGGGGGAGAAATGGGGGACATGTTGTATAACAACATGGCAACAAGTTTTCATTTAATTCATTTATCTCATTACCACAAGAGTCAACTGGAATAAATAGAAAAAAGAGGGGGTGCTTGGATGTCAGTGTCACTCAGACTCAGGTTCAGACTCTATGTTCGGTATATACATATCCCCTGAAAAGCCTTAGCTAAGTAATTTAAGCTTTCCTAGTCTCAGTTGCCTCATTTGTAAATAGGAATGAAAACACTTCCTCCAAGTACTAGAGAAAATATGCCTGTATCACCTAGTAAAGCAGTTGGCGTATAGATTTTTAAAGTTAATAAATATTCTAAATGAAAGTGGAGTGAAGTGATGGAACATGGCTTATTTTTTATTCAACATGTTTTCATCCAGTTCGCATTGTGTGATAGGCATTTGACTAGACTGGAATACAAAACAACTGTGTCATTCCACCCTGAGGAAGCACAGGCTAAAAAAAAAAAATGACAGAAATGGTGACCTGATAGCCTGACGTGTGGTGTGCCATGTGCCTTAGTGCAGAAAGGGCACGGAAAGGGAACTGAAAATCTCAATAATGGCATATGTTGAGGGGGTAAGGGGAGATGATACCATCATTGCATTGCTGGCTATAGAACACATGGGTAAGGCATTCTGGAGAATATTCTAAGGTACGCCCAGTCAAGTTAAGTGTTGGGGTAGTCTTGTTCTGCAAAACTTTTCTGGGTATATGTTCAAAAGGAATCTTCATACATACTTATAAAGGGATGAGAAGAGGGTGTTCATTGCAGGGTTGGGTGGAAGCAGTGTAAGAGTCTCTACTTGGAGCCGTAGGCAGCTACACGTCTCAGGGCATCAAAAGGTCACGGGACACAGGATTCCAAGGGTACAGCGGCCACATGTGTGGATCTGGAATACAGAAGAAACAGAAGGAGACACGTAACTTGCCATCTGTATGTGTGTGTGTGTTAGGCAGTCATATCCAACTCTCCGCAACCTTATGGACGATAGCCCGCCACAGTCCTCTGTCCATGGGATTGTACAGGCAAGAATACTGGAGTGGGTTGCCATGCACCTCCTCCAAGGAATCTTCCTGACCCAAGGATCAAACCCAGGTCTCCAGTATTGAAGGCAGATTCTTCACCATCTTAGCCACCAGGGAAGCCCAACTTTCCATTTACATACATTAAAACCGTATTAACTACAAAATAATAAACAAAAACTAGGTTACTAGGGTACTTGGTTAAACACACTAATCACCTATAATGTGGGGAAGGAAATGGGGATACAAGTGAATAAAATAAATGAAGCAATAGTAGGTCCTCATAATGAAAATCATAAAAAGTTGTTATGAGGAATATCCACTGGGGAAGGGAACAAGTAATAACACACAATTTTTCTTAAGGTTAAGGGGAAAATGCCACAGAGCAGCTTTCATTCTTCTAACAAATATTTATTTTTGCTTCACATTGTCCACTAAGAAAAAAACAAATTACAAAATACTCCAAATCCCTGAAGCTAATAGCCCTTAGACTTTTGTAGTGGTGAGACAGTCTATAAAGAGCTACACAGATTAATACACACTGTGGCTTCATAGGGCAGAAAGGTTATGAAAAGAGGGAAGAGAAGGAATTAGTGATTGTAAGGAAGAGCATGGCACACTCAAAATAAGGAAGCCAACAAGGGTCTGTCCAAAAAGGTGACATTTGAACAGAGATGTAAAGAGCCCAGATGGGTCTGGGAAAGACCCATCTGAGAATCCAGGCAGGGGAAGATAGGGTTCTGCTGCCATTTCCAACAGGGAGGAGGGAGTTTCCCCAAACCAGCTGGCAATGCTCAGACACTAGCTGGATGTCCTACAACTCAGCTCAATTCTGACAGTACCTGGAGGTAGCATCAGATCCCATAGCTTAGGAGCTCAGTCCTGCAGAACTGTGCTTCCACCCCTAATTCAGACACCAGGATCAAGACTTGGTTCTCACACAGGGACTCCAATCTGTTGGCCTCCACTGGCACCCAACCCCCATCCTTATTGTTGTTCAGTCACTAAGTCTTTTCCTAAATCTCACGTTATTAACATAACCAAAACACCTTTAATGCTCTCTTCCTTTAGGAAACTCCAAGGATTTTCTGAGGTCTGTGCTCTGAGCTTCTTTGAGCATGGAGATCAAATATATATTTCTTACTACTAATTGCAATACCACAGAGAATAAATACAAGACTATTAAGGCGTGGATGGATGAGCAATGAATGAGTCCATGGTCTTGAGACAGAAAGAAGGCCAGCATAGTGAAAGTGTAAAGAAAAGAAGAGTTAAAATAGAAGCCATTAGCCAGACTTTGTAGAAGCTCAGGGGAAGGCAGTGGGTTTATATATTATTCTGCATATTATGAAAAGTCAGTTTAGAGTTTGAGCTGGGCAGTGACAAGATGGGATTTCTTTTTTTTTTTAAAGTTCTCCTGGGCTCTTGTTGGGAACCCTTTGGGAAGGCAAGGTCTAGAGTGAAAACAGGGAAGTCAGGCAAAAGACTATTTCAGTCATCCAGACAGGAGATGATGGTAGTGTCCTTGGGTGTAATCAGGGCTGCCATGGAAGATTCCTTTTTTTTTTTTTTAAGTAGATAAGCTCAGGAAAGGACATTTTATTTATTTTTAAAAATTAATTCATTCATTTCAGTTGGAGGCTAATTACAATATTGTAGGAGGGTTTTGTCATACATTGACATGAATCAGCCCTGGGTGTAGAAGTGTTTCCTATCCTGAAACCCTCTCCCACCTCCCTCCCCAGCCCATCCCTCAGGGTCATCTCAGTGCACCAGTCCCGAGCACCCTGCCTCATACATTGAACCTGGACTGGTGATTAGTTTCACATATAATAATATACATGTTTCAATGCTGTTCTCTCAAATCATCCCACCCTCGCCTTCTCCCACAGAGTCCAAAAGACTCTTCTATACATGTGTGTCTCCTTTGCTATCTTGGATATAGGGTAATCATTACCATTTTTCTAAATTCCATATATATGCATTCAGTTCAGTTCAGTTCAGTTCAGTCGCTCAGTCGTGTCCGACTCTTTGCGACCCCATGAATCGCAGTACGCCAGGCCTCCCTGTGCATCACCATCTCCCAGAGTTACACACACTTATGTCCATCGACTTGGTGATGCCATCCAGCCATCTCATCCTCGGTCGTCACCTTCTCGCCCTGCCCCCAATCCCTCCCAGCATCAGAGACTTCTCCAATGAGTCAACTCTTTGCATGAGGTGGCCAAAGTACTGGACCTTCAGCTTTAGCTGATTTCCTTCCAAAGAAATCCCAGAGTTGATCTCCTTCAGAATGGACTGGTTGGATCTCCTTGCAGTCCAAGAGACTCTCAATTGGTTGGATGGCATCATCAACTCAATGGACATGAGCTCGAGCAAGCTTCAGGATTTGGTGATGAACAGGGAAGCCTGGTATGCTACAGTCCACGGGATGGCAAAGAGACACGACTGAACTGAACTGAATATATAAAATACTTGATCGTTCTGTCATTCCAAAATTCCAGAAGACTAGTAAAAAGTGAGTGTAATAAACACAGATACGTGTCCAAATGGGTGTTGGATAAACTTTGGTTAAAATCTTAGGCCTGCCATACAGTAGTTGAGTGGCTTGTATCTCACCTTAAGCCTCATTCAATTTGAATTGTCCCATTTGTGTGGCTCAGCTGGTAAAGAATCTGCCTGCAATGTGGGAGATCTGGGTTTGATCCCTGGGTTGGGAAGATCCCTTGGAGAAGGGAAAGGATACCCACTCCAGTATTCTGGTCTGGAGAATTTCATGGACTATTACAGTCTACTTGGTCTCAAAGATTCGAACATGACTGAGCAACTTTCACTTAACTTCACTTCATTTGTAAAGTGGGTCCAAGTAGTAATACCCACTCTACTGCTGTAAGATACATACTTAATGAAGTCCTTGGAGTTGATAAATTTTCAACAACAACAAAAAATTAAAAAGACAAACTGCTAACATCTTTGATAAAATGCATAATTTTACCAAACAAATTTAGCACTTAAAGTATATTAGCTATGCCTTGAAATTAATAAAGTTGATTTTTATTGTCACTTTGAAAAGGAAAGTGAAGAGAGTTGGAGAAAGCATTCACTTCTCTAAAAGGCTCCAGACTTGGAGATTCTCTTGTCAAGCAAAAGACCAGTTCTTTTGAATGAAATGAGAGACTTTATTCAAAAAGACTGTTGGGATAAGAGAAAACTGACAACTACCATACAGAAACTTTTCCATTGTAAGTCGTGTGCATTTTTTAAAGATTAGGCAGAAAAGTTTTATTTTGTGGGAAACGAAATAAATTTTCATATATTAAGACACAAGGAAATCATTCAGGTTTATGCATGAGTTAATTTGAGACAGCCCGTCTCTGCCCTATCAAACATACACTGTCTCTCTGCTTTCAGTTCAGTTCAGTTCAGCCGCTCAGTCGTGTCCGACTCTTTGTGACCCCATAAATTGCAGCACGCCAGGCCTCCCTGTCCATCACCAACTCCCGGAGTTCACCCAGACCCACACCCATGGAGTCAGTGATGCCATCCAGCCATCTTATCCTCTGTTGTCTCCTTCTCCTCCTGCCCCCAATCCCTCCCAACATCAGAGTCTTTTCCAAGGAGTCAATACTTTGTATGAGGTGGCCAAAGTACTGGAGCTTCAGCTTCAGCATCATTCCTTCCAAAGAAATCCCAGGGCCGATCTCCTTCAGAATGGGCTGGTTGGATCTCCTTGTAGTCCAAGGGACTCTCAAGAGTCTTCTCCAACACCACAGTTCAAAAGCATCAATTCTTCAGTGCTCAGCCTTCTTCACAGTCCAACTCTCACATCCATACATGACCACAGGAAAAACCATATCTTTGACTAGACGGACCTTAGTCGGCAAAGTAATATCTCTGCTTTTGAATATGCCATCTAGGTTGGTCATAACTTTTCTTCCAAGGGTAAGGGTCTTTTAATTTCATGGCTGCAGCCACCATCTGCAGTGATTTTGGAGCCCAGAAAAATAAAGTCTGACACTGTTTCCACTGTTTCCTCATCTATTTCCCATGAAGTGATGGGACCAGATGCCATGATCTTCGTTTTCTGAATGTTGAGCTTTAAGCCAACTTTTTCACTTTCCTCTTTCACTTTCATCATATGTTTATGTGTTCATGGCTGAGCTGGGTCTTGGTTGCAGCACATTAGCTCCTTGCTGCTGTGTGTGGACTTTTTCTAGCTCCTGCAAGTGAGTGCTACTCTCTAGTTTTGGTGCATGGTCTTCTCATTGCAGTGGCTTCTCCTCTTGTGGAGCATAGGCTTAGTTCTTCCACAGCATGTGAGATCTAAGTTTCTGGACCAGGAATCAAACCCATGTCCCCTGCATTGGCAGGGGGATTCTTAACCACTGGACCATCAGGAAAGTCTCTGCTTTAATTATTAAAGAAAAGGGCACACTGCTGCTGCTGTTGCTGCTGCTAAGTCACTTCAGTCGTGTCTGACTCTGTGTGACCCCATAGATGGCAACCTACCAGGCTCCCCTGTCCCTGGGATTCTCCAGGCAAGAACACTGGAGTGAGTTGCCATTTCCTCCTCCAATGCATGAAAGTGAGAAGTGAAAGTGAAGTCGCTCAGTCATGTCCGACTTTTTGTGACCCCATGGACTGCAGCCTCCCAGGCTCCTCCGCCCATGGGATTTTCCAGGCAAGAGTACTCTAGTGGGGTGCCATTGCCTTCTCCAAAAGGGCACAGTGACCACAAGTAAAGAATGTTCATGTAAAAAATGACTCCCTCCTTATGTGCCAAGGCCATACTGTATGTGCTGTACATGCAAGTAATTATCTATGTTTCTTTTTTTTTTTTAACTTTGGAGAAATGCATCTCTGATTTATTTAATGTTCTTTGTTCTGATAGATATACAGCTATGCTGAAAACTCTGCTTCTCTGGAGCAGTTTTGAGTTACCTGGGAAGCAAGCTTCTGAGCTATTCTCAGTTGGCTCAAAAAAAAAAAAAACTCCTTTTATTCTTATTATTGATTCTTATCATTGACAGAGGAGTAGGGTGAGCAGGCGGCATGATTGGGTAGTTGAGCAGGAAATGTCAATTTTGCTGTCAGCCTGTTCTCAGGATGAGGCATTGAGAGTGGAGAGATCTGTTTCTCATTTTAGTTTCAAGAAAATTAGAGGTACCAAGAGAACGTTTCAGGCAAAGATGGTCTTGATAAAGGACAGAAATGGTATGGACCTAACAGAAGCAGAAGATATTAAGAAGAGGTGGCAAGAATATACAGAACTACACAAATAAGATATTCACCACCCAGATAATCACGATGGTAATCACTTACCTAGAGCCAGACATCCTGGAATGGGAAATCAAGTGGGCCTTAGAAAGCATCACTATGAACAAAGCTAGTGGAGGTGATGGAATTCCAGTTGAGCTATTTCAAATCCTGAAACATGATGCTGTGAAAGTGCTGCACTCAATATGCCAGCAAATTTAGAAAACTCAGCAGTGGCCACAGGACTGGAAAAGGTCAGTTTTCATTCCAATCCCAAAGAAAGACAATCCCAAAGAATGTTCAAACTAGTGCACAATTGTACTCATCTCACACGCTAGTGAAGTAATGCTCAAAATTCTCCAAACCAGGCTTCAGCAATACATGAACTATGAACTTCTAGATGTTCAAACTAGTTTTAGAAAAGGCAGAGGAACCAGAGATCAAATTGCCAACATCCGCTGGATCATCAGAAAAGCAAGAGAGCTCCAGAAAAACATCTATTTTTGCTTTATTGACTATGCCAAAGTCTTTGTGCGGATCACAATAAATTGTAAAAAATGCTGAAAGAGAAGGGAATACCAGACCACCTGACCTGCCTCTTGAGAAAAATGTATGCAGGTCAGGAAGCAACACTTAAAACTGGACATGGAACAACAAATTGGTTCCGAGTAGGAAAAGGAGTACATCAAGGCTGTATATTGTCACCCTGCTTATTTAACTTCTATGCAGATACATCATGAGAAACGCTGGACTGGAAGAAGCACAAGCTGGCATCAAGATTGCCAGGAGAACTATCAATAACCTCAGATATGCAGATGACACCATCCTTATGGCAGAAAGTGAAGAGGAACTAAAAAGCCTCTTGATGAAAGTGAAAGAGGAGAGTGAAAAAGTTGGCTTAAAGCTCAACATTCAGAAAATGAAGACCATGGCATCTGGTCCCATCATTTCATGGGAAATAGGGAAACAGTGGAAACAGTGGCAGACTTCATTTTGGGGTGCTCCAAAATCACTGCAGATGGTGATTGCAGGCATGAAATTAAAAGATGCTTATCTTTGGAGGGAAAGTTATGACCAACCTGGATAGCATATTGAAAAGCAGAGACATTTCTTTGCCAACATAGGTCTGTCTAGTCAAGGCTATGGTTTTTCCAGTGTGCATGTATGGAGTTGAGAGTTTGACTGTGAAGAAAACTAAGCACCAAAGAATTGATGCTTTTGAACTGTGGTGTTGGAGAAGACTCTTGAGAGTCCCTTGGACTGCAAGGAGATCCAACCAGTCCATCCTAAAGGAGATCAGTCCTGAGTGTTCATTGGAAGGACTGATGTTTAAGCTGAAACTCCAATACTTTGGCCACTTCATGCATGCTGGGAGGGATTGGGGGCAGGAGGAGAAGGGGATGACAGAGGATGAGATGGTTGGATGGCATCACCGACTCGATGAGCATGAGCGTGAGTGAAGTCTGGGAGTTGGTGATGGACAGGGAGTCCTGGCGTGCTGTGGTTCACGGGGTTGCAAAGAGTCAGACACGACTGAGCAACTGAACTGAACTGAACTGATCTGCTGGATTCCCAATGCTTGCTTAAAATTTAAGGTGGGTCAAAGGTCAGAACCCTTAGAAGATGAAGCCTGGCTGATATTTGTTAATGTGATGCTAAGGAGCATTTTGTCCAGATCAGCCAGCTATTCATTGAAGAGACAGAGAAGAGGGTGTATATTCAGCCTTATCCGAGGTCAACCAGAGGGCTGCCCCAAGTCCTACCTAGATTCTTTAGGGCAAGTGTGGTGCTTAGAGTAAGTCCTTTCCTGGAACACACAGCAGGAAGAATTCCTAATCATCTTCGATTTCCTATGTATAGGGATGAGGTGAAGTCCAACATTTATCTAACATGTAACAAAATGTGTAACATCTTTGGTACAACCTATTCCATCCCACAGTTAGTGTCTGACCAGAGCAATGTGGGGAATCTGGTTTCGCATGGTCACTGCACACATGGTGGTAAAGATAAGGCATGAATTTTGCAAGAACTTGTGCAACCTTTATTTTGGAAGTTTTCACCTTCTAAACGTTAGGCCTTTGTTGTTGTTTTTTAGTGTGAGGTGCTCTCAGCTAAGTACTTTGGATATCTGTTGCTGTTGTTACTGTTTGTGTGTCTTTCTTATCACTAGGCTTCTCACCAGCCCCAAGTCCAGTGGAAAATTGCTTCTAGGCATGCTCTACTTGTTGTTAGGACTAGGCCATTATGAGAATAAACTTTTCCTTGAGAAATGTCTTCCTGCAGATCCTTATAGAGACATAAGTTGAAGTTCATTAAAGGGATTCATGCCTAGTTCATGAAAATGTCTTTGCCTCTAAGGCTTTCATATTATTAACTTTAAGTTTCTGCCATATTAACAATTATGCTATTATTTTTCCATTTTTGAAATTTTGATTTAATGTTTTATACCCCTTTTTCCCCAAAAGACTAATTAATGTGACTATGTAATACATGTAAGAAATAACTGTTATGTTTTACTGAGTTCACTGGTAATTTTCCCATCATTCTTATTGAAATGTGGTCTCCAGATTCCAAATGTTCACATGTGTTGCTCACATGCACAATAGATGTGTGCATTTTACTGGTGGTCTTCTCCCTTAAAGTTTCAATTCTTCTGTGCTGATCTAGACTGCTCCTGCCACATGGCTGTCCTGTGAATTCTCTCAGCCTCTGTGTTGGTTATACTGAATCCTGATCATTCATGTTTTTCCTTTCTGAATTTACTCCTTTGTTTTATAGAATAAACCTTCTAGTAGCTTCCTCTTTATCCCCATTGTTATAAGTTTATAACCATTTTATTCCTTTAGTTAGTAGGTGGTAAGTAAAGGAACACCCATGTGATCAATCCCTATTTTTAATACTTTTTTTGCTCATAAATGATATTTTTAAAAGAATTTGGAAATTAGGCCTAAGTGATAAGGCTACTTTCATCATTAAATTTAAAATTCTACAAATTCAAAACTAATTGCATTTACTAACCATTATCTTTTCAACCTAGAAATAATATTTGTATTATCTTATCAATCTAAGAGTTAAAATTTTTTGACATGCCAATATTTCATATAATAAAAGAAAAGGAATTGGTGAGAAAACAATGAAGTAAACTGTTAATCAATTTCAAAGGAACAAACACCAATTCCAACTATTATACGTTTGTTTTCTATTTACAATACAGGATGGCCAGAACCGTGGAGAAATATAAGCTTTAAAAACTGAAAAATGTTTGTTGATTTTGCATCCCACTTTTAATCTTTTCATGCTTAACTTTGTTAACTAGATAACTGACAGCATCCTTTTCCTTTCTTCATCTTTTTTTTTTTTTTCTTTTCTTTTAAAAATTTTCTTTGAAGTATAGTTGATCTACAAAGGAGTGAGGGATTAGTTTGGAGATCAGGATTGACATATCCACACTATATATAATATGGATAGCCAACAAGGATCTACTGTATAGCATGGGGACTCCACCCAATGCTCTTTAATGACCTCTGTGCGAAAATCATCTTCATGCATGTTCGACAGACAGGCACGCATCAGTTCAGTTCAGTTCAGTCGCTCGGTCGTGTCTGACTCTTTGCGACCCCATGAATCGCAGCACGCCAGGCCTCCCTATTCATCACCAACTCCCAGAGTTCACTCAGATTCACACCCATTGAGTCAGTGATGCCATCCAGCCATCTCATCCTTGGTCGTCCCCTTCTCCTCCTGCCCTCAATCCCTCCCAGCATCAGGGTCTTTTCCAATGAGTCAGCTCTTCGCAGAGGTGGCCAAAGTACTGGAGCTTCAGCTTCAGCATCATTCCTTCCAAAGAAGTCCCAGGGTTGATCTCCTTCAGAATGGACTGGTTGGATCTCCTTGCAGTCCAAGGGGCTCTCAAGAGTCTTCTCCAACACCACAGTTCAAAAGCATCAATTCTTCGGTGCTCAGCCTTCTTCACCGTCCAACTCTCACATCCAGATGACTAAGTTGTGATTGGAAAGAGGTATATATGACATATGAAATCAGCATTTAAACTAATTCTCAGTTGACTTTATTGAATAACCAACAATAAGTATAAGAAAACAATCCTATTCATAAGCTATTCAGACTCTCATGAATAAAAGTAGTTAAAAAGGAGGCCCTGACTGCTTTGCTCACTGTGTAGCCTCAGAATTCACTTGAGTGCCCAGTATCTCAGGAAATGCATGCTCAGTCACTGTTGTGTTCAACAATTTGTGACCCTACGTATGATAGCAGGCCAGGCTCCTCTGTCCATGGGATTCTCCAGGCAAGAATACTGGAGTGGTTGCCATGTATTTACCATGTATTTGTATTGAAGGGATCTTCTTGAACCAGGGGACAAATCTGTGTCTACTGCATCTCCTGCACTGGCAGGTGAATTGTTTATCATTGAGCCATCTGGGAAGCCCAAGTGGGTAATATTTGCACCTAAATGAATACTCTTATAATTAGCTTTCAAAATTATTGTTATCTGAGGATTCTAATTTATATAGCTAGTTTTCTAATTCCTTTTATTGTTTCTTTATTTATATATCTCCAAAATAAATTTTTTTCCACTAATGTTAGAATTGTGACTTTGTCCTAAACTGGACATTACTTCCCAATGTGAATATATATATATATACACACTTCTGTTGCTATATGTAACATTCTTATTAAGAATTTTGCAGCTGCTAGTGCTGCTACTATTATTATAATGATATATTATGGTAAGGAGTCATGTATGGATGTGAGAGTTGGACTATAAAGAAAGCTGAGCACTGAAGAATTGATGCTTTTGAACATGGTGTTGGAGAAGACTCTTGAGAGTCTCTTGGACTGCAAGGAGATCAAACCAGTCAATGCTGAAGGAAATCAGTCCTAAATATTCATTGGAAGGATTAATGCTAAAGCTGAAACTCCAATACTTTGACCACCAAATGTGAAGAGTGACTCATTTGAAAAGACCCTGATGCTGGGAAAGATTGAAGGCAGGAGGAGAAGGGAACGACAGAGGATGGATGGCATCACTAACTCAATGGATATAAATGTGTAAGCTCTGGGAGTTGGTGAAGGACAGGGAGGCCTGAAATGCTTCAGTCCATGGGGTCACAAAGAGTCAGACATAACTGAATGATTGAACTGAACTGAACTGAACTGATAATCCTAAAAGATGATATTGTTAATGTACTGCATTCAATATACCAGCAAATTTGGAAAATTCAGCAGTAGCCACAGGACTGGAAAACATCAGTTTTCATGTCAATCCTAAAGAAGTGCAATGCCAAAGAATGTTCAAACTACTGAACAATTGTACTTATCTCACACACTAGCAAAATAATGCTCAAAATTCTCCAAGCTAGTCTTCAACAGTACATGAATCAAGAACATCCAGATATTCAAGCTGAATTTAGAAAAAGCAGAAGAAACAGAGATCAAATTGCCGACATTTGTTGGATCATAGAAAAGGCAAGAGAATTCCAGAGAAACATATACTTCTACTTCATTGACTGTGCTAAAGCCTTTGACTGTGGATCACAGCAAACTGTGGAAAATTCTTAAAGAAATGAAAATATCAGGCCACCTTACTTGCCTCCTGAGAAATCTCTATGTAGGACAAGAAGCAACAGTTATAATCAGACATGGAACAATGGGCTGGTTCCAAACTGGGAAAGGAGTATGTCAAGGCTATATATTGTCACTCTGCTTATTTAACTTATATGCAGAGTACATCATGCAAAATGCCAGCTGGATAAAGCACAACTGAGATCAAGATTGCCAGGAGAGATATCAATAACCTCAGATATGCAGATGACACCACCTTTAAGAGCCTCTTGATGAAGGTGAAAGAGGAGAGTGAAAAAGCTTGCTTAAAGCTTAATATTCAAAACATGAAGATCATGGCACCTAGCCCCATCACTTCATGGCAAATAGATGGGGAAACAGTGGAAACAATGTGGCATTATTTTTCTGGGCTCCAAATCACTGCAGATGGTGATTGCAGCCATGAAATTAAAAGACACTTGGTCCTTGGAAGAAAAGCTGTGACAAACCTAGACAGTGTATTTAAAAGTAGAGACAATACTTTCTCAACAAAGGTCAAAGTGAATGGTTTTTCTAGTAGCCATGTAGAAATGTGAGAGTTGGGCCATAAAGAAGGCTGGGTCCCAAAGAATTGATGCTTTTGAACTGTGGTGTTGGAGAAGACTCTTGAGAGTCCCCTGAACTGCAAGGTAATCAAACTAGTCGACCCTAAAGGAGATCAATGCTGAATATTCATTGGAAGGACTGATGCTGAAGCTGCAGCTTCAAAACTGTGGCCACCTGATTGGAAGAGCTGAGTCATTAGAAAAGACCCTGATGCTGGGAAAGATTGAAGGTGCGAGAAGGGGACACCAGAGGATGAGATGTTTGGATGGCATGAGTTTGAACAAGCTCCAGGTGATGGTGAAGGACAAGGAAGCCTGAAGTGCTGCAGTCTATGGGGTTACAGAGTCAGACATGACTGAGTGACTGAAGGAAGAGCAGGATGCTGATAATAACAAGAATGATTATGAATTTGACATAAAAACATCACATTCTTCTTAAAAGTTGGATACATCTCAGCTGCTTTCATGGAGAACTCACTGTACCTCTAATAAGAGCAAAGCCCTTCACCATCCACTTTACCTTCTTTCACGTAGACATATGCAAATCATCTTAATTAATTCATTTTTTTTCTATTCAAAAGTCTTCTCTGTCTGCCAGTTTCATGCTCCTTTCTTCAATCTCCCACTAGGGCAGGCAACACACTCCTGTTTTACATTTTTGGGTCAATCCCAGCAGGAGAGAGATGATACAGGAGAATATTTGAAGAATGTATATTTACAAAGAGACTAACTCTCTCTCTCTCTCTCTCTCTCACACACACACACACACAAGATTAAAAGAAGTACCTAAATAGAGGAGGAAGCAGAGGCCAATGGTAGCAGAGCTGCCATAACCCCTATGTGATAAGGAACAAGTTGAGGAAAAGGAAGAGAGTCAGGTGGAGTCTTGAGAGAACCAAAGTCCTTCAATAAAGGGACACGACCAAGTCAAGACAAACTCTCTGGATAGGAGTCAGAGAAATAAACAGAAAATTGCCAGAGAAGTATGCTCCCATCAGCCTCTTCCCTTCTGCTGATCCCAGGCTGTAGTTTAATCCCAAAAGATGCCAGAGTGCACAGGAGCTTGTGATGTGATTAATGTGGGTTAGGAACCTGGAGGAGAGAATGAGGTGGAAGGGTGGAGACCAGGTGTGGAGTGGAGTCTTCTGGCACAGTCTATACCTCTGTTCCTCAGCATCTATTCTCCTGTTCCATCCTGCTTAGTCATAAATCCTGAAGAGCAGGACAACTTATACTATAGACTTAATACTGTTTCAAGTTCGTTTCTTTATTTCAGTTCAGTTCAGTTGCTCAGTCGTGTCTGACTCTGCGACCCCATGAACCACAGCATGCCAGGCCTCCCTGTCCCTCACCAATTCCCAAAGGCTACCCAAACCCATGTCCATTGACTCAGTGATGCCATCCAGTCATCTCACTCTCTGTTGTCCCCTTCTCCTCTTGCCCTCAATCTTTCCCAGCATCAGGATCTTTCCAAATGAGTCAGCTCTTCGCATCAGGTGGCCAAAGTATTGGAGTTTCAGCTTCAACATCAGTCCTTCCAGTGAACACCTAGGACTGATTTCCTTTAGGATGGACTGGTTGGATCTCCTTGCAGTCCAAGGGACTCACAAGAGTCTTCTCCAACACCACAGTTCAAAAGCATCAATTCTTTGGTGCTGAGCTTTCTTTATAGTCCAACTCTCACATCCATATATGACCACTGGAAAAACCATAGCCTTGACTAGATGGACCTTTGTTGACAAATTAATGTCTCTGCTTTTATTTTTTTTAATTTTTATATTTAAATTTATTTATTTTAATTGGAGGCTAATTACTTTTCAATATTGTATGTGGTACATATACACAATGGAGTATTACTCAGCCATTAAAAAGAATACATTTGAATCAGTTCTTTTTTTTCCTTTTTTAAATTAATTTTTATTTTTTTAGTTTGTTTTGCTTTACAATACTGTATTTGTTTTGCTACACATCGACATGGATCAGCCACGAGTGTACATGAACTCCCAATCCCGACACCCACCGCCCCCCTCCCGCCCCAACTAAAAATAAAATCAGCCACTGTTTCCACTGTTTCCCCATCTATTTCCCATGAAGTGATGGGAGCAGATGCCATGATGTTAGTTTTCTGAATGTTGAGCTTTAAGCCAGCTTTTTAACTCTCCTCTTTCACTTTCATCAAGAGACTTTTTAGTTCTTCACTTTCTGCCATAAGGGTGGTGTCATATGCATACCTGAGATTATTGATATGTCTCTTGGCAATCTTGATTCCAGGTTGTGCTTCCTCCAGCCCAGCATTTCTTTATTTGGGAACCACATAAAACTGAAATACATGTCACATGATACAAAGGTTGGAAAAACATGTCCAAATGTGACATATGTTTGCTTCTGAAACCCAAAAAGTTTTCCAAGCACAGTGTCACTTTCCTTCATGAGAGGATATTAAATGCACCTTCAGAGCTCATCTTGATTCTGGTGGTGGAATGGCTTAAAAGAGTATCTTGGTCCTTGACTTTTCAAAGAAAGGGTTCAGCAGACAGACCAAGGTTGTGTAATAGAGACAGCGTTTATTAGAAGCAAAGTGTGGACGATCACATGGGTGAAAAAACAAGTTTGCACACAATAGGGCAGCTTAGTTTGCTTACATGGGAGCAGTTTTCCAGACTGTCTCTGGTCAGTCTTCTCACTTGGGCCCATGTTTGGTCTGGCAAAAGGCAGCGGGAGACCAGTTGCACCTGCTCAGCCTGGGACCTGACTATTTTCTACCTCAATCTGACAAGCACTAGGTTATGGACTCTTACAACTTCACTAACAGATTGGGTTTCTGATTTTTTCCAGAGTTTATTTTCAAACCTCAAGGCAGAAATGTCTTGTTAAGTTGTAGAGGGTGCTTCCTGATTACTGATCTTAGTATCGTGAAGTCATCAGTGCCATGAGCCAATGTGATGTTTTATGGAATATCAAGTTGATCAAGGCCCCTCTAGATTATATCATAAAACAGACCCAAAGAAAGGGCAAAGGGCATAGAAGGAGCAGAGGAAGAAATAGGAAGAATTGTCAGTACTCTGCACATGCAGGCTGGTTTTGATTTTATGTACTGACTGCACTAGAAAGGAGCATATCTGACAAATAAATAGCTGAAGATCAGGAACGAGGAGTTATATTGAAGTATGCCACTAAAACATTAAACAAGCAAACCAACAAACACAAAACAATAGCAAACACACACACACACACACACACACAAATCCATAATGAGTTGTAAATTGCATCATTACTTGGCTTAGATCATGAAAACCTAATGAGATGCTCCATGATGCATCTGGTCTTTTTTCCTGATATGTAACTTATATGTGAAGTGACTATGGGTTAAGAATCACCACTCCTGCATCTATAGACTTTGATAGTATTCCTCCACTCTACCTATTTCAGGAGCATGGAATTACTTTTGGTACACTCTCTCTGATGGTGAATGTCTGGAAGCTTTAACTTGGCTTTAACTTATATAATAGCCCTTCCTTTATGACTCAGATCATCAATTTTAGTATTCTCCTAGTTATTAAAAATGTCCATTTCAGCTGTACATTCCTGAGATTGTGGAAATATTGAATGATATGGAATGTGGAAATGATTGAATGATAGATAGTCTGCTGCTTCATCTGTTTCATCAGTCTGTTTCATCAGACTGTTTCATCAGTCATGTCCAGCTCTGTGTGACCCTATGGATTGTAGCCTGCCAGGCTCCTCTGTCCATGGAATTCTATAGGCAAAGAGTACTGGAGTGATTTGCCAGGCCCTCCTCCAGGGGATCTTTCAAACCTTGGAATCAAACCTGAGTCTCCTGCATCACAGGCAGATTCTTTACCACTGATCACCAGGGAAGCCCAAATGATAGTCTAATCTCACATATAAACTCCATTCCAATTTGCCAAGTTACTGAATTTTACTCTTCTTCTACAATATGCCAACATATCAGGTTCACTGAGTTCATTAAGTGTAGGCCATTGCTGATTTGAGTCTGATTCTGGCATTTTTTTTTTCATAATTTCTAGATACTTGCATCAGGCATTAAATTCTAAATTCTAATTTGGTTCACTGTTATTAACAAATTTGAGTTATCTGAGATTTACATTATTTCCCTCTTTGTCTAGTATCCTCACAAACTTCAGCTCTTATGCTCCTTGGGATCCTACAGAAAAATATTGGAAAGGTCTTATAATTCTCTTAAGTTCTCTGGTGGCTCAGATGGTAAAGCATCTGCCTGCAATGCGGGAGACCCAAGTTTGATCTCTGGGTTGGAATGATCTCCTGGAGAAGGAATTGGCAATCCACTCCAGTACTCTTGCCTGGAAAATCCTATGGACCGAGGATCTTGGTAGGCTACCATCCACTGGGTCGCAAACAGTCAGACATGACTGAGCAACTTCACTTTTCTTTCACTTTGTGATTCTCTTAATATGCAGATTATATATCTCCTCCTGGACCATGTGTTATATCTTTTGATCACTGTAGACAATGTCAAGTTCAAACTCAAACATTGCCCTCAAGAAAAAGAAAGAAAAGTAGTTTCTGGAGAATTGGTACTGAGCTTGAATACCCATAGGAGAGATTCAATGTAGAGGTGGCCTAAGATCCCTCAGATAGGAGGATAAGTTGCCACTTATGGCATAATCATTTAACGAAGATATTAGATGTTTAGTTTCTCCACCTCAGTTCTGTTTGCCCAAATGTCCTAAGGCCTCAGTCTTTTCCCATCAGCATCATTACTGTAAGGAAAGAGACTTATTAGGATACAGGGTTTCATCTGTTTTGCTGCTTTGAGACCCTCACAAAGCTAGGCTGATTTCTAGGTGTATCTTCCCATCTATGACTATTAAAGATAAGAAATTTCAGAAGTACTATGGAGTCTTTGGTCTCCAAAACTGTCTTAATTTTAGAGTCCTAATTTTAATTTGTCTTTGTTTTTCTATGTATGTCCTTTAGAGTGTTATGGAGTAACCAGGTGATTCCATAATCACTCAAGAATTTTTGTTGCTATGTTGTGTTGAGGAACCCCAAACCACCCCCTGGTTCAGTGATTTTCAAGGAGGATTATAAGACTCTCCTATAGTCTCATGAATGCTATGATTTATTATAACTAAAGAATACAAAGCAAGTGCACAAAAGGAAAAATGTATTGGGTGAAGTACAGAGGACACCGGACATAAACTCTCTCCTTCCCAGTGGAGTCACACAGGGAGTGCTTAATTATTCCAGTGAGATTGTGACAAAAAGTATGCAATATCTCCCAGGGGAACTCATTAGGCACTCTGTTCCCAGGAGTTTTATTGAGGGCTGGTCATGCAGGTACTCACTGGAGACCAAGTGCTGAAATTTCAGACTCCCAAAGGAAAGCAGGCACACAACAAAAAGTACATTGTTGTGTACATCAGAAAATATGGTGTGTACCTAAGTACATAGTTTTTGCCATCAAACATCAAATATACCTGAGGAAAATCACATTTTCCAAATAGTTTAGGCATAGAGAAACACTCTTGGTTTTGGGAATGGTAAGAACCCCCTTCCACAATCTAAATTTCCAGATGTCAGCTAAGAGCTTATCTTGCAAGTAGGCCTTGGAAAGGGTAGGGGTCTCAGTGACACTTTTTTGCAGCCCACTAACTCAGTGCAAAGAAACATGTTCTTTCAAGACCTTGCTTTCTGATTGCACTGTATCCCAGGTCCGCCTGAAAATTTGAAAAATTATAGTATTTTTCAGTGCTATGAGTTGCCTGTGTCTTATTTTCACCTGCAATGGAAGTTATTTATGTATTCTTTAAATCTATGACAAACAAAACCCCAGAATCCCATTGTTATTAGGTTTTATTATAATATAGTTGCTTTATAACATTGTGTTAATTTTTATTGTATAGCAAAGTTAATCAGCTATACATCTCTTGAGAAACCTATATGCAAGTCAGGAAGCATCATTAGAACTGGACATGGAACAACAGACTGGTTCCAAATAGGAAGAGGAGTACGTCAAGGCTGTATATTGCCACCCTGCTTATTTAACTTATATGCAGAATACATCATGAGAAACGCTGGCCTGGAAGAAACACAAGCTGGAATCAAGATTGCCGGGAGAAATATCAATAACCTCAGATATGCAGATGACACCACCCTTATGGCAGAAAGTGAAGAGAAACTAAAAAGCCTCTTGATGAAAGTGAAAGAGGAGAGTGAAAAAGTTGGCTTAAAACTCAACATTCAGAAAATGAAGATCATGGCATCTGGTCCCATCACTTCATGAGAAATAGATGGGAAAACAGTGGAAACAGTGTCAGACTTTATTTTTTCAGGCTCCAAAATCACTGCAGATGGTGACTGCAGCCATGCAATTCAAAGACGCTTACTCCTTGGAAGAAATGTTATGACCAACCTAGATAGCATATTCAAAAGCAGAGACATTGCTTTGCCAACAAAGGTCCGTCTAGTCAAGGCTATGATTTTTCCAGTAGTCATGTATGGATGCGAGAGTTGGACTGTGAAGAAAGCTGAGCACCAAAGAATTGATGCTTTTGAACTGTGGTGTTGGAGAAGACTCTTGAGAGTCCCTTGGACTACAAGGAGATCCAACCAGCCCATTCAAAAGGAGATCAGTCCTGGGTGTTCTTTGGAAGTAATGATACTAAAGCGGAAACTCCAGTACTTTGACCACCTAATGCAAAGAGTTGACTCATTGGAAAAGACTCTGATGCTGGGAGTGGTTGGGGGCAGGAGAAAAAGGGACAACAGAGGATGAGATGGCTGGATGGCATCACCAACTTGATAGACATGAATTTGAGTAAACTCCGGAGTTGGTGAGGGACAGGGAGGCCTGGCATGCTGTGATTCATGGGGTCACAAAGAGTTGGACATGGCTGAGCAACTGAACTGAACTGATACATACACATACATCCCCTCTTTTTTAGATTTCCTTCCCATTTAGTTCACCACAGTGTATTAAGTAAGTTTTCTGTGCTATACAGTAGATTTTCATTAGTTATCTATCTTTTTTTCTTTAATTAATTTTTATTTTTTTAGTTTGTTTTGCTTTACAATACTGTATTCGTTTTGCTACACATCGACATGAATCAGCCACGAGTGTACATGAACTCCCAATCCTGACCCCCACCTCCCCACTCCCGCCCCACACCCTCTCTCTGGATTATCCCCGAGCATCAGTCCCAAGCATCCTGCATCCTGCATCAAACCTGGCCTGGCCATTCATTTCACTTATGATATCACACATGTTACACTGCCACTCTGCCAACCCATCCCACCCTCTCCCTCTCCCACATAGTCCAAAAGGCCGTTCTATACATCTGTGTCTCTTTTACTGTCTTGCGTACAGGTTTATCATTACCATCATTCTAAATTCCATATATATATGTAAGTATACTGTATTGGTGTTTTTCTTTCTGGCTTACTTCACTCTGTATAATCGGCTCCAGCGTCATCCACCTCATTAGAACTGATTCAAATGTATTCTTTCTTGTATATAGTACTGAATATATGTCAGTCTCAATCTCCCATTTCAACCCACCCTCATCCCATCTATGTCCATATGTTTATTCTCTATGCCTATGTCTCTTTTTTTTTTTTTTGCAGATAAGATTGTCTATACCATCTTTCTGGATTCCACATATATGTGTTATTAATAATATATATTTGCTTTTCTCTTTCTGACTTACTTCACTTTGTGTGAAAATCTCTAAGTTCCATCCACGTTTCTACATATGACCCAATTTTGTTCCTTTTTATGATTGAGTAATATTCTATCATATGTATGGACCACATCTTCTTTATCCATTCCTCTGTTGATGGACTTTTATGTTGTTTCCATGTCTTGGCTGTTGTAAACAGTGCTAGAGTGAACACTGGTATAGATGTGTCTTTTTGAATTATGTTTCTCTAAGGAAATTCTCTGGCAGTCCAGTCATTAAGACTTCATCCTTCCCCTGCTGGGGTGATGATTTTATCCAACTTTGAGAACAAAGAATCCTACATACAGTGTGGACAAAAACAAAACAAAAAACAGAATCCCATTTTAAATACCTTTTTATTAGGCCCACTTATGGTGGTAGTTATTATATCAATCTGTGACCCAACAGAAAACAAGTGAAATAATGAAATTTGAGATATGTCAAAGGGGAAGTATTTACAAAGGTCAGAATAGTGAGACTTCATAGAATGAGACAGAAACGCAGGACCACCACCAGCAGAGTTGCAAACCACTTAGGCACTAGGAGATATTAGAAGGATAGTTTTATGCACACACAAAAATGAAAGGGAAACCTAGGAGAACCAGTGGTCCATCCTTTCCTGGGGGATGCAGCCAGCTGAAGCCATCCAGGAAAGAAGCACCCTGAACTCACTCTCATCCCATTTTTGTGATCTCTCACAGTACTGCATGTAGGTTCAACCCAGTCAGAGCCCACAAGCCAGAGGGCCTGATATAATCAATATAGGGCAGATCCTCAGGACATGGGCCAATCTGAAAAAGATTACAGAGATTGACCTGGAAGAGCAACAGAAGATTTGGGGCATGAACTATAGTTTCCTTTCCATTTGCCACAAATTCTGCATCCTTTGATTCAAATATGTTCTGACATCTCACATTCTCAAATAATAATTCTAAAAATGAATTACAAGTAATGAACTTCCTTTCTCCTCCTTGGCTAAATATTCAAATCTCATCAATACCTACCAGTTTTCCCGAAATTTACTATTAAAATGTACTTCTGTGTTTTAAAAAAATTGCAGTTTTATTTCTCACTGTTTTCTCATTTTGTTATTCATTGAGTATCTTAATGTCCTTAATAACTATTCATTTTGTACTGTAGAAAAAAAAATCTTGTGTTTTCAAGCTCCTAATTGGCAAGTGCTCTATCAGTTCAGTTCAGTCGCTCAGTCGTGTCCGACTCTTTGTGATCCCATGAATCGCAGCACGCCAGGCCTCTCTGTCCATCACCAACTCCTGGAGTTCCCTCAGACTCATGTCCATTGAGTCCTGATGCCATCCAGCCATCTCATCCTAGTTCGTTCCCTTCTCCTCCTGCCCCCAATCCCTCCCAGCATCAGGGTCTTTTATGTTTTGCTAAATTAAAACAAGGTATTGGCCAGCATTCTGAGCATATAAATTTGGCATTCATGTTTTTTTTTTTTTTTTAAATCTTTGCCAAAACCTAGCTCAGTAAAATGTTTACCGGAGAATAAGAGGCATTAGCTTATGTCAAGAGACTAGGATTCTAAGCACTTCTTATGCCTGTCAGAAACACATCTTGATCTGGGAAATTTCTCTCAATCTCAGCATCCTCACTTGCAGCTTGGATGTTATCATCTCTGATACCTCTTCCAGGTTTAAGAGTCTGTTTGCTGATTTCAGTTCAATCATCTTTAGAAAATTTTTCTATCCTTCCCCCTAACTGGAAATACAGAGTATTTTCAAGAGGACATCAAATTTCTATGCCAATTATTCTACAGTTTTGAAGTGTTCTTCTGAGAGTCAACTTGTCCAAAAACAACTTTTGTGATGCAATGTTCCCATCTGATTTTAAATGTTAGAATTATAAAACAAACTTCCACCGATATTGGCATTTCCTCATTATCCCATTACATGCTTTATTCGTTTACATCTTAATGATAAGACAGTTCTCTTGTCTGGATTTTACTATGCCTCTTTTCATGTTTATATATAAACATTACTGCATCTAAACTATACATTAAGCATTTTAGACTTTATTACTTTTAAAAAATAATTAATTTATTTTAATTGGAGGCTTATTACCTTACAATATTGTAGTGATTTTTGCCATACATTTACATGAATCAGCCATGGGTATATATGTGTTCCCCATCCTGAATCCCCCTCTCACCTCCCTCTTCATCCCATCCATCAGGGTCATACCAGTGCACCAGCCCTGAGCATCCTGTCTCATGCATTGAAACTGTACTGGCAATCTCTTTCACATATAATATACATGTTTCAAAGCTATTCTCTCATATCATCCCACCCTTGCCTTCTCCCACAGAGCCAAATTACTGTTCTTTACATCTGTGCCTCTTTTGCTGTCTTGCATATAGGGTCATCATTGCCATCTTTCTAAATTCCATATATATGTATTAGTACACCATATTGGTGCTTTTCTTTCTGACTTACTTCAGTCTATATAACAGGCTAATAGGCTCCATTTTCATCCACCTCATTGGAACTGATTCAAATGCATTCTTTTTAATGGCTGGGTAATATTCCATGTATATATATATACCACAGCTTTCTTATCCATCAATCTGCCAATGGACATCTAGGTAGCTTCCATGTCCTGGTTGTTGTAAACAGTGCTGTGATGAACATTGGGATACACATGTCTCTTTCAATTCTGGTTTCCTTGGTGTGTAGGTCCAGCAGTGGGATCGCTGGGTCATAAGGCAGTTCTACTTCCAGTTTTTTAAGGAATCTCCACACAGTTCTCCATAGTGGCTGTACTAGTTTGCATTCCTACCAACAGTATAAGAGGATTCCCTTTTTTTTGCACCCTCTCCAGCATTTATTGATTGTAGGCTTTTTGATAGCAGCCATTCTGACCAGTGTGAGATGGTACCTCGTTGTGGTTTTGATTTGCATTTCTCTGATAATGAGTGATGTTGAGCATCTTTTCATGTGTTTGTTAGCCATCTGTATGTCTTCTTCAGAAAAATGTCTGTTTAGGTTTTTGGCTCATTTTTTGATTGAGTCTTTTATTTTTCTGGAATTGAGACACAGGAGCTGCTTGTATATTTTTTGAGACTAATTCTTTGTCAGTTGCTTCGTTTGCTATTATTTTCTCCCATTCTGAAGGCTATCTTTTCACCTTGCTTTTCACCTTCCTTTGTTGTGCAAAAACTTTTGTTTAATTAGGTCTCATTCATTTATTTTTGCTTTTATTTCCATTACTCTGGAAAGTGGGTCATAGAGTATCCTGCTGTGATTTATGTCAGAGAGAGTTTTGCCTATGTTTTTCTCTAGGAGTTTTATAGTTTCTGGTCTTACATTTACTTTTGAGTTTATTTTTATGTTGGTGTTAGAAAGGGTTCTAGTTTCATTTTTTTACAAGTGGCTGATCAGTTTTCCCAGCTGCTGCTGCTGCTACTGCTAAGTCGCTTCAGTCGTGTCCGACTCTGTGCGACCCCATAGACGGCAGCCCACCAGGCTTCCCTGTCCCTGGTATTCTCCAGGCAAGAACACTGGAGTGGGTGTTTTCCCAGCACCACTTGTTAAATAGAATGTCTTAGTCCATCGTATATTCTTGCCTCCTTTGTCGAAGATAAGGTGTCCATAGGTGAATGGATGTATCTCTGGGCTTTCTATTTTGTTCCATTGACCTATATTTCTGTCTTTGTGCCAGTACTATACTGTCTTGATGACTGTAGCTTTGTAGTATAGTCTGAAGTCAGGCAGATTGATTCCTCCAGTTCCATTCTTCTTTCTCAAGATTGCTTTGGCTATTAGCGTTTTTTTTTCATATTTCCATACAAATTGTGAAATTATTTGTTCTAATTCTCTGAGAAATAGCATTGGTAGCTTGACAGGGATTGCATTGAATCTATAGATTGGGTAGTATAATAATTTTCACTATATTGATTCTTCCAATCCATGAACATGGTATATTTCTCCATCTATTTGTGTCATCTTTGATTTCTTTCATCAGTATTTTATAGTTTTCTGTATATAGGTCCTTTGTTTCTTTAGGTAGATTTATTTCTAAGTATTTTATTCTTTTCATTGCAATGGTGAATGGAATTTTCCCTTAATTTCTCTTTCTATTTTCTCATTGTTAGTGTATAGGAATGCAAAGGATTTCTCTGTGTTAATTTTATATCCTGCAACTTTACTATATTCATTGATTAGCTCTAGTAATTTTCTTGTGGAATCTTTAGGGTTTTCTATGTAGAGGATCATGTCATCTGCAAACAGTGAGAGTTTTACTTCTTCTTTCCAATCTGGATTTCTTTTATTTCTTCTTCTTCTCTGATTGCTGTGGCCAAAATTTCCAAAACTATGTTGAAGAGTAATGGTGAGAATGGGCACCCTTGTCTTGTCCTGACTTTAGGGGAAATGCTTTAAATTTTTCACCACTGAGGCTAATGTTTGCTGTGGGTTTATCATATATGGATTTTATTATGTTGAGGTATGTTCCTTCTATGCCTGCTTTCTAGAGGGTTTTTATCATAAATGGATGTTGAACTTTGTCAAAGGCTTTCTCTGCATCTATGGAGATAATCATATGGTTTTAATCTTTCAATTTTCTGGAAGGTTTTTATCATAAATGGATGTTGAATTTTGCCAAAGGCTTTCTCTACATCTATTGAGATAACCATATGGTTTTTATCTCTCAATTTGTTAATGTGGTATATTACATTGATTACTTTGCAGATATTAAAAAATCCTTGCATTTCTGGAATAAAGCCCATTTGATCATGATGTATGATCTTTTTAATATGCTGTTGGATGCTGTTTGCTAGAATTTTGTTAAGGATTTTTGCATCTATGTTCATTGGTGATATTGACTTGTTTTCTTTCTTTTTTTTTTTTTGTGGCATCTTTGTCTGGTTTTGGTATTAGGGTTATGATGGCCTCACAGAATGAGCTTGGAAGTTTACCTTCCTCTGCAATTTTCTGGAAGAGTTTGAGTAGGAAAGGTGTTCACTTTTCTCTAAATTTTTGGTAGAATTCAGCTGTGAAGCCATCTGGTCCTGAGCTTCTGTTTGCTGGAAGATTTCTGATTATAGTTTTGCTTTCTGTGTTTTTGATGGGTCTGTTAGGATTTTCTCTTTCTTCATGGTTCAGTTTTGGAAAGTTATACTTTTCTAAGAATTTGCCCATTTTTTCCAAGTTGTCCATTTTATTGGCATATCGTTGCTGATAGTAATCTTTTATGATCATTTGTTTTTCTATGTTGTCTGTTGTGATTTCTCCATTTTAATTTCTAATTTTGTTGATTTAATTCTTCTCCCTTTGTTTCTTGATGACTCTGGCTAATAGTTTGTCTATTTTATGTATCTTCTCAAAGAACCAGGTTTTAGCTTTGTTGATTTTTGCTATAGTCTCTTTTGTTTCTTTTCAATTATTTCTGCCCTAATTTTTATGATTTCTTTCCTTCTACTAACCCTGAGGTTCTTCATTTCTTCCTTTTCTAGTAGCTTTAGGTGTACAGCTAGGTTATTTATTTGATTTTCCTCTTGTTTCGTGAGGAAAGCTTGTATTGCTATGAACCTTCCTCTTAACAGGTGGCTTGTCAAGGTTTCCTGGTTAGGGAAGCTTGTATCAGTGTTCTGGTGGGTGGAGCTGGATCTCTTCTCTCTGGAGTGCAATGAAATGTCCAGGAGTGAATTTTGAGGTGTCTATGGGTTTGGTGTGACTTTGGGCAGCCTGTATATTAATGTTTATGGCTATGTTCCTGCATTGCTGGAGAATTAGTGTGGTATTTCTTGCTCTGGAACTTTTTGGCTCTTGGGTGGAGCTTGGTTTCAGTGTAGGTATGGAGGCTTTTGGATGAGCTCTTGTCGATTAATGTTCCCTAGAGTCAGGAGATTTCTGGTGTTCTCAAGTTTTGAATTTAAGTCTCCTGACTCTGGTTTTCAGTCTTATTCTTACAGTAGCCTCAAGACTTCTCCATCCATACCTCATTGATGATAAAGCATCTAGGTTAATGGAGAAAAGATTCTCCACAGTGAGGGACACCTGGAGAGATTCACAGAGTTACATGGAGAAGAGAAGAGGGAGGAGGAAGATAGAGGTGACCAGGAGGAGAAGAGGGGGAATCAAAAGGGGAAGAGCAAGCTAGCCAGTAATTAATTCCCTATGTGCTCTCTACAGCCTGGAACACCCAGAGACGTTCACAGTGTTACATGGAAAAGAGAAGAGGGAGGAAGGAGATAGAGATGACCAGGAGAGGAGGGGGAGTCAAAAGGAGAGAGACAGATCTAGCCAGTAATCAATTCCCTAGGTGTTCTCCATAGCCCAGAATACCCAATTCACAGCATTATGTAGAGAAGAGAAGGGCAAGGGAGGAGATAGAGGTGGCCTAGAGGAGAAAAAGAAGAGTGAAAAGAGGGAAAGGACAATCAAGCCAATAATCACACCCTAAGTGAAAATGGGTACTGAAGACTGTATTCTTAAAGGTACAAAATTGATAACAAAGACCAAAAAGCAAAGATTAAAAATCTAAAGTAGAGGTTAGACTCTCAAAACACAAAATTTAAAAAAAATCATAAAAATTATAAAAAAAATATTTGGAATTTGCTTTAAAAATAGAGTCTTTCTTTGCAAGGTAATAGTAAGTTATAAAAATGAAAATTAATGGAAAAATAAAGGGCTCAAAAATTTTAAAAATTACAATAGTAAAATATATCTAGGAATTTCGCTGAAGCTGTTGTGGGCAGTGTGGGGTCAATTCAATTTCAGATAGTTCCTTGTCCTAGCTTATACTTCTTCTCGTGGTCTATAGGCATCTTCCAATGTAGTTGGTGCTAACTACAGGGTTTTAATCTATTGCACCTGTCACTTCCCAAGCGGTTCCCTCTGTTTATTTTGGCTTCTTCTGTTTGCAAGTCTCTTCAGTGTCTAATTTCCACCCTGACATAAGCAGGTGGAGATGGTCACTTATTTAGGCTCATTTGTTCAGTTGTGCTGTGGGGAAGGAGGAACACTGCAAACAAATACCACTGGCATGTGTGGGGAGTGCTCTCAGTGTCTGGGCCACACGGGGTTTGCCCTCACTCACAGCGTGTGTGCTTTCTCAGTCTACACTGCTCAGGCTCCAGGTTGGTCTGCAGGGGAACTGTCTAAAGTGGAACTGGGTTGTGTGCACTTCCCAGGTCTAAGCTGATCAGGTTCAGGTTCTCAGGTACTCCACAAAGGCACAGACTTGGTTGGGTCTGCATTTGGTGTCCTTCCCAGGTCTGAGCAGTTCAGGTGACCAGGTGCTTGGCGAGTACACTCTCCCCAGGTGGGCAGTGTGTCTTATCACCTCCCCCATCCCGGTCGCTGGATTTCCTGGGTACGCAGCAGGAGTGCCGTCTCAGGTGTGCCATGTGTCTCCTCTGGGGAGCTGATCTCTGACTGTGGCCCTCCTGTTGTATGTCAACTGTCCAGGATCCCAGGAGATGTGGTTAGGAACTGGGGGCCTACTCGCAGTTTGGTAGAGGATGCTATCTCTTGGGGCTGAGTTTGCCTCTTTCCGGCTCTGTTGCTCGTCTGCCTCCCTGCCTCTGACAGGGGATAGGCTGTTCTGTGGCCAGCTAGCTCTCCTCTGGTATTTGCTCAGTCCTTTTTTCTGTGAGTGGGCCCAGAAGTGCCTTAGGTTAGAGCTTTTCACAGGAAAGTTCTCTCTCTCTCTCTCTCTCTTTCTTTTCTCTCTCTCTGATTATTCCATAGTTTGGGTTGCTATCTCATGTTAGGTCTCTGATTGTCCTCAGGGCATTCAGGCCTGGTCCTTACTCTAAGCAATGTAGCCCACTCCTCCCTGTTCAGCCCCTGCTTGCTGCTGACAGATGCAAGCATCTGGGCTACTTCTCTGCTGGGAGTTGCCGTTAGGCATGTAATCTGTGGTTTTATTGATTTATTTTTTCCTCCCAATTATGTTGCACTCTGAGATTCCAAAACTCCCCACAGACCCACTGGTGAGGGTTTCCTTGTGTTTGGAAACTTCTCCTCTGTTAAGACTCCCTCCCTGGGATGAGTCTCCATCCCTAACTCTTTTCTCTCTCTCTTTTTTTTTTTTTTTAAATCTTTTATATTTTGTCCTACCTCCTTTCAAAGACAATGGGCTGCCTTTCCGGGTGCCTGGTGTCCTCCGCAAGCATTCAGAAATTGTTTTGTGGAGTTTGCTCAGTGTTCAAATGATCTTTTGATGAATTTGTGGGGGAGAAAGTGGTCTCCCCATCCTATTTCTCCATCTTAAGACCACCTCTTTAGACTTTATTTCAATGAACAGATATAAACAGGACAAATTTCAAAGTTCATGAGGTGACCTACATATACATACATGCCAAATCAAGAAGTATAAAATTTGATGAGAATTTAAAAGTTGAAGATAGTCTGAGGTTATTAGCTACCATCAAATTTAGGTAACTAGCCCAGACTCTTCATGTAATTAGCTGCACTCAAATGTAAAGCAATTTCCCTTAAAGAAGTCGAAAGTTACTCTCCCAAATAGCTGTTTGGCAGTTGCTTCCTTTGTATTGTATACTGTGCTAAGAGCTAAAGACACAAAGAAATCAAAATTAAAATGACATTGTTATAATAGAACTTACCATCTACTAAGTTAAAATGTACTTTTAAAAATACACATAAATGGGTTAATCATTGTGAAGATTTGTTATGTAAATAAACCAAGAAGGACCCAATAAAGTCTAAGAGACAACTGAAACCTATCTAGAAAAGAGACATTAAAATTAGATACAAAGAACAAGTAATTAACTGGGTAGATAGAGAAAGAAAACTCCAGGCTAAGGAAACAATAAGTATGAAGAGCTTACAGGTTAATAAGTGTGGCTGGAAGAAAGATGAAGAGAGAGGCAGTTCTGGGTGAAATGATAGATCAGACTTTGGGGCCATATTAAGGATTTTGGCTTTTATCTGTTGGGAATAGGACTTACTAAAGGGTTTTAATAGGCAACACCATGTCTATAATTCCACTTTACAAACATCATTCTGACAAAACATCCATTCATTACTAACATTATTTTGTTTTCTTTTCTGAAAAAAAAATTATTAGAAACATTTAGGAGAAGCTAAGGTTAAGAAGACTCTTGAGAGTCCCTTGGACTGCAAGGAGATCCAACCAGTCCATTCTGAAGGAGATCAACCCTGGGATTTCTTTGGAAGGAATGATGCTGAAACTGAAGCTCCAGTACTTTGGCCACCTCAAGCGAGGAGTTGACTCATTGGAAAAGACCCTGATGCTGGGAGGGATTGGGGGCAGGAGGAGAAGGGGACAATAGAGGATGAGATGGCTGGATGGCATCACGGACTCAATGGACGTGAGTCTGAGTGAACTCCGGGAGTTGGTGATGGACAGGGAGGCCTGGCGTACTGCGATTCATGGGGTTGCAAAGAGTCGGACACAACTGAATGACTGAACTGAACTGAACTGAAGGTTAAAAAATTTGAGACTTCAGTTGGGAGGCTACAATAGTCCAGGTGGGCATGGAGGTAGCCTGGCTAGGGGCTATGGCAGTAGCTATGGGATTAATAGGATGGTTTCAATAAATACATAGATCATAAAGTTAGAGAAACTTACTGATTTATTGGATAGCGGGAAGTGAAAGAAAGAGAAAAGACAGGAACAACTCTTAGGATTTTACCTTGAGCTTCTAGTAGATGATGGTGCCCTGTATTGATAGTAGAAGCAATGAAGATCAAATATATTGAGTAGTTGTGAGTGGGGACAATGAATCAAGATTTGTATGTGTTTCTTGGAGATGGTCATGTGATACTCAAAGCAGCTTAATACCTTGTTTAAGCCAAAGATGCAGATATAAGAATCACTGATGTTTAGATAACTAAAGCCATGGAAAAGGGTGAGATATAAATCTATATACAGAATTCTTTAAGAGAGTGGAGGAAAGCATGAATTCTGGCATCAGATTGACTAGTGCTGACAGACTTGAATCTTCACCTCTCATTTGTCAGCTGAATTAGCTTGAGTAAGATTATTAACCTATATTTAGTATTTTCATTTTTTAAAGGGAATAATGATAGTGGGGAGCTTATGGAGATATTAAGAGTATGTCATTATTTAAAATATACTAAGAGCATAGGATAGCATCTGGCAGACAGGGACGTGCTCAGTAAATGTCAGATTACTGTCACCATCATCATTATCATCATTTCCTAAAAGTACTTTCAGCAAAAAGAGGCTCAGGACAGTTATGAGAAGTCTCAACATTTGGCAATCAGGAGAGAAAAATGAAGACTGTGAAGAGAAATCGGAGAGACCTGAAAAAATGTACACCAGATTTAATAGTATGAAAGATTTTCTAACTCAAGATCACCTAAACAAAATGGTATGAGTAAAACTCTAATGATTCTGTTTTGAAGAGTATACACAACTCTTTCAAGTAGTTACCTGGGAAAGGCAGGTAGTTGGAATGAAAGTGGGATAAGCAGCAAGTTTAAATACAGATAGGAGTATTCTAATAATAACAGAGAGACTGAAGCTAGGCAAGTGAAAGGAGGTCATGGAAGAGTGATTAATAGTCAAAGTCTATAGAAGAAAAATGAGACTGTTCTCAGCTACCAATAGGGCAACTGGGGAAGGATTACAGATTTATCTGAAAAGAAATACAGTTCCATCCTTGTAATAGAAAAAATAAAGGAAAGAAGAAGTTAATATTTAGGATTATTTGTAAATCTAATTGTTACAAATGAGGAAAATTCTCTTTAATCATTTTTTCTGCTCTCACTAAAAATAGTAAGTCAAAGATGAGTCAGATGTTTGTAGTTTGGAAATATTAGATAAATTTTGTTATGATGACTACAAAAAGATTGAACTGAGAATCAGATACAGGTATTTAGTTGATTATAAAACAATTAATAAGTAAATTCTGAAATTAATAATTGTGAATTTTTGGTACCATCAATGTGACCCAATGTATAAGAATCTCCAGTTTTGCTTAGCTATTTGGGTGAATACATGTATAAGGTGGTCACTTTCATCTACAGTTACAATTTTTAATGTGCTAAATACAGAGGGCTTAGAAATATAGGTTTAGGTAATTATTCATGGAATCTAATTTTTGTTAGAAAGGAAGTGATTATTAGCAAGGAAGATTCTGCTGAATATGGAGAAATAAGAAGAGTTGGTATTCTGGCATTTTCCATGGGCCCTGAAAATTAAGATGATGGATTTAATAAGTGAATGATCTGGAAGCAGAATGCATTGCATTAAGACAGTGGGGTTTCAAGGCTAACATTCAGAAAGGACTAATAGATTTGAGTGATGTAAAGGTACTGGGTATGGTCCTGGGACCAGAGCCGCATCCATTCAGCCTGTGTGGAGTTCAGCTCTTGATCAACCACTTGTGTTTTTGTGCAGTTCACAGTGTACAGCCTGCTTCCTGGGTATAGTTAGCAAAGGTCAAGTGGGAAGAATTTTGCAGTTAAAAACAAAACAAAACAAAACAAAACAAAACAAAACTGAGGAACCAGTGTGAGGAACTGGCCAACTATGGATTTTATAGTTTAGAAGATGGCAGGACTTAAAAGTAAAAGGAAGATTTTAATGTGCTGACCAAAGTATTATGAGGAAAGATGAGTGAATAGATGCTCATCTGTAATGCAGAGTCAAAGAGGATGTGAACAGCTTCCTCAGATAATATGACACTTGATTTTTCTGAGACAAATGCCAGCCTATCCTTCCTACTCAGAGATAGATAGGCTCTTATTTAATTTTTTTTTTAGTGAACATTTGCATAAGACTGCATCTTACAAACTGTTCTAATCTCTTTAAAATATTAACATATTTAATCTCATAACAATTTTATGAGGACCACTCTCATACTTGAAACCACATTCCTTTGAGTGAGCCTTGAGCCCACAGTCCCTGACTTAGGAGGGAACTTGAACTCACTATCTTTTAACTGAACCTTCTCATCTGGTCTCAGAAATTACTGAAGCTCAGGTTCTTTGTTTCAATGCAAAAAGAATTCAGCATGAGACAAAATGATAGACAAAGAGTAAGTTAATTAGCACAGGACACTTATGAGTGATACAAGTGGGAAGATAAGGGAAAACAGCCTTGAGAACACTGAGGGCTGTATCTTTATAATCAAAGGAAAAGTGGGAAGGGGGGAAGACCACTTTCCTCCTCATTTTTGGGCAGATGTCAAGACTATCATCATTAGTTTCTCCTTTAGCCCCATATGGCCTAAGCAGGACTGTCGTGGCACTATTTAAATCATACATATTATATTAGCAGAAGGGTGGTGATACATTGGTGATACATATATATATATATATATATATATATATAGTAATTCATCGCAGGTTTCAGTATAATGTCCCATTTTCCTAATTTTTTTTTTCCCTTTCACCTGTAATCCTGTTTTTGGCAATGAGCAGGAAGACAGTTTTGTTTTGTTTTTTCTTCAGGGTCTATTATCTTATAGATTTACCAAGATCGAATGCAGGTCTTGTATCCATGTTTCTGTGATAATAGTTAAAGTATGTCTGTTTAGTTTTAAAATGTTTTCATTGTTGCTTAGTTGCCAATGTTCTGGTTGGTGTCTAGTTTCTGGTGATCTCTTGAAGTTCCTCTCTATCTATCTTTCCCTAGTAGGATTTCTAGCAGTGTAACTATTAGGTTGATGCAACTGTAATTGCTTTTGGACCTTGCATTTTAAATCATTATAACTACACTCAAGCACTCTTTATTAATCAAAATAGGAACAATTACAATCAACACTTTTTTTTTTTTTTTTTTGCCAACGAGAAATAAGTTTGCTTATTCCTGTAGCATAAAAGTCTGTGCTTCAGGATTTGACACTATCTTGGAAAGTATTTTCTGCCTTCTTTTCCAGGTGGCATTAGTGGTAAAGTACCCATCTGCCAATGCAGGAGACATAAGAGACACGGGTTCTATTCCTGAGTTGGGAAGATCCCGTGGAGGAGGGCATGAAAACCCACTCCAGTATTCTTTCTTGGAGAATCCCACAGACAGAGGAGCCCGTGGGCTACAGTTCATAGTGTCACAAAGAATCAGACATGACTGAATGACTAAGCACACACACGTGCTGGTTGTGGGAGCATTTTCCCTGCAAAAAGTTATCAAGATGCTTGAATAAGTGGTGGTTTGTGGGAAGTCAGGTGAATATGGCAGATGAGGCAAAACATCTTAGCCCAGTTTGTTCAACTTTTGAAGCCTTGGTTGTGCTATGTATGTGAGGTCAGGTGTTGTCGTCTAGAGGAATTGGGCCTTTCCTGTTGACCAATGCAGGCTGCAGGCATGGCAGTTTTCAGTGTATCTCATAGGTTTGCTGAGCATACTTCTCAGATATAATAGTTTCTCTGGGATTTAGAAAACTATAGTGGATCAGATCAGCAGCAGACAATCAAACAGCAACCATGACCTTTTTTGGTGCAAGTTTGGCTTTGGGAAGTGCTTTGGCATTTCCTCTGAATTGAACCACTGAATCAGTCTCCTCCGGTTTTTATAAAAAATCTACATTTTGTCAAAAGTCACAATCTGAGAAATGGTTTGTTGTTGTTGCCTACAGTAAGAGAAGATGACACTCAAAGGATAATATTTTAAATTTACAGTCAGCTGATGAGGCACTCACTTATCAAGTTTTTTCACCTTTCCAATTTGCTTCAAATGCCAAATAACCATAGAATGGTCGACATTGAGTTCTTTGGCAACTTCTCTTGCAGTTGTATGAGGGTCAGCTTTGATGAAGCTCTTAATTGGTCATTGTTAACTTCCAGTGGCAGCCACTGTGCTCCTCCTTTTCAAAGATACGATCTCTTTTGTAAAACTTCTTGAACCACCACTGTACTGCACATTCATTAGCAGTTCCTGGGCCAAATGTGTTTTTGGTGTTGTGAGTTGTCTTTGATGCTTAATGATCTATTTTGAACTCTAATAAGAAAACCTCTCATATTTGCTTTTTGTCTAACATAATTTCCAATCTAAAATAAATACAAAACAAACAGCAATAGCTCATTAGCCAAAAAAAACAAATAAACAAACAAAAAACCACAAAGCAAGAAATGCATATTAAAATAATGTATATATAAAATAACCACATTTACTTAAGAATGTATTCCTGTATCAAATGGCTAATTTCAACAATGCAAAAACCGTGATTATTTTTGCACCAACATAATATCTTATTTTATTTCTATCATAATCATTCAGCAGGTAAAGATATGTAAACTGAGAAAGTTAGATAAGTTGTCTAAAGTGATATTGGCAGTTAACAGCATAGCTGAGATTCAATCCACTTGGTGAGAGGGAGAAAGGGAGAAACCACTTCTTATTTAAATAAAAGATTGTGAAGGGTAGAGAATTCAATAGTATTTATGGTTAGTATAAATAAATATTGAGTGGTTAGAAAGATGGTAAAGAGACAAAGATTGTGCGAGGAAAATAAGAAGTGGAAGGTTGACTTTTGAAAAGTAATCTGCTCCAGCTGAGTAATAGTCCATTGTGTATATGTACCACAGCTTTCTTATTTATTCATCTGCTGATGGACATCTAGATTGCTTCCATGTCCTGGCTATTATAAATAGTGCTGCAATGAACATTGGGGTACACGTGTCTCTTTCAATTCTGGTTTCCTCGGTGTGTATGCCCAGCAGTGGGATCGCTGGATCATAAGGCAGTTCTATTTGCAATTTTTTAAGGAATCTCCACACTGTTCTCCATAGTGGCTGTACTAGTTTGCATTCCCACCAACAGTGTAAGAGGGTTCCCTTTTCTCCACACCCTCTCCAGCATTTATTGCTTGTTGACTTTTGGATCGCAGCCATTCTGACTAGTGTGAAATGGTACCTCATTGTGGTCTTGATTTGCATTTCTCTGATAAGGAGTGATTTTGAGCATCTTTTCATGTGTTTGTTAGCCATCCACGTGTCTTCTTTGGAGAAATGTCTATTTAGTTCTTTGGCCCATTTTTTGATTGGGTCATTTATTTTTCTGGAATTGAGCTGCATAAGCTACTTGTATATTTTTGAGATTAGTTGTTTGTCAGTTGCTTCATTGGCTATTATTTTCTCCCATTCAGAAGGCTGTCTTTTCACCTTGCTTATAGTTTCCTTTGTTGTGCAGAAGCTTTTAATTTTAATTAGATCCCATTTGTTTATTTTTGCTTT
>SJXQ01004294.1:318041-339718 GCA_006408695.1 Aepyceros melampus
ATGTATAGAACAGCCTTTTGGACTCTGTGGGAGAGGGAGAGGGTGGGATGATTTGGGAGAGTGGCAGTGTAACATGTATGATATCACAAGTGAAACAAATCTCCAGTCCAGGTTTGATGCAGGATGCAGGATGTTTGGGACTGATGCACGGGGATAATCCAGAGAGAAGGTATGGGGCGGGAAGGGGGAGGTGGGGGTCGGGATTGGGAGTTCATGTACACTCATGACTGATTCATTTCAATGTATAGCAAAACAAATACAGTATTGTAAAGCAAAACAAACTAAAAAATAAAAATTAATTTAAAAAAAAGAAAAGTAATCTGATGCTGGAGTAAGAGCAAAAATGAGGAAATGAGGAAATGTCACTGAGAAAAATAAAAGGTAACACATTCTAAACTGGGTTGGGACAATTCATTAATAAAAAGTGACTGTTAAAACTGACAGGCTTGTGCCATGATCTGAAATAAAGTTTGGAATTGTTGTGTTTGGTTGGAGCTTTTCCCTTCATGTCCCAAAGATGCAAACGTTTCCTGTTCTCAGACAAAAGTTGTGGCCTTGTGGTCCAGCAAAGAAGGGAGCAGTTAGTTAGAATTAATCATGCTGTTGATCATCCTCCCAGCAAAGCAAAGGGCCCTTTCCTATGGCCCTGTTCACCTCCCTCTACAGAGACATGTCTCTACTAGTGTTTACATTCTATTCCACAATATGTGGGTGGTAAATTTCCAATATCTTCATCACACTAAAAATGATTAAGCTACATTCCTTTCTGTTTCTCAAGTTTCTGTGTGTTTGGGCAACAGGACTGCCAGGCAGTTGTTCAGTAAGGTTTTTAAGAACCTTAATAAGAGCTAAACCACAGGCCGCCATGATTACTAATCAAATACAAGAGATTAGTGGCGCCACTGTGACTGTGCCAGGCCAATATTTAGCAATAATTTTAATTTTTTAAGAAGAAGGATTCAGACTTCCCACTGCTAATCTCACATCTATATTAATAATAATAATAATAAAGCAATGAAAAAATCACTGGGAAAAAAAGAATCTCAAGATAGAACACAGTTATAAAAGAGCTAAAGAAGATCTAGATGTCACAGAATAAAGGGCCATGGGAGTCATCTGATCAGAGAAGTCCTGGGCAGTCATATGGCATCTGCTTTCTTCATAGCCAAAGCAGACCTCCAAGACAAACCCTAGTATTCTTCCTGCTGATCAAAAATCTGACCCTAAAACACTAAAAACAGAGCTTCAGATAATGCTAGAAAATTAATGTATGGAGCTGATGTACATTAATTTACACTCCTCCGTGAGGTATTATTTCTGCATCTATGAGAAAAGGAAACCAAGAAAAGGAAAACATGCTATGTGACCAGTGAGTCCAAGTGAGTCAAGGAGAAAGTCAGACTCAACTTCAGATTCATCCCCTGAACCATCTTGTTCTCTGCAGACCATGTCCATTTCAATGATACAATAGGTGACTTATCTTTTGATGGGGGAAATAGAGAAATTTTCCTAATCAAAGGAACAAATGAAGTCTTCCTGTAATCTGAGTCCCCATGCTCCTGTTCACTGAATGACAGACCCATCTCAGGAATGTCAAGCCAGTCCCTTCTTCATTTGTATGACAGATGAACTGTGAGTCTCAGCAGCCTAAGTCCAATATTCTCTTCTGGAATTTCACATCCAGTAACTAAAGATGGTGGTTATTTTGATTTGGGTAGATCATTTTTTTAAAAATCAGCTTTACTGAAGTATAGCTGGTAAAATTATATAGCACTTAAGTATAATACGTGATGATCTGATATGTGTATACATTGTGAAGGATCCTACTGATCCTTCATTGCTTTCACCACTTATCAATTTTGACTCTAATTGATAATACTGTATTGTATAATTGAAAATTTCTAATAGTATAACATAAATGTCCTCACCAACAAAGAAAGATTTAAAATGGCTAGAGCAATATTTTGAATTTCATGGACTAGGACTTACTAAACACATCATTTTGGAGATGTTTTAATATGTCTTTTGTTATGCAAACATTTTTGACCAGCATATTTCAATATTCATTACATATTGATGGCCACAAGCATTAGTTTCTGCAAAAATCTGCAGGCTAATAATATAACAATTGTTTGAAAGCATGGTCTTTATGAGGGCAGGAAATGTGTGTTTCCTGGTGGGAAAAAAGAAATAAAATGGAAATTTAAAATACAGCACTTTGGCATTTCATGCCACTGTTTTGCCCTGCCCAGGTCTTACCTTTATTAATCCCCTTTCACTTATTCCTAGGAGTATATGTAATGGTACCAAATATCTCTTGAGATTGAGGATTTTGCAACTAAAGTGACATTCATTTTCTTTCAGAAGAGTCTGATATTAGATTGTGAAAATTACGATGAGCTGGCATTCATTTCATTCTAGAACAGTGTGTGTCTTAACCCACAGCTTTCTTCCTTTTTGAGTGTCTTATAGACAGCGTTATTTTTTCCTCCTTATTATTATCACTGAACTGTGGATAAAATGGACCCTAGAAGCAGGAGTGTTTTTGCCAACTCTATTTTCTAGCATCTAATTTGTTCCATGTATGGATGTGAGAATTGGACTGTGAAGGAAACTGAGCACTGAAGAATTGATGTTTTTGAACTGTGGTGTTGGAGAAGACTCTTGAGAGTCCCTTGGACTGCAAGAAGATCCAGCCAGTCCATTCTGAAGGAGATCAGCCCTGGGTGTTCTTTGGAAGGACTGATGCTAAAGCTGAAACTCTAGTACTTTGGCCATCTCATGTGAAGAGTTGACTCATTGGAAAAGACTCTGAGGCTGGGAGGGATTGGGGGCAGGAGGAGACGGGGATGACAGAGGATGAGATGGCTGGATAGCATCACCGACTCGATGGACATGAGTTTGAGTGAACTCCAGCAGTTGGTGATGGACAGGAAGGCCTGGCGTGCTGCGATTCATGGAGTCGCAAAGAGTCAGACACGACTGAGCGACTGTACTGAACTGAACTGAATGCAAATGTTCCCGTTCATTTTAGGAATAACCTAGAGGCAATAAAGTATTCAAGCCCTGTAACTGGATCTCCTCAGATTTCTTCTAATTTAACTTTCATATATTTTTGCTTTCTTTTCCTTGTTCTGTTATGCACATTATGCTTGCAAGATATCTCAAATCTTTAGGGAATTTGAGATTGAGGGGGATAAATGCTGTCATCTTCCCCAAAGATTCTCATCACCCTTAGACTATCTTTGATTCATGGCTATTTAAAACTAATTGCAGTGCCTATTAATTCTTAATTGGCAGGTAGGAACAGATTTTTTCATTTTTTGATTACCTATTTGCTTTGATGGGACTTCCAAGCTGGTTCAATGGGTAAAGAATCTGCCTACAGTGCAAGAGACACAGGAGACATGGATTTGATTCCTGGATGGGGAAGATCCCCTGGAGGAGGGCAGGGCAATATACTCCAGTATTCTTGCCTGAGAATCCCATAGACAGAGGAGCTTGGCAGGCTATAGTCCATAAGATTGCAAAGAGTTGGACATGACTAAAGCAACTGAGCATCCACATATATATTTTGCTAAGCTTTGAAATTTAAAAACATTATTATGTGTAACAAAGAGCTTAATAAATTGGACAATACTGAAGACTGGTGAAATTTAAGCTTAAATATAGAAGGCAAAGGCTTTGGCATAGGGAAATCAGCCCTGGGATTTCTTTGGAAGGAATGATGCAAAAGCTGAAACTCTAGTACTTTGGCCATCTCACACGAAGAGTTGACTCATTGGAAAAGACTCTGATGCTGGGAGGGATTGGGGGCAGGAGGAGAAGGGGATGACAGAGGATGAAATGGCTGGATGGCATCACTGACTTGATGGACATGAGTCTGAGTGAACTCTGGGGGTTGGTGATGGACAGGAAGGCCTGGCGTGCTGCAATTCATGGGGTTGCAAAGAGTCAGACACGACTGAGCAACTGAACTGATAGAGGGCAAAAGTTGTTGATCAGTGTAATCTAATGGTCTACATTCTCCCTGTGAAAAGCTCATATCTGTTCTCACTGTCAAGTGCTAGCAATCTTTGATCTTTTCTCTCAGTATACAAGCAAGGACTTTAATTTTGTTCCTAGAGTTTGGAATAAAAGGAAATGGTGATAGAATGCCATAGAGCAAGTTGTTTTTTTAATGCTTTCCACTGAAATTCCATTTCTCTGCTCTAATTGTGAAGAAAATTACTCTTGGCTTAAGTTTCAATTTTCCTTCAAAAGTCCACTTTCCTACCACCAAATTCAATTAATTTGTTCAACAAATTAATTTTTGGGGGGTCCTAATTCAACAAAGCTTTTCATAAGGCTATATGGCCATTCCTGGAGAAGGGAATGGCAATCCACTCCAGTGTTCTTGCCTGGAGAATCCCAGGGACAGAGGAGCCTGGTGGGCTGCCGTCTATGGGGTCACACAGAGTCGGACACGACTGAAGCGACTTAGCAGCAGCAGCAGGCCATTCCATTCTGTGCAAAGTGCTATCAGCTCACAGATATACCAGCCAGTGAACCACATAATATATCTCTGAGTCGAGTGTAGGGAAAACTAACAGATTAAATGTAGAAAACAGAGCATTCAAGTCAGAATTTTTCATCGTGGCCAGAAACTAAGTAATATCAAAAATCATAATTGCAAAAAAGAACAAATACATGTTCTCTGTTCTTATACATGAACATGGCATGTTCACGTAGCAGAAAACCATGAAGCAATGGAAATGAAACTGCAGCTACATTCAGCAACATGGGTTAGTCTTAGAAACAGTGTTAAATGGAAAAAGCTGTAGGAAAAAATGCATGTTGTGTAATTCCTCTTTACGTGTATTTCAACAATTGGCAGGAAGTGAAAGTGTTAGTCACTCAGTTGTTTTTGACTCTTTGGACCCCATGGACTGTAGCCCACCAGGCTCCTCAGTCCATGGGATTCTCCAGGCAAGAATATTGGAGTGGGTTGCCATGCCCTCCTCCAAGGTATCTTCCCCACGCATTGATCGAACCTGAGTCTCCTGCATTGCAGGCAGATTCTTTACCATCTTAGCCAACAGAGAAGCCCCATTGGAAGGTAAATGCAAGTGTTAAAAGGATAAAGAAAAGTAAGAAACTATGAATAATAAATGTTATGATAGTGTTAACTTTTGAGGAAAAGGGAGACAATATAATTTTAACAATTATAAAGAAAGACATAGTATCCTTGTTCAGGTGTCCAGATATTTGTTCTATACTAGTTTATGAGGTTGTGCATATTGTTTTATCTTTGATGTGTGCTATTTTTCAAAAATAAAAATATTTTTACAACAAAAATGTGTAACATATCCTGAAAATGAATACATGTTTCTTTATTACATGTTTTTCAAAATAGAGTCTGTCCTTTGACAGTGGAAACTGTTGTCTTCAGCTCTGGATACTCAGTGCCTAGCACTTAGCTTGTGCTTTACACATTCCTGTTGAATAAATGAACAATTATTGAGTATTGGAATGTAATAGAAATTGTATATACTTCAAGAACATTTAGTATACATTTTTAATCATTAATAAAAGTTATGGAGGCTTAAAAATATTAAATAGCAGGACTTCCTGGTGTTCCAGTGATTGAGACTTCACCTTCCAATGCAGAAGACACAGGTTCAATCCCTGGTTGTGGAACTAAGATCCCACATGCCATGGGCCAGCTAACCCTGTGCCCTCTGGAGCCTGCGTGCCACAACTAAAGAAAGAGGTCCACGTGCCACAGTGAAAAGATCTTGCATGCCACAGTGAAGATGCCCTGTGCTGCAGTTAAGACCCAACACAGTCAAATAAATAAATATTTAAAATATATAAAGTATTTGCATTATATCATATTTTATATATAAATACATATAATATTATATATTATGGCTTCCCAGGTAACTCAAACAGTAAAGAATTTGCCTGCAATGAAGAAGAACTGGGTTCAATCCCTGGATCGGGAACATCCCCTGGAGAAGAACATGGCAACCCACTCCAATATTCTTGCCCGGAGAATGCTATGGACAGAGGAGCCTGGTAGTCTACAGTCCCCAGGGTCAAAAAAAGTCAGATGCAACTGAGCAACTAACTTTCTCAATAAGTTTTAGCTTTTTTAAGATTTTTTTTTTATTAGACCATTTTTAAAGTCTTTATTGAACTTGTTACAATACTACCTATGTTTTCTGTTTGTGTTTTTGGTTGCAAGGCATTTGGGATCTTAATTCCCCAACAGGGATCAAATACTCACCCATGCATTGGAACACCGAGTCTTCACCACTGGACCAGCAGGGAAATCCCTAACTTAATAGTTGAATTGAGGAGGGTGAGGTGAGAAGATAGTGCATCACAGCATTTAGAGACAATACTCTGAGGGTCTATCACATTTCTGCATGTCTTGAAAGCAGAGATGTTGCTACCTTTATTCCAGACTATCCTCTAAGAGATGTTTCTCTCCTTCCAAAATCAAGGGCAGGTTTGCTTAGAGCCCATTGTAAATGATTTGGGCTCTCTAAACTCGGGACTCCTTTCTGTGATACAACCTGCTGAGTGTTCAGCCAACACCTGGTCCCCTCACCATTGCTTCGTGGGTATCAGCACTTGGGTCGCCAACAGAAATGTTGATATTCTGACTATTGCTTTTGTCATGAGTAGCGGACATTCCTTTCTTTTTGGAACAGGCATCTTGTGTCTTTCACAGCATCTTTGGAACTGTTGCAGGCTGACTTGTAGAGAGAAAAACCTGACGCTTAACAGCACTTGACACACAGATATTACTTTAAGGAATTGCAAAGACACTAGAAAATCCCAATGAAATATATTAACACCTCAGTACTCTTGCCTGGAAACTCCCATGGATGGAGGATCCTGGTGGGCTGCAGTCCATGGAGTCGATAAGAGTCAGACACAACTGAGTGACTTCACTTTCACTTTCATGCATTGGAGAAGGAAAGAGCAACCCACTCCAGTGTTCTTGCCTGGAGAATCCCAAGGATTGGGGAGCCTGGTGGGCTGCTATCTATGGGGTCTCACAGAGTCAGACACGACTGATGTGACTTAGCGCAACATTGTTTATTTTTTAAATAGATTTTTAGTAGGAGATTATCTGAAGTTCTGGGAGTTTATTTTAATGAATAATTGTACTTACTATTTCTAGTTGTCACATTAAAATTGAGTTTTTCTCTTTACTCCAAAAAAATGTTTTCAATGAAAATGGAATGATGTAAGTGAAAAAGAATATTGGAAGTATTTTTTCACTACCTTCCTGTCTGTTTATGAAGTATTAGATTTTCCCTCACTTATTTGGCATATTTAACTACCTGTTAAAAAATGATTCAAGAGTTTTATTCCTTAAGTGAAGTCCTGAGAAACAATATTCCTCTATGCACAGGATGCTAAAAGTGAATTCACAGCTAATGCTTCACAAAATATGACGAAGCTGAAAGTGACCTACAGGAAATTACATAGCAAGGTCTTTGGGCATAAAAATGTCAGAACAACAGGACACCAAAATGCAAAGGCTTTTGCTTTACTTTCTGAAAAGAAACATGACTTGAAAATGAATATAAATACTACACAGAAACATTTAAAACTCTGAGAATAATTTCCATGAAAATTATCAATGTTCACATTTTTCTTAAATGTCTTGAAATATTCTGTATCTAATTAACTATTGCCAATGAAATTTTCCTCTTAGATTTTTTGATGGCCCATTTGTCCCATGCCATAATGTGCTGTGTGTGCTCTGTCATTCAGGCGTGCCTGAGTCTTTGCAGCCCTGTGAACTATAGCCCATAAGGCTCTGTCCATGGAATTTTCAAGACAAGAATCCTGGAGCAGGTTGTCATTTCCTACTCCAGGGGATCTTCCCAATCCAGGAATTGAATCGGCATCACCTGCATTGGCAGGCAGATTCTTTATCACTGAGCCACCTGGGAAGACCCCCCTCAGGCCATAATACTTTGATATTTTAAAAGTCACTCAAATTAATGAAATTAATGAAAAAGTCACTCAAATTATTTGCCAAGCTCTTATGCCTTACATGTCTTATCCCACTTAGTTAATGAAAAAGTCACTCAAATTATTTGCCAAGCTCTTATGCCTTACATGTCTTATCCCACTTAATCTCCAAGACTGCTTAACGTTATTAGGTACTATGCCAAAATTATTACTTTGGTTAACCATGCGGCATGTGAGATCCTAGTTCCCCAACCAGGGATTGAACTGGTACTCTCAACATTTGAAGTGCAAAGTCTTAACCACTGGGCCTCTAGGGAAGTCTCCCTAAAACATTTTTCAAAATACACTTTTCTACATTCATTGTCACTGTTGGGTAGAAAATTATGTTAAAAACTTTAAGGTCATGGAACTGCCTTCACATGGGTCATAAGGATTTGCTGCACTCCACAGGCAGACATTTCTCCCAAATACATGCTCTTTATGGACCAGGTAAGAGGGAAATTATCTTTGTTATTATTGGGAAAGCTACCCATAAATGCCCCACAATTTTGAGATGGTATTGCCACCTGTACTCTTGAGGGACAGCTCAATTTTTTAAGTCTCTAAAATGGAGTCATTTTGACTCGATGGATATGAGTCTGAGTGAACTCCAGGAGTTAGTGATGGACAGGAAGGCCTGGTGTGCTGCAATTCATGGGGTCACAAAGAGTCGGACACGACTGAGCGACTGAACTGAAATGAACCCATTCCTTTATACATATATCATCAATTATTAAGTCACACTACCACTTTATTTCTCTATTTATGGCTTCTTCATCATCACAATTGTCATTTATTAAAACAAATGCTGTGATAGGCATTTATTTAGTGCTATCTCATTCAATAATCACAATAAACCTTTACAGTATTAAGATTCTCAATTTATAGACCATGAAACTAAAACTTAGAAAGACTGTGCATTGCTCCCAAAGCCATATGTCTGTTTAGTGAATATTAAATCAGATTCAAATTTAGACCTTTTCAATCCCAGTAACTATTTCCATTTTAGCATGTTTCAATGTGGAACCCATAAGATTAAATATATATTATTTATTTATTTATCAAATATTGACAGGGTACATACTGCATGCCAGATTGTGATGTATGCACTGGTATTTCAGCAGTAAGTGGTCCAAACAATGTCTCTGTCTTCCTAGTTTTGACACATGGGAGCCAGATAACATACATAAATAAAAAGGATACTTCAGCTATGGTTTAGTGTTATATTTCAGTTATCAGTTGCTGCATAATGAATCTCTCCAACATAAAAATGGCTTTAAACCATGATTATTTTGTATATATCATGAATCTGTGGGTAGAATGGACAGATCTGCTGGTCTTAACTAGGCTCACTCATGAGGCTGGCCCTAACTCACACATCTGGGTATTGATACCACCTGTCAGCTGGCCTTATCTCTCCATTAGAGAGATAAATCAGCTCCTGTTTAGAACTTAGCCTGGACCTCCTGACATAAGGGATGGAGCAAGAGAAGAAAAACAGAAAGTGTTGATTCTGCCTAGTCCGTCCTGAGATGCTTCATTCAAGCTTACTATCGAAAGAAACACTAAAAGTGATATTTATATATAGATATAAATGTAAATCGATACATATGGATCAATAGGCAAAGATTTCTAGAGTTTTGGAGAAATACTAGAATGCTGAAATTTGACTGAAATCACAAATACTAGCCCATCATGCAATATACAGCGAGGATAAGTGAAAGAATCTTCATAAAAGTAGATTAAAAATACTTTTCACCCTGCTCTTCTCCACCCTCCCAGTTTGCCTCATCACTTCCAGGACAAGAGAGTTTCTTTTTAAAGCAATCAGGATATCTCTTTAGAAACTCTATTACATTTTCTCTTTCTAAGTCCAATTAAAATTACAATTGCATGAGAGCTACTGGGTGGGAATCAAGGCAGGAAAGAAACCAGGAGAGACACTACAGCAGCCTGAAAATAAGGCCACCTCACATAAAGGGCCATAGCAGGGGTTTATGCTGTGGGAAATGGATATCACAGCTCCCCAAGCACCAGATCCATTCACAGAGTCAGAGAGCAGGAGTCCAGCCCCAAAAGATCCTAGCAACAATCACCTAGATGTAAGCCTGCCCACTTGTGAGCAGCAGGATGATGGCATCACACAGCTCCATCTCTCAACCATTACCCTTGGGACACACTGGAAGTATGCTTGCAGGCAAAGAATCAAGATGGAATAGGCTGAAGACAGGGGGAAATCATTCAGTATCTTAAGTAAGAAAAACAAAACCTCTTCCCTACTTAGTAAGGGGTAGACATGCGCATTTGTCACATGTTTTAAACATGTCTTTTCTCAGACATTCAAGATGCACACATACAGGTTGTCATACGTTTTTATGACTCAGAGAAGGACACTGAAGTTGAGTCTCTGGCAAAGAAGGATAGGGGTACTAAATTTTTAATAGAAAATATTGGAAGAACGATTCTGCAAAAAGAATTGTCTTGAGAACTGATTAATGCTTAAAGTTTTACCTGTGTTTGTGAAATGTTAAAATGTGAATTTCATCTTTGAATAAAACTTGATTCACATGGAGTTCTGGGTAGTTCATATATACTGCTGCTTCTTTGTCTGATAATCGTAAAAACTTCCCAAAGTGATTGTAATCATAATCTGACCCCAACCCAACACAAACAATACATTACATGAAACAGGGAGGGGAATTTCTTTTATTTTTAGTTAGAAACTATAATTGGATTTGGCATTTCCCTAGGAAACAAAAAACTCAGTTTTGCCTAATTTTGAATCAATCAATATAGTCTTTTTAGTAAAGAGGGTGAAGGGTTTCATTAGAGACCACTGTGTGTCGTTTAATCAGTAAATGTGTATACACATTTGAGGCCATTAATTAGAAATATTTAATCATCATTGTAGAAATTCAATTACTTTTTGCACTCAGTTTGGTTGCAGATAAATTTTCATTGGTAATTTTAATTATCAGTCAGAAATGTTTGTTGTTGAAGTAAACAGATATTGCTTAATATCCTTCATATTCAAGCTGTGTACCACCACAGAACACAATATAGCAAGGTAAGAATATGGTGTTTCACCTCTGAAAGTGTTACCAGATCAGGTCTGCTGCTCACTACTCAAAAATCAAACCTCAAGAGGTAAAAAATGTTGGTAGGAAGAAAAGTTGCTTTAATCAGAATTCTGGCAATCTGAGAGAGAAGGTGGACTTGTGTCCATCAGTGTCCCCCAAAAACCACTCCAAACATTCTACTGGGCCATGAAAGTTTTTAAAGAGAAACAAAAGTAATTTCAGTTAATCATTGACATGGAGGGTCAGAGTCATTGCCATCTCCCATTGTGTTCAGGCTTGTCACTTTTTGTGTTCTTTAGATATTATCTTCTTCATATAGTTTCTGAGATGGATGAAGGGGAAGCTGGAGAAGAGATCTCGCATGGATTAATTATTTATTCTTCATTTCTACTACTTTGATCTGTGGGAAGCATCAACATGTTAGGCAAAGTATGGCATGATGAAAGGATTTGGAAGGTGTGTTTGGGCTGAAGATGAGTAGAGCATGGGGGCAGCTGGTTTAAGGTTAGTGACAGACAAAGGGGCCACTGCAGGGAGCTCTTTCCTGCCAAAAGCTGCTTGCACAGGCTATTTATAAGCCTTGAAATCCATTTGCAATTTAATTGATTGGAAATGTTTAAGAATCGTCACTGTATAATTTTTGTTTGTTTTTTACATTTGTGGAAACGTATAGTCCTTTCCTGTTGCATGTGGGAGTCCTGTGGAGTAGACTTTGGGTGGTTATTTGTGCCCTTAGTTGGATCTTTCCTCCCGTGAATGCTGGGAGGAATGCTGAGATGCTGAATGCTGAAAACCCGATGTCAGCATTTCAGGTTTTCTCAATATGTTGACAATCTTGGGAACTGATGGAGGAGGCAGACTAAGCCCAGGATACCTGATGCTGTTTTGTTGTTTTTGTTTGTTTGTTTTCAGCTTGAGAACAGGCCGCTGCTGCTACTGCTGCTAAGTCACTTAAGTCGTGTCCGACTCTGTGCGACCCCACAGACGACAGCTCACCAGGCTCCGCCGTCCCTGGGATTCTCCAGGCAAGAACACTGGAGTGGGTTGCCATTTCCTTCTCCAATGCATGAAAATGAAAAGTGAAAGTGAGGTCGCTAAGTCGTGTCCGACTCTTCACAACCCTATGGACTGTAGCCTACCAGGCTTTTCCGTCCATGGGATTTTCCAGGCAAGAGTACTAGAGTGAGTGCCATCACCTTCTCTGAGAACAGGCTAGTGAATGGCAAATAAGTCTGTATGCCCTATAATATCATGACTCCCTATCAACAGTATTACCAGTCATTTCTATGAGTTTTCTTGGGGTCTAAGTAATGGGAACTCAGAAATACGGACAAATTCTCTTCCATTTCTTCTTTTATGGTCCCAAGCCATGGCTTCTGCTGACAAGGAAAGACTTTTGTTTTGAGCACAGCTGTCCTCTCCCTGTGATGACCACTACTGTCGACATTGTGTGTTGGGGAAGGGACTCTGCTTTAGGACACATGAGAGTGGAATGGTCTCTTACCACCTGGTGAAATCTTAGTCTGAGTTTCAATAGGAATAGGATTAAGTGACTCAACCTATCCCTCAATCTATGTGTCATTCAGTTTGAGAACCACTTGTCAACAGCCCAGCTCAAAAGGTAAAGCACCAAGATCACACCACTGCCCTTCTAACTCCTCATCCACAAAGCTTGGAGGCCAGTCTCACTCGTGACTCCCGCTTGCTAAGGATACCTGAAAACACAAATGTGACACTGCATTCCTTCTTGGGTGGGACTTGAACCTCGCCAGAACTCAGATTGTGAACTGAAACCATGAACTCTGACTTAGGAGGGCACTCGAGCCCACTGTCTTTTAACTGAAACTGCCCTTCTGGTTTTAGGACTTACTGAAACTCAGGTTCTTTTGTCTTTTTTAAAATTTTTTTAAATTAATTTTAATTTTTTAGTTTGTTTTGCTTTACAATACTGTATTCATTTTGCTATACATTGACATGAATCAGCCACGAGTGTATATGAACTCCCCATCCTGACCTCCCCCCCGCCCTGCCCCACACCATTTCTTTGGATTATACTCGTGCATCAGTCCCAAGCATCCTGCATCCTGCCTCAAACCTACACCGGCGATTTGTATCACTTATGATATCATACACGTTACACTGCCACTCTCCCAAATCATCCCAGCATCACCCTCTCCCACAGAGTTCAAAAGGCTGTTCTATACATCTGGTCTCTTTTTCTGTCTCACGTACAGGTTTATCATTACCATCTTTCTAAATTCCATATATATGTGTAAGTATACTGTATTGGTGTTTTTCTTTCTGGCTTACTTCACTCTGTATAATCGGCTCCAGCTTCATCCTCCTCATTAGAACTGATTCAAATGTATTCCTTTTAATGGCTGAGTAGTACTCCATTGTGTATATGTACCACAGCTTTCTTATCCATTCATCTGCTGATGGACATCTAGGTTGCTTCCATGTCCTGGCTATTATAAATAGTGCTGCAATGAACATTGGGGTACATGTATCTCTTTCAATTCTGGTTTCCTCCATGTGTATGCCCAGCAGTGGGATTGCTGGGTCATAAGGCAGTTCTATTTGCAATTTTTTAAGGAATCTCCACACTGTTCTCCATAGTGGCTGTACTAATTTGCATTCCCACCAACAGTGTAAGAGGGCTCCCTTTTCTCCGCACCCTCTCCAGCATTTATTGTCTTGAAGCAGAAAAAAATCAGTGTGGGTCAAAGCAATAGGTAGAGAGTGAGTTTATTAGCATAGGATGCTTATTAGCATAGTGGGCAAGCAAGGGAGCACAGCCCTGAGAACACACAGGGCTACATTTTTATAACCAAAGAAAAAGTAAGGAGGGGAGAAGACCACCTTTATCTTCATTTTTGAGTGGGTGTCAAAGCTTACATAATTAGTTTCCCCTTTGACTATACACAGTCTAACCTGGACAGTCATGAGCTATTTAAATCATATATTAACAAAGGAGTAGTGATAAACACTAAAATATGGCAATTTTCCCAAGTTTCTGCACAATGCTCCCTTTCACCTAGTTTCTTTCCACTTTCACCTATGTGTCTGTCTTGGCTACATCTAGAATGTTACTCTTCAAGGACCATTAACTCCCTGGCTTCACTTTATGACATTCAGACCTCGTATCTATTTTCTTCTGTTTTCACTATCAGGATTTGTGGATTGAGTATGCCTGGTGCTTGAAGGTACTGGCTCTTCCTCCAAGGCAGATAGATTGTTGGTAGGCTACTAGATTATTTTCTTGAGTGTAATTAGCTTACAACAGTCTCCCACACTCCTTTAAAATTCCCTTTCTATCATTAATTCCTAGTAGGATTTCTAAACTATTGAATTATCCTACTCTATCCCTATCAAATGTAATAAAGTAGTGCAGTGACATCACACAGTAGTGAAAATGATTGAAAGCTACTCACATCAACATGAATGAGTTTCAGGAATGCTGAGAAAGAGAAGAAATACTCAGAAGTCTCTAGTGCACACTTCCTTTTATATGAATTTTCCAAACTAAACAATATATTGGACAAAATAAGTATATAGCACTTAAACATATATTAAGCAAACAAAAAATACTGTTAAAATAAATATGTAGAAGTAAAATATGAAGAAAATAAATGGGAATGATTGGAAAACAGTTCAGGGTTTGGTCATTCTCCAGACAAACTAATGCTCAGACCTGGGCTCCCAGGAGCTTTCAGGCTACGAGTAATGTGTATGTTCTCCTCTGAGGTGGGGCAGTCACTTTTCCTTACTCACTTTTCAAATCTATATATGTATTCATTATTTCTACACTGTATTGCAAAGTTTTTTAAAGGGCAAAAATTATACAAAATAAATCTGAAATATAATACAAATGATGAGCAATTAAACTAATGCAAAATATTGCTTTTTAAAAAGAAAATATTTAAATCCCAAACTCCCAGTTTATGCCCCCCCCCCCACCTTTCCCCTTTAGTAACCATAAATTTGCTTTCTATGTCTGTGGGTCTGCTTCTTTTTTATAAATAAGTTCATTTGTATCATTTTTTTAAATTAATTTTTATTTGTTAGTTTGTTTTGGTTTACAATACTGTATTCATTTTGCTATACATTGACATGAATCAGCTAGCCAGTGATTCGTTTCACTTATGATATCATACATGTTACACTGCCACTCTCCCAAATCATCCCACCCTCTCCCTCTCCCACAGAGTCCAAAAAGCTGTTCTATAATCTGTTACTTTTGCTGTCTCGTAACAGATTTATCATTACCATCTTTCTAAATTCCATATATATGTGTAAGTATACTGTATTGGTGTTTTTCTTTCTGGCTTACTTCACTCTGTATAATCAGCTCCAGCTTCATCCACCTCATTAGAACTGATTCAAATGTATTCTTTTTAATGGCTGAGTAATACTCCATTGTGTATATGTACCACAGCTTTCTTATCCATTCATCTGCTGATGGACATCTAGGTTGCTTATCATTATTTTTAGATTACATATATAAATAACATCCTACAATTTCTGTCTTTCTCTGTCTGACTTACTTCACTTAAAATATACATACTCAATTTAGTTCAGTTCAGTTCAGTTGCATTTGACTCTTTGTGACCCCATGAGTTGCAGCATGCCAGGCCTCCCTGTCCATCACCAACTCCTGGAATTCACTCAAACTCGCATCCATCAAGTCAGTGATGCCATCCAGCCATCTCATCCTCTGTCATCCCCTTCTCCTCCTCTCCCCAATCCCTCCCAGCACCAGAGTCTTTTCCAATGAGTCAAGTCTTCACATGAGGTGGCCAAAGTACTGGAGTTTCAGCTTTAGCATCACTCCTACTACAGAACACATAGGACTGATCTCCTTTAGAATGGACTGGCTGGATCTTCTTGCAGTCCAAGGGACTCTCAAGAGTCTTCTCCAACACCACAGTTCAAAAACATCAATTCTTCAGTGCTCAGCTTTCTTCACAGTCCAACTCTCACATTCATACATGACTACTGGAAAAACCATAGCCTTGACTAGAAGGACCTTTGTTGGCAAAGTAATGTCTCTGATTTTAAATTTTCAAATAGAACTGCCTTATGACCCAGCAATCCCACTGCTGGGCATACACACCGAGGAAACCAGAATTGAAATAATTTTTTAAAATATGAAAAAAATAAAATAAAATAGAACTACCATATTACTCAGAAATTCTATTCCTGGATATATTATATACACAAAAACATTAACTTGAAAAGCTACATATACTCCAGTATTCATAACAGCATTATTTACAACTGCCAAAGTATAGAAGCATCTCAACTGTCCATCAACAGATGAATGAATAAAGAAGCTATGACATATGTGTGTGTGTATATACACACACACACACACACACACACATATATATATATAGTGGTGTGTGTGTGTGTGTGTGTGTGTGTGTGTGTGTGTGTAATGGGTTTTTCTGGTGGTTGCAATTCTGGAGACCCAGGTTTGATTCCTGCTTTGGGAAGATCCCTAGATAAGGGAATGGCTACCCATGTCAGTATCTTACCTGGAGAATTCCATGGATAGAGGAGCCTGGCGGGCTACAGTCTATGGGGTGGCCTAGAGTTGGACATGACTGAGAGACTAACACAAACATATATATATATATGTATAATTATAGGTAATGGAATACTATGTAGTCATTAAAAAGAATGAAATTTGTCATGTGTAACAACATGGATGGAGATGAAGGGTTTATGCTAAGTGAAATAACATTGCATGTTTTCATGTTATGAAATAACATGCATGTTTTCACTTATATGTGAAATATAAAAAATATGAAAATCTGATGACTATAATAAATATATATATAGAGAGAGAACAAATTACTGGTTATTAGTGGGGAGGTGGCAACATAAGAGTAAGAGTTAAAAGTTACAAACTATTACACAAAAAATAAACTGCAAGGATATATTGTATAATGCAGAGACCATAGCTAGTATTTTTTCATAAATATAAAGAGTATAACTTTCAAAATTGTGAATCACTATATTGTACACCTGTAACTTACACAATATTGTACATCAACTTCAATTAAAAAATGCAAATTGTGATATTCAAGTATTTGATTAAAACTTCAAGAATACTCATAGTCAGTTCAGTTTAGTTCAGTCACTCAGTCATGTCCGATTCTTTGCAACCCCATGGACTGCAACACGACAGGCCTCCCTGTCCATTACCAACTACAAGAGCTTGCTCAAACTCATATACATTGAGTTGGTGATGCCATCCAACCATCTCATCCTCTATTGTCTCCTTCTCTTCCTCCCTTCAATTCTTCACTCATTCAAAATTTTAAAGAATTCCTATAACTTTAAAATAAAGTTGAACTTTAAAATGTTTCATGAAAATTCAGTAATCAAATTAATTATTTAAACAAAATTATTAGGAGTTACATTTATGTAAGAACACAATGTGTATTCAAATCACAAAATAATGTGTTCTTCTCTGAGAAGTGGATACCTTTTCTCCATTCCTGATTTCCATGAGAGGAATTTTCCCAAGCAGTATTTTTGTCATTTTTGTGGTCCCTTTATCCACATTACCTCTAAGGAAGTAAACTATTTACTAATGGGGAAACCTGAGAAGAATAATCTGCAAGTAAGTCCCAAGAACAACATCAGCTGCTAGTGTTTCAGTGCCTCCTCCCCAGAATGGCAGGTCTACTCTCACCCAGCACCCCCAGTTCTGGCCTTCAGAGAGCAGCTGCACTTGGCTGTCACCCTGTGCTATATCCTCAACCTAATCATTATCAATAATAATAGTGATATTTTGATTTTTTTGTTTGTTTTACATTACTTCTCAAATTAAACACATTTCAGTCAGTAAAGAAAAATGTACATTAAGAAAAAGGTACTGAATAGGACCAACCAATACATAGATATAAGATGCCAATCTCCCAGAATTTTCAAGCTCTTTGAAAGAAAGACTGGGAAACATTTCAATATTTAATTAGTCATTAGTTTATATTATTATTGTATTTAGCCTAGAATACAAAAATAAACTGCTGTCTAATTACTTGAACCCCAATTATTGTGCTTATTGTGACTGGAGCCAGCTCAGGGAAGTTGGTAGTTCAGTAGCTTCTCTGTATTTCCATGATCTTGGAAATTAAGAAAAGGCTGCTGTTTTAATGCTCCATCTTTCTGTACTCTGGGTGCAATTTTAGAATATAGAGCTAAAGTGAATGTCTAAACAAGGGTTGGATTTCAAAGTGAATAATGGATCAAAGAAGGCTTGAAACCAAATAACAGATTAAAGACAGGGCTTGTTTTTTGGGGAGAAAAAAAAAGTGATATGAATAGCTACAGAGTGTGCTGTCAGGTTTTTTCCTAAGGTTTCAGTGGAACAATCTCTGTTTTTCCCAGACCTGTGATTAGCTGATTTAATTTCATTTCCCCCAGTAACTGCAAAGACAATATGTTTAGCTGCAATTGAAAAAGTAAAAAATAAACCTTAAATACACAGTGTGTGGGACATTAGTTAAGAAGGATAGTTGAGTTCAGTTCAGTCATACTTTATTTATGAGAAATAAAGTAATATAGCAGTCTGATGAAGGACATGAAGTAAAGTCTATGTCAAATAATCATCAGTGTTTTAAATACTCAGCAAAATACACTTGTACAAGCAGAAATAAGGAGAATTAAATTCCATAAACTTAATGCAGAGTCTATGTTGTCACTGTGGTATGCAACCAGATGCAGGCCCAGGAAGATATGGCCAATTTCTCTTTCTTGCAATCGTGCCAATCAGGAAAAAAAAAAAAAAAAAACCCTTTCCTTGAATTAATGTGCTGTATGACTTTGTGACATTCCTTCAAGCTGTCAGTCTTGCCAGTACAGCAGCATCATTAACCAACAGGAATATGGACTTATTTCAGCCCAGGTGTTGAGCAGTTTGAAATGCATGAGCTCCCTGTTGTGAAGCAATCCTTCCTTCTGAGGCTCACATTGTCCTCATCATCCCAGGAGCCATGCACAGAGTGAATATGGATTTGCTTGCTTTCCTACATGAAAATCTCCAAGAGCACTAGAAGATTGCTATCTCTCTAGAGCTAATCAATGAATATAGTAAAGTTGCAGGATATAAAATCAATACACAGAAATCCCTTGCATTCCTATACACTAATAATGAGAAAGTAGAAAAAGAAATTAAGGAATCAATTCCATTCACCATTGCAACGAAAAGAATAAAATACTTAGGAATATACCTACCTAAAGAAACTAAAGACCTATATATAGAAAATTATAAAACACTGATGAAAGAAATCAAAGAGGACACTAATAGATGGAGAAATATACCATGTTCATGGATCGGAAAAATCAATATAGTGAAAATGAGTATACTACCCAAAGCAATCTACAGATTCAATGCAATTCCTATCAAGATACCAGCGGTGTTTTTCACAGAGCTAGAACAAATAATTTCACAATTTGTATGGAAACACAAAAAACCTCGAATAGCCAAAGCCATCTTGAGAAAGAAGAATGGAACTGGAGGAAGTATATGATTTAGCATTTTTGAAGAAACCTTATACAATAGAAGTGAAGTGAAGTCACTCAGTCATGTCCGACTCTTTGCAACCCCATGGACTGTAGCCTGTCAGGCTCCTCTGTCCATGGGATTTTCCAGGCAAGAGTGCTGCAGTGGATTGCCATTTCTTCTTCAGGGGATCTTCCCAACCCAGGAATCAAACCCAGGTCTCCCACATTGCAAGCACATGCTTTACTGTCTGAACCAAAATACAGTGGGGATTCCTAGGTCATTATTCTTTGGATTTTTTTTTTCCTACTTCTTAGCTGAGTGTCATTTTCAGCTATTTTTGCTGTCACAGAACAGCAAAGGTAATTGTGAGCAAAGTCTTTAATGTGCTGAACTTGATTTTGTCTAGAAATAGGACTTGTAAAATAATTTATAATTCTTTATGTCTCTTAGCAGTTTCCAATATCTTCTCCCCAGGGTAAAAATGACAATAATAAGTGTACAGATAAGAGTCTCCCAAATGGTGGGCTCATAATTATTTCCTAATGTTATGCCAATATCTAAAATAAAACATAGTCAATGACAATTTAGTTAATTTTTGTAATGTTCAATCAAGACTGATGAATATATTTGGAATATACAACTCGATCATGCACAGTCTAATGGAAAGGCATATGTAGAAAAATTCTATATCTTAAAAGCATATCTTCTAAGAATAAGCATTTTTTTCCCCTGGAAAACAATAATTCAATCCACTAAACTGACCAAAAGAGCAATGTTACTAAGTTTTTGATAGAAGCATAGATTCTGGATTCAAAAGATCTAGGATAAAATACTAGTCCTACATTTATTGACTGAACAGCCTTCAGTAAGGCAATAAATTTTTTTACCCCACTTCTCTCATCTGCAAAATGTAAATAATAGCAGTGTCTACATTATAGAATTATTAAAATAGTTATATTTATTAACATGACTAAAGTGACAAGAATATTGCCTGGGATAAAGCACATGGTCAATAGAATTTGAGGATTATTACTAATATTGGTTTGTTCCATTTGATGACATACATATCTCTGGTGCATTTATGAAATATAGAGAAATGTCTTAGTATATATAGCAAGGAAATAAGATATCTAAAGCCTTTCCTCAATTCTCTTTAATGATGACTTATAATTTTATTCTGAAAGACTATCCATATAAATATAGGTACATTTTAGACAAGAAAAGTAATTTAATTATTTTAAATAATCCATCAGCAGTACATATGTGCATGTTTTCTGATACTGTTCATTTAAATATTTATCTGAGAAATTTTCTTATGTCTCTCAGGAACAAGCTTTTAAAAATATGCTAAACACATTTCTATACACTGGATATATAAATAAAATATGCCCAAAAGCTTTTTTAGAAAACTATAAGCTAAAACTTTGCTCATAAAATGGGTTTCTGGAGTTAATAAATTGTTTTATCACTAAGGTATAAGCACCATATCTTAATTATAGCAGAGAGAACAGTGATAATCTTATGAATTTAGTAAACATCTCCCTGAAAAATTATTCACCAATTGGAAAAAACATAGATCCGTGTTAAAAGATACAGAGCCTTATGAAAATAAGATGCTAACAGAATTTTCAGTGCAAATTAAGGTTGCTTCTAAAACAAAGAACAACCAACAGCATATTTGCAAGCATAAAAAGAATTTTGAATTGCTTCTGGAGCTTTGTTTGCAACTGTAATACAGCAGTCATTCAACCCATTATAAATGAGCTTGTGAGCTCTGTTAGCTCCTTATTGGTGTTATGAGACAAACAAAAAAAGACTGTATATTGTACGTTGAGGCTGAATGCCTTCCCCCAACTCAAGCTGCGATTAAATGTTCCAAATAGTAGAAGGAAATTGTCCTTACTTTCCAAGCACATCGTGAGTATTTCCAGGAATCTCTTCTTTCACCATGTAGAATTATAACAGAAAGAGAAATGGCAATCCTCCTAGATTTCTCTCTCTCTCTCTCTCTTTTTTATAATCAAAGAAAGTCTACTAGTTCAGTTCAGTCGCTCAGTCGC
>SJXQ01004295.1:0-12346 GCA_006408695.1 Aepyceros melampus
ATTATGTTTAAGATGTATCTCTATTGTAAACCATTTTTAAAGCCATTCAGTACAGATATAATGCAGTGTTTATATCTTCTACACATTGTTTTTGCAAAGTGATCATCCCAGTTAATATATTGAGTGACAAAAACTCAACATTTGTTAATGTATTGCATTCTATCTTTTAAAAACATATACTTTTACACAGTTATTGTCATTAGAAAAAAATAAAGAAAATATTAGTTGGAAAATATGATAAATTGATAGACATTTTCCAACTATAATAACTATACCAATTTGAAATCATAAGTGCATGTTTTTTCTTTTATTCAGTCTTCCCAACAGAATTAATGGAGGATATAAAAATGGAAATAATACTCCATATCACAGCATTTTAGCATATTTATTCATTACCTAATAGTATTATTCCTCTAATAGCTGATTTGATAGCCAATTTTAAGCTTATTGGACTGGAATTTCCACAAGAACTGCTGATATTCACATCTATATATTCAAAAGCAGTATTAATGGAGGATATAAAAATGGAAATAATACTCCATATCACAGCATTTTAGCATATTTATTCATTACCTAATAGTATTATTCCTCTAATAGCTGATTTGATAGCCAATTTTAAGCTTATTGGACTGGAATTTCCACAAGAACTGCTGATATTCACATCTATATATTCAAAAGCAGCCAAATAAGATGAATTATTATTTAAAGAAAGAAGACATGGAGTTAGACAATTATAACAGTCTTTAGATTGAGAGTAATAGTGAAATAGGTAACTGACAGTGCAGTGTCTTACCTATTTTTGAAAAAAGTCAAAAAATATTCAAAAAATACTTGTGGTAGGCATAATCATGATACCTCAAAGACAGCCACATTCTAACCAACAGAACTTATACATATGCTAGGTTTCACTGTAAAAGGAAATTGCAGTTACAGATAGAACTAAAGTAACAGAGCGGCTTATTCAGAGTCAACAGGTCTTTTATATGTTTTCATCCACAGATAATGGTTCTAAAAGATTCTTTCTCTGTGCCAATAGTAGCCTCCAAAGAACCACCCCCATTTTTAAGTTGATTAAAGAGGTGTAAATTTATTAACAATAGGTATATGTCACTAATTGTGTGCATTTTATAGGTTAAACTTTGTCTGTCTTGGACTATAAAAACCCATAAATTAAGATATAGTAAAAGAGTTATTTTAACTGTTTTTTTTAATCACATTCATAAAATTTACTGACCTATTTTTGAGTGCATTTTATAGGCACTGATTAATAATCAGTATAATGCAAAGAATGTACAGGTAGAAATAAGGCACAGGCATTCCCCCATTAATGAATCTGTAGGTTCTGCATGCATGGATTCAACCAATTATGAATCAAATTTCCACAGTTATAATCATATTTAAATTGAAAATGCACATAATTCAGAAGAAATTGATTGTTGATATAATTGAAGATTATATTAAAATTCTATTTAGCTGTTTTAACCATTGAGAGAAGTATTTACTGTTGTACTTTGCTATACAAATATTGTGTAGCAAATATAATATTGTGTATACAAATATAATCAATTTTCCTAATTGTCAGTTTATGTGTTTGTGTAGTTGGTACAGCTAGATTTCTTTGAATTGGGTGAGTTCAACCTCAGGTGGTCACAGAATTGGAGAGAATTTCAACCTGATGTTGAGGACCAAGAAAAAAATCAGACCTGTGGAATTATTAGCTCACTTGTAAACAACAAATAGATATGAAAGACCATAAAGGAAAATAAGGAAAACGTCAGTCAGTAAGTTCAGTCGCTCAGTCGTGTCCGATTCTTTGCGACCCCATGAACTGCAGCACGTCAGGCCTCCCTGTCCATCACCAACTCCTGGAGATCATTCAAACTCATGTCCATTGAGTCGGTGATGCCATCCAGCCATCTCATCCTCTGTCATTCACTTCTCCTCCTGCCCTCAATCCCTCCCAGCATCAGGGTCTTTTCCAGTGAGTCAACTTCCCATGAAGTGGCCAAAGTACTGGAGTTTCAGCTTTAGCATCATTCCTCCCAAAGAACATCCAGGACTTATCTCCTTCAGAATAGACTGGTTGGATCTCCTTGCAGTCTAAGGGACTCTCAAGAGTCTTCTCCAACACCACAGTTCAAAAGCATCAATTCTTCGGCATTCAGCTTTCTTCACAGTTCAACTCTCACATCCATACATGACTACTGGAAAAACCATAGCCTTGACCAGACAGACCTTTGTTGGCAAAGAAATGTCTCTGCTTTTTAATATGTACTGGAGTTTCAGCTTTAGCATCATTCCTCCCAAAGAACATCCAGGACTTATCTCCTTCAGAATAGACTGGTTGGATCTCCTTGCAGTCTAAGGACTCTCAAGAGTCTTCTCCAACACCACAGTTCAAAAGCATCAATTCTTCGGCATTCAGCTTTCTTCACAGTTCAACTCTCACATCCATACATGACTACTGGAAAAACCATAGCCTTGACCAGACAGACCTTTGTTGGCAAAGAAATGTCTCTGCTTTTTAATATATTATCTAGGTTGGTCACAACTTTCCTTCCAAGGAGTAAGTGTCTTAATTTCATGGCTGAAATCATCATCTGCAGTGATTTTGGAGCCCAAAAAAACAAACTCTGACACTGTTTCCACTGTTTCCCCATCTATCTGCCATGAAGTGATGGGACCAGATGCCATGATCTTCATTTTCTGAATGTTGAGCTTTAAGCCAACTTTTTCACTCTCCTCTTTCACTTTCATCAAGAGGCTTTTAAGCTCTTCTTCACTTTCAGCTGTAAGGGTGGTGTCATCTGCATATCTGAGGTTATTGATATTTCTCCCAGCAATCTTGATTCCAGCTTGTGCTTCATCCAGTCCAGCATTTATCATGATGTACTCATGATAAATGTACATGTATGCAAAGTTCAAAGCATTGTATTGAGTGACCAGGAAAACAGAAAGTTAAATATGACACAGTCCCTGACCTCAGGGTCTACAAAGTTGTGGAAAAAATAGCACATAAAGACGGGTAGCATTCTATGCATTTTAAAAGAGATACTGAATATTGTTAAGATAAGTGCCATAGTCCGACTGTGGTAAGTCAATTATATAAATACATAAAACCTTAGTAAATCATAAGAGGTAAAATTGAAATTTCCAAATGCTTCAAATATATTTATTTGAAAAGTAGCTTTCTATGACTGGCAACTTTAAACACTGGGTATTTGGTTTTTGTTTTTAATGTTTTTTTTTTGTTTGTTTGTTTTAATATTTGTTTTTAATGTCTTATAGTTTGCCACAAAATAATTTATATATACATGGATTCTATTTTTTATACTTCTGAAGCTTTACTATTTGATTTTCCAAATTGTAATAATTTAGTACTGAACAAACTGATACCTAAATCAATACAAAAAATCAGATTTTGGAAATCTTTAAACATCTAATAATTCATTTGATATGGAGCTGGAAAAGCTCCATATTTTAGGGAGAGGTGAGAAAAGCATAAGTACATCTCTTATGATGAAAAATTCCACTTGACATGTTCATTATAGCATGGTATTTGTGTATGAAACTAAGATCAATTAACAAAAAGCAGCAAACAATATAAACCATTTTTAGTTAGCTCTTTTGAGTTCATTTCTTTAATATGAATGTGCAAATGTCGAATCAAACTCCTTGACTTTAGTCTAATCCTTGTTCCATTAGACAGGGCTGAGATACCTTAGAACATTTGGCATTTCCCATGGATCACAGCCTTGTTGTGGCAAAGGGGCTTACATAACTCAATGACGCTATGAGCCATGGCATGCAGGGCCGCCAAAGACAGTCTAGTGAAGAGTTGTGACATAATGTGGTCCACTAGAGAAGGAAATGGCAAACCACTCCAGCATACATCTTGCAAGAACCCCATGAACAGTATGAAAAGGTAAAGACATATGACACTAAAGGATGGGCTGCCCAGGTTGGAAGGTTGCCAGTATGCTACTGAGGAAAAGTGGAGGGCAATTACTGTTAGCTCCAGAAAAAATGAATCTGCTGGGCCAAAGCAGAAGACCCTCAGTTGTGGAGGTATGTAGCGGTGAAAGTAAAGTCCAGTACTATACAGAGAAATATTGCATATGCACCTGGAATGTTAAGGTAAGCTGGATTTTGAAGAGGCAGAGGAATCAGAGTTCAAATTGCCAGCATCTGTTAGATCATGGAGAAAGCAACAGAATTCCAGAAAGTATCTATTCTACTTCATTGACTATGCTAAAGCCTTTAACTGTGTGGATCACAACAAACTGGAAAATTCTTCAAGAGATGGGAATATCAGACCGCCTTACCTGCTTCCTGAGAAATCTGTGTGCAGGTCAAGAAGCAACAGTTAGAACTGGACACAGAACACTGCCTGGTTCAAAATTGAGAAGTACAGGGAGGCCTGGCGTGCTGCGATTCATGGGGTCGCAAAGAGTCGGACACGACTGAGCGACTGAACGGAACGGAAAAGTCAGTCCAAGATTTATAAGGCTAGACATCTTAACTGCCACTGCTCAACTCATTTTCCCCTTCATGTGCATAATGCTCTTCCATAATTTATCAAAGCCATTCCAGTAAGTTTCCCTTAAGGCAAAGAGGATGATATTCTGTTGTGGAAAAGAAAATCAGTTACTTCTTAAACTTTCCAACTTTCTTTTTTAACTCCTTATGCACCTGTGAGTTATTGGGTATAACTCACATTGGGAATAACCCACCGAGCCTGGTAATTCTCAACAGGAAGAAACTAAAGTAGTTATCTATTTCAAACAGACCAACGGTTTGACACTGCAGAAAGAACTGGAAACAGGAGGGTGAGAGGCGGGGCCAGGAGGAAGGAGACCTCCCCTTGGATGCCTCCTCTTTCAGAAAAAGGGGAAATAAAAATTCAGAAAGGTAGGACTATTCGGTATCGTTTACTAAGTCAGAGGGCAGAAAGATTTTTCCATCGGAGCAAACAGCAATGACATTGGTTCCCTTCCTCCCAGGTCACGTGCTTTCCAACACCATCCTGGCTCGGATACCTAGCTACTAAACTTGTTTGTTCTGTAACTAATGTTCTACTTTTTCCAGACCTAACTGGCACTTCTCTATCCAAGCTGAGATCACAGGGCTAAATAGGTCAGGTCACTACCTCCAGACGTTGCTTTGTCACGTGTTTCAGATTCCGTTCCCACCTCCCTGCAGGACTCAGAGTGTGGGGTAGAAACCCAGGCAGGAACATTCTAGCAAAATCCAAGATTGCACTCTCGCTGAGAAAAACCAACTTCCAACCTGAAGAAGGAATAACTGTATGACTCAGACTTGTACAAGGACCAGAGGAGTTCATACAGCTGAGAAACAGGAAAGGAAATGGAAGGACATCCCAAAGGAAAAGATTTTCTTAAGGAAAGAAGGGACATAAAATTTCTACACGAAAATTTGTCTCCATGATTCACTCTCAAGCTCTGGTCAGAAAAGAACTTTCTGGAAAAAGTTTTCATCCTGGTAATGAGCTTGCTTACTTCCCAGAAGAAATCAAGCTCTCACTTACCCCTGGGTCTTTGCATGTGCACCCTCCCTAGAGCACTCTCTTACCCTGCCTGGCTGGCTCCTGTGCTTTATTGCAGTAAGACCATAGAAGTCGCTTCCTCTAGGAAGCCTTCTCTGATTCTCCAAGTCCAGGACAAGCAGGGTCCTCTCCTCAGGGACCCTTTCTGCTTAGCTGAGAAGGGAGAAGTGGATGAGCCAGAGACCTTCAGACAAGCTCAGGTCACCTGCCTCTAACCCCAAGTGACACAGAGACCATCTTCCTGGAACCTTCTGTAGCAAGAAACAGCTCCCCCAGCCCACTCTCTGGCTGTTGCTGTGTCCAGCTCACTCACCCCTTTGACTTTGTGCCTTAACAGAAAAAAATTATCTCCTTACCCCTCCACCTCACACCACTGCCAGACCACAAATATGCTCAGTAGTCTGTCTCCTGGACTTGGAGAATCAGAGAAGGCTCCCTAGTGGAAGCAGCTTCTATGGTCTCACTGCAATAAAGGACAGGAGCCAGCCAGGCAGAGTAAGAGAGTGCTCTAGAGAGGCTGCCTGTGCAAAGGCCCAGGGGTAAGTGAGAACCTGATTCCTTCTGGGAGCTAGAATAAGCCCCACGTGGCTGGAGGAGAGTTGGGGAGGTGGCAAGGGATGAGGCTGGGGAGATAGGCAGGAGCCCTGCAGTTCTTGCTCCTCAAAGTATAATGCACAGGCCCACAGCACTGGCTTCAGCTGGAAGCTTATTAGAAGTGAAGAATTTCAGGGCTGATTCCAGATTTATTGAAGCAGAATCCACATTTTAAGATCCCCTGGGGATCTGCTGCACAATCAGGTTTGTGAAGCCTTCCCCTAAGTACATTCAGCAGTTCCAACTTGTGAGCAATAGGAAACCTGGGCATGATTAAGCAGCGGAATCACGTGATAAGACTTGGGAGAAGTCATTCCTGCTGCAAAGTGGAGGGAAAGGGGATGAGTTAGTAGAGATCAATGTAGGAGATAAGGATGTCAGGTAAGAGGATGGTACATGGTCAGGGGAAGAGACAGTGCTCTTGGGCGGTGCAACTAAAGGGAATGTGGGAAGGGGACGGATTTGATGGCCCACAGGGTTAGCAGCAGCAATCCTGGCGCCTGAGCTGCCTGCGGCTGTCCTGGAGTTTCTCCCAGATGGCAGAGCCTAGAGACAGCTCCGCCTGGGCAGGGCAGGGAGCTGGCAGGAGCCAGTATCAGTGGGTGTGGGGAAGCAAGAGACTCAAGAACAAGAGTCCCTCTGGACCTGCACTTGTTGCCCAAAGCACAGTGTGAGCCGACTGGGTTCCCCACGCCCTCCGGGTGGAGCAGGGACCTTGTAGCTGGCAAGGACGGCTTCTGTTAGAGAAATGTAACATCACAACCATCCCCTCCCTAAAAGATCTCCACAAAAGAGAGTGGCTGGAGCTTACATGCAAAATATATTTGTGAAAAGAATGCTGCTTCAGGGCCAAGAACGGTGCTGGGGAAGCAGAATTCACCCGGCGAGACTACCACCATCCGAGGAAATCAACAGCGAAAGAGTGAGAAGTCAAAATGAAAACGCTAGACTTCTTTTTATGCCAGATGTATGGATGAATAAGTCAGGTTGGCGAGTTTTCCAGTTCCTCATGTTGGGTGAAGGGGTGAGATCAAGATGAACACAGATTTGAGCATCATTCAAGGTTATAGGGGTGAGAGGGCAGCTGGCTGCAGGGGTTGGGGGGGTGATTACTCAGCTAAAGGAGGACACAGAGGAGCCATCTCTGTGCTGTGAGCTACAGGAGAGTCCCCTTTAGCCACACTCACATCCACGGCCACCACCGTCCATAGTAACTGCGGAGAGGGTGGAGACTGGAGGGGCGAGAGGGATGCTCTGGGCCTGATCATCCCACGGCCTCCCTTCTCACGGTGCTGCCAGGGCCTTCTATCCTCTGTCACTGCTCTGCCCAGTGGCCGGGGGCAGGCTGGCAGCTTCTTTCCCACTGTGAAAAGCAGCCATCACCGGGAATAAGGATGAAACACAACAAGCAAAGTCCAGAGTCCCTGGCATTTACCCGATTCCTCCTGGTGGCTTGACTCAGACTGCAGTGGAGACTGTAGCTGGCCCTGGTTGCCTAATTGAAAACAAAACAAAACAAAACAAAAACTCATCCAACACAGCAATGGGGCCTTTGGGATGTTCAGGACACTCATCAGGCATCACACCATACAGTGGGGAGGGACAGAAGGGAGGTGGCCCAGACATGGAGAGGCCTCAGAGTCAGAAAATCCAGCTCAGTCACTTACTAGGACCAGTTGGCCGATCTCTCCAAGCCTTGCGTTTCTCATCCATAACAAGGGCGTAATACTTCAATGAAAAAAAAAAAAAAAGAGAACTATTTGGATAGGAGCTCCCTAATTTTTCTAGGTCAGTCACCATGGATCTACCTATATCTACCCCACATTCTCTAGTCCCCTTCCTATTACAATAGAAGCCGCATCCTATTGAAATACCCCATTGATGGGTGATGTCCCCCCTTGTTCCAGCTTCATCACTTTCTGGGTTGGTGGGTCATTGTCACCATTGTATCTCTCATCTTCAAAACCCCCACAACCAGCAACAACAACAAAAAAGCAAGACTGTCTACTTCCCCGCCATTCTCCAGTTACCATCCATCCACTCATGGGACAAAACTTCAAGACGGAGCCGGCCACCCTCTGTCCTGACTCCCTAGGACTCAGGAACTCGCTCCAGCAGGCTTCTGGCCTCCCTGCTCTGCTGGACACTCACTGCCAAGTTTGCCGCCATTGCCAAATCCAGCTCCTCCGTCCCCACCCTATTTCCTCATGCAACAGCAGGCTGTCATACCGACCGCCTCCCTCCCCTCCTGACACTCTTTCTCTGGGCTTCAGGGACATGCTCTTCCTCCAGCAGGTGACTCTCCACCCCGTGGCTGCCTCTTTTCTCAGTGCGCCCACGTGGTGGTCCCCGGGGCTCCAGTTGGGGCCTGCTCCACTTCCTTCCAGGTTTCCCGCTTCCCTAGGCTGCCTGATAAAGCCCCTCAGCCTGCATTTTCTATGCTGTTAACTTTGCAATCTGTCATCTCCCGAGCGGTCTTCTGAGTGGCAGATGATATGTATCTTTTGAGTTGTCCAGCAGGAACTTGAGATAGAAACCGGCCCCACCCGGCCTCTCGAGTCCTTTCTCCAGAGTCTTCTCATCCCAGTAAGTACAGTTCCACCATCCAAGGCAGCGCTCACCCCCAAGTCCACCCTCTTCCCAATTCCCCAAGCACGGTGGTTTGGCTGCCAACAGCTTTTAAATTGACTGTCTTCTGTCTCCACCGCCACCAACCTGGTTCAGGCCGCCTCACTTACAGGTGAGCCTGTCCTCACCCTCACTCTGCCTCTCCTCTGACCCCTCTGCACCTGGCTGGAGGGGTCATTCAGGGAACGTCACTCCTTGCCTCAAAAGCCTTTACTCGTTTAAAAACCCCGGATTCCTTTCTGGGCTATGGGGCCTGATAACCAGTCCTCCGGCTTCTCTAACTGCTCTCAGCTGCACACTTCCCCGTGCTTATGATGCTGCAGCCACGCCAGCTTCCTTTCAGTGCCTGGACTAGAGCCAGCTGGTTCCCACCTCAGGGCCTTTGCACACACTGCTTCTATTTGCAAACTCTTTCTCCAAAGCTTTGCAGGGTTCCTCCTCCATCTTCAGGTTATCACTCCAAGTTATCACTCCAAGTCACATCCTCAAAGAGACCTTCTCTGACCACAACACTGAAGACAGGCCCTTCTGGTCCCCTTACTGAGATTCTACCTGTTGTCTTCAAAGCCCTCATCGCGATCTGAAGTTGTTCACTCTCTTGTCTGCTTGCTGTCTGTCTTTCTCGGCAGAGAGTTACAGGGCAAGAATCCTGTGTGCTATACTCGCTGCCGAGTTCCCGCAGCTCAGAACTGTGCCTGGCACTTAGCCAGTGCTAGACACAGAACAGGGATCGTAGCCTGCAGTTTTGTGGGGGCTTTGTGAGGACTGAATGAGAACGTAAGTTGAGCACTGCTCATAGCAAGTCCACAACACTTGTAGCTGTCACCACCTCCACAGCTGATGATTCCTGGGACGTCCAAGGGTCCTCATGAACCTGCCACATGACTGTGACCGAGCTTTACACCTACTTTCCTCCTGAAATAGAGTGGCTGGTTCTACCTGACTTTTGATCCTTGATGGATTTGGGGTTTCCAGCATCACAGACAGCAACTGTATTTCATGTATGATGAGCTATAAACCAGAATGACACTGGCAAGTGGTACTAGCCTGTGCTGTGGCAAAGAAAAACCATAAGGTAGGAATCAAAATCGTCTGGGCCGAAGCTCAGAGGCATAACTACTGGTACCAAGAAACAATCCAATGACACGTCTCTGTCAGGAGGTTACTGGCCCAGGCAGACAAGAAGCAACCTCCACAGTGTAAGGTGGAAAGCTCAGTGTCCAGAGCCAGACTGCCCAGCAGATATACAAGTGACCAGTAAGCACACGAAAGGATGCTGAACTTTATCATCATTCAGTTCAGTTCAGTTGCTCAGTCGTGTCCGACTCTTTGCCATCTGTATGATGAGCTATAAACCAGAATGACACTGGCAAGTGGTACTAGCCTGTGCTGTGGCAAAGAAAAACCATAAGGTAGGAATCAAAATCGTCTGGGCCGAAGCTCAGAGGCATAACTACTGGTACCAAGAAACAATCCAATGACACGTCTCTGTCAGGAGGTTACTGGCCCAGGCAGACAAGAAGCAACCTCCACAGTGTAAGGTGGAAAGCTCAGTGTCCAGAGCCAGACTGCCCAGCAGATATACAAGTGACCAGTAAGCACACGAAAGGATGCTGAACTTTATCATCATTCAGTTCAGTTCAGTTGCTCAGTCGTGTCCGACTCTTTGCCATCCCATGAACCGCAGCACTCCAGGCCTCCCTGTCCATCACCAACTCTCAGAGTTCACCCAAACTCATGTCCATCAAGTCTGTGATACCATCCAACCATCTCATCCTCTGTCATCCCCTTCTCCTCCTGCCCCCAATCCCTCCCAGCATCAGGGTCTTTTCAAATGAGTCAGCTCTTTGCATCAGGTGGCCAAAGTATTGGAGTTTCAGCTTCAGCATCAGTCCTTCCAATGAACTGATTTCCTTTAGGATGGACTGGTTGGATCTCCTTGTAGTCCAAGGGACTCTCAAGAGTCCTCTCCAACACCACAGTTCAAAAGCATCAATTCTTTGGCACTCAGCTTTCTTCACAGTCCAACTCTCATATCCATACATGATCACTAGAAAAACCATAGCCTTGACTAGACAGCTTTGTTGGCAAAGTAATATCTCTGCTTTTTAATACACTATCTTGGTTGGTCATAACTTTCCTTCCAAGGAGTAAGCATCTTTTATTTTCATGGCTGCAATCACCATCTGCAGTGATTTTGGAACTCCAAAAAATAAAGTCTGACACTGTTTCTGTTTCCCCATCTATTTCCCATGAAAAGAAGGGACCAGATGCCATAATCTTTGTTTTCTGAATGTTGAGCTTTAAGCCAACTTTTTCACTCTCCTCTTTCACTTTCATAAAGAGGCTGTTTAGTTCCTGTTCACTTTCTGCCATAAGGGTGGTGTCATCTGCATATCTGAGGTTATTGATATTTCTCCCAGCAATCTTGATTCCAGCTTGCAAATCAAAACCACAGTGGGGTACCACTTCACACCCACAAGGATGGGTATTATCAAAAGAAGAGAAAGAAACCAACAAGTAATAGCCAAGGAGGTGGAGAAGGTGGAACCCTTGTGCACTGTCCCTGAGAATCTAAAATGATGCGAAAAACTGTGGCAGCTCCCCAGAAAATGAAATGACACAGAATGACCCAGTGATCCAGCAATTCCACTTCTGGGTGTTTACCCAAAAGAACTGAAAGCAGGGACTCAGAAAGATATTGTACAGTGATGTTCACAGCGGATGGTCTCAATAGCTAGAAGGTAGGAACAAATGTCCATCAACAAATGATTGTATAAACACAATATGATGTAATCATACAAATATTAATTCAGCCATAAAAGTGAGATAATCTGACATTTCTGATGACACAGATGGACCCAGAGGGCATAATGCTACGTGAAACAAGCCAAACCCAGAAGGACACGCACTGTATGACTCATTCATATGTGGCACTTTGAGCGGTCAAGTCCAGAGACAGGAGAATGGTGGTGGCCAGGGGCTGGGTGAGGAGTGAATGAGGGTTATTACTTAATGGGCAGAGCTGCAGTTTTGGACCGTGACAAAGTACTGGAGATGGACGGTGGTGACAGCCGCACAGGCCACATTTGGTGAATGCACTAAATGCCACTGAACCACATGCTTTTAAATGATGAAGATGGGAAATCTTAGGTGTGTTTTACCAGAATTAAAAAAAAAAATAGAAGACAATGTTTTTTATCAACTTCATTACAGAAGCTTGGTTCAAACTTTCAAGTATTCGTTCAAATGAGAGTTATCGAACACTCACCAGTTCCTAACTCCTGTGCTGAGAGCTCAAGAAGGAGACAGGAAGTTCATGGGGTTCCGAGAACAAGAGGGAGATAGGGAAGGAAGAAGGCACAGAACTTGAAAAGCAAGGTAAAAAGGCAGCCGGGATGAGGAGTCTTACCAGAGAGCTCTACACAGACAGGGCTTAAGCTTTAGAGGAAGAAAGCAGACCTCAGCACCCCAAACCCGAGACCGAAGCAGGGGATGAAGCTGTATTTAAACACAACAGGCTACAGAAGAGACCAGGGTGGGGGTCGGGGGTGGGTG
>SJXQ01004295.1:12572-68303 GCA_006408695.1 Aepyceros melampus
GACGACAGCTAGAGTAGCGACAGGGGAAAAGAAACAGTCAGCCACGATGAATGAGCCGTCTCCCCCGACAGCGTTATGGGAAGATGACTAAGACGCACCAAATGAAAGCCCCCCAGAACCACCCACCGCAGCGAGGCCTCCTGCAACGTCGCTTCCCCCCCGAGAATTTGCGTTTTCAAGAACACTTGTGCCATTCACACCATGACTTTCTTCTCTGAAACACGGCAGGACCGCTGCTGCCGGGAACGGGTCGGAGCCCCGGTTCAGCATCGGGAAGCAGCGGGATGACGCCGCCCGACAAGGAGCCCGCGGAAGGGAGGACACACAGGGAGGAGCCTGTGGCTGAGCGCGTCCCCGCTCTTCGCGCGTGCTCATCCGAGGCCGCCCCGGCCCTCACATGAAAAATGGAGGCGTCACTCGCTTGAAATGCAGAAATATTTATTTTGGTTTCCTTCACTGTTTTTGGAAATCCTGTTTTGGTTTATAAAACATAGAAAGAGCCAACACTTAAAGCAAACATTCAAAACCCCGATGTGACAAATTACTGACTTCTTGGGCAATTAAGAGTACACGTATGAAGTTAGGCTACCAAATAGTGTTATAACAACAGCTCTTTAGGGCAAACCCTGTTGTGCTTGTATAATACAGGTACTCCTCTTTCCCAAAACAACGGCTTTTGGTGTACAAATGAAAACTAAGTTCAGTCACATGTGGCAAAGACTTGCAGTAAAAGTGAAACGCGGCTAATTTCCCAAATTAACTTAAAAAAAAAAAAAAAAAAAAAAAAAAACCTTGAGAATCTAATCCCAGGAAATGAGTTTTCCAGATTCCTATGTCCTAGAATTTTGGCTTGTCAAATATATTTCATAGAAATCAAATAGCATTACGATAGAAGAACATTTATTTATCATCATCCATTTCAATAAGTACCCAAGTGTATCTACCTCCTTAATAGTTTTAAAGACATGCCTTGCCTGAGAGTTTATATTCTGGGGGGTGAAAAAAGCCACTTGATCACAACATACTCTTTCGATATGAAAACCATATTAAAATCCATCAGAGACAGAGTGACCGGTTCGTCGAAGGTAAAGTGGACAGTGATTCAGGCGTCACAGTTGAGCATGGTTGATCCAGGTAACTGTTTTCCTTGTTGAAATGCTTGTCTTCACTGCAGTCTAAGGCAGATTTTTTTTTTTTTTTTAATCCCTGGGAGGCGACAGATGGAGGAAATCAGGAAATTGGGTCTGGAGAAGAGGGTTGGCGAATACTCTGCTTTATCGGCACCAGAATCCATCTTCTCTGGTGAGTGGCCGTCCATCCAGGATTCAATACCTGTGCTGTTCTGAGCTGGGTCTGCCCTTTGCTTCACTGAGAACCTCTGCTCCAATAGGAAGGACAGGGGTTAATCAGAAGGTTCGTGAGAGTGAGTGTGACACAGGGAAGGGAGGGTAGCAGGGATTTAAAAAAAAAACACAACCCTCTGGTCCTCTTGCGACCTCCTGCAGGCGAGACAGGTCTTGCTTGTCAGAACGGTGGTTCCCTCCAGTGTATGGGACTCTTTGAGCAGCAGAAATCTGCAGAATTTGCAGTGTGTAGCAGACATCTCAGAAAGAGCAAAGTCCTAACCCTTTGGTTAGCAGATCGGGGAGACAAAGTGTTCACCTGCCTTTGTAACTGAGGAGTTGGTAAAGAACTTAGCACGTTTGCAGTTTCCCCTCTACGATTTTTTAAGGCTCGTTTTGGAAATCGTGGATCACCGTGGACACGGTCTGCGACGCGAGGTGGCTGTAAGGCAGTGTTCCGTTCCCTCCAGGCTCCTATGACGAGAATCTGGACGAGAGAGGCACCCGAGGATGCTCCCTCCCTTCCTGCCGTTGTCAAACTTCCTTCTGCTTCCTCCCTCGCGTTAGACTTTGATGGTGGAGTAAAGCTCATCGATCTGTGACCTGAAATAATTCCGAAGCTCTGGCCTTTTAGCCTTCATGGTTGGGGTCAGAAGGCCATTGTCGATAGAGAAGAGTTCAGGGTGGAGATAGATGCCTTTGACCTGTAAAGAGACCAGGAAGTCAAAGGAGGCAAGCTGGACAGATGCCTCTGAAGGGATAAAGATCCTTCTGGGCCATTCCAGCCAGCTTCACAGGCCAGGCCAGCTGCACCATCTCAACACAGGGCAGGGAGTGGCCTGATATCAGGACAGAATCGGGACCCAGCCTGTCCCCGGAGGAAGAGGATACACCTCCCTGGTTACAGAAATCCCTCCCCAGCCAAACCACACCACTGTCTCTTCCACACGATGTCTTTACATCACCTCATCCTCTTCTAGAACCTGTTCACAAAGAACACCCTCAAGTCAAAAACCCATTTTTCTGGAATTCATACACTTGGATGTGAGTCTTACCTGTTCAAATGTTTTCAGGCCAGACTCCTTCCCGAGTCTCACCATGTCTTCTAGAATACCTTTTTTGACATCCTAATAAGGTAAGAAAAAACAGGATCCTTATTCCCGTGGTGGGTTCAGGTGGCGCAGGGGGCAGGGGTCCCAGCACTTTGCACTTAACGCAAAGGGAAGCTCAGGAGGACGGCTGCACACTTTGGAACCCACCTTGTTTCTGCATAGTTCTTCAAAGGAGCCCACAATGCCTCTCTTCTGGGCCCAGGCATCTAGTGTCTCAACATCCGGTACCACAATTGCTATGAGAAATGCCTTTAACAGAGACAAGTGAGTTATTACACAGTTTGGTCCCAATGTTCTAAAATTGTAGTTCCTTATTATCTGCTTTGTGGGCCCCTGGGAGAATCTGGGAGTTAGAGACCCTCTCTTCAGAGCATGTTAACAGGTCTGGCGTCCACAAGGCCCAAGTTAACAACTCCTGCCTCTGAAATACAAACAGTATCGGGAATTTTGCAATACATGTTTTCAAACAACCACTGGAAATCAAAATATAATAAAACCCTAGTTTTTACTTATTTTTATATATACTTTTAAAAATAAAATAGGGTCAAATAAGCAAATAATGGGGTAGATATCAGATAACTGCTTTACAAAAAGACAAAAAGAAAATATATACAGATTCACTTTATAAAGAACTCTAGCACCTCATTCTTTACAATTGAGTGACAATGAAATGAAATAAAAATCAAAGGCATAGTAGGCCAGGTCTAAGAAGATGGAGTGCATTCTTGAAGAAAAATAGGTGTATTTTCTTATAGGAAAATATTCTGCCACAATATTTGAAAATTTCAAGATTTGTAGAAATATTTTAAAATTTATTTAAATAGGAGGATAATTACTTTATAATATTGTGATGCTTTTTGCAATGAGTATGAACCAGCTCTAGGGATACATGTGTCCCCTCTGATCTGTAGAAATATTAACCCTCAGAAAACTAGAACCCATTCTCTTCCTTTCCACCATCTGTCCAGAATTTTGGCAAATGAGGTTCCATTGCAATACTGACATTGGTTTTCAACTTTAAGATATGCTGGCTTCCAAACCATCATTTGCTCAAGAATGATGCAGAAGGCATACCATAAATAAGTTAGGTTTAATATGTCTGAAAATGCTAAGCTTTCTTATAACCCCTATATCAATATTTCTCCTCATAATTAAATTAGAAGCTTATTTTACCTATCCCCCAGTATTTTTATGCCACTTCCCTTGGTACAGCAGACTAAGAACTGCCAAGAATAAGAGGCACAAATTGCTAGTTACAAAATAGTGGTGGGGGAGAAAACAGAAAAAAAGAAAAGAAATGCCAAGCAATAAAACTCAATAATGTGTTGATTATGTTCTAGCAAGTCAGGCATCAAAGTCAGAGAGTCAGAAAGCCAGTTCACACATGTGGCAAACTTCCCATTACACTGAAGGTACCTGGATGTCTTATAATATTGTGATGCTTTTTGCAATGAATATGAACCAGCTATAGGCATATATGTGTCCCGCCCGCCACAGAGCTCCTGGCTCGGGCAGCACATACCTGCAAGCTCTCTCCGTGGACAAACACCTGAGCGATAGGTTCACTTCGCTGGTAGATGTTTTCGATCTTCTCGGGAGCTATATACTCCCCTTGTGCCAGTTTAAAGATGTGCTTCTTCCTGTCGATGATCTTCAAGGTGCCATTCTGTTTGGGGGTGGGGAGGGGAGGTATGGGCTGTGAGCAGGTCCCAGGGGCTGTTTCCCCCCCAGCATTGGCAACTCAGGGTACTAAGCATTTCCTGTGCACTATTACTTAATCCTAATAAGGTCTGGCAGGGTTGGCTATTAACCCATTTTACAGAGAGACAAACTGAGGCTGACAGAGATTATGTAACCTCCCCAGGCTGAGTAGTGAGATAGAGAAGGGATTAGGGAGTCCCTCTCACTCCACTTCTGCCTCTCAGCCAACTAGAGCACCCCGCTTGCTCCCTTCAGCTTGGCAAGCTTTACTCTGTGTCACAGGGGCCCGAGACGGGGTCAAGGTGCTCTCGAGGAGAGGCACGCTCATCCTCCCCACGGTGCTCGGTGTGGAGCAGAGGCTGCAGAGGACCAGCTTGCGGCCCTCTGTCCCTGCTCCCGGCTCTTTGGGTGATGACTGTGGGGACGTGAGAATCTCTGGGCCAGACTTGAACATGCCAGTGGTGCCTGCCTCCCCACCTCTGGTAACCCAAAGCCCCACTCCCACACCGGGTCACTCGCTCACTTCCCAGAGTCATCTGCTGGAAAGTGCCTGGAGTTCTCTCAGCCTGCAACAGTTCTCCTCTGGTTCCAACAGGAGCAGACTAAGGCCCACGAAGATTAGGATTAGGAGATGGGCTCCTCAGAGCCAGAGTCAGAATTAGAATTGATACTTAATCCCTCCTAAGTCTGGAAAGAGGGACTTGATTTATTTCTAAATAGCCTGGGTATTCTGAAATCTGAATTAATTTGGGGTGGGGATACTTTTTCAGGCAAAAAAAAAAAAAATTAAGCACCTTAAATCTATACAACTTGAACAAAAACACAATAATAATAATTACACTAGCCATTGGAGTGTTTGCAATGAAATTCAGTAATGACTTTAAAAAGCAATGGTTGTCACCACAACAGCAAAAGTGGTGACACCTATGTTGCTTCTTGCAACAGCATCTCGACTCCCAAGATGGACTCTGAATTTCTCTATGGCAAACAGTTCTGATGCTACACTCAAAGGGCTTGGCCTCAACCTCTAAACACTTACCCTGTTTTTACTGAGATGACGATGCTAAGAAACGTATGTGTTCACAAATTCTGGCCTGTCATCCTCCCAGCAGCTTAATACAGTGCTCTCCCCCCCCTGGAAATGAACCAAGGCCTCAACTTCAAGGCACGGCACTGAAATGGGAAAAGCCAGCCACAGTGTTTCTGGATTTCAAACCAGAAGCAGCAACCAGAAAGGATGTCAGGTATCAAAACAAAACCTATGTGCAGCAGTTACAGTGAAAATGCTACAGGAGGATGCTAGACATAAGCCTGTTTCCTGCGGGAGAGGAAGAGAGGGAAAAAGACGGGGGGAGAGTCAGGGCGCCGTGGCTGTGTTGGGGCTCATCTTCCCGACAAGAGAGGGGACCACTTACTGGTAACCACTTGCCAATGTCCCCTGTGTGCAACCAGCCGTCTTTATCCAGAGCTTCTGCTGTTTTCACTGGGTCTTTCAAGTAGCCTTGAAAAACATTTGACCCTTTCACACATACCTGAAGGAAAAAGAGGACGAGGGAGGTGTGGCCATGCGAATTGGAAGAAGTGGGTGAAAGGTAAACATCCAGTTATAAGATAAGTAAGGACGGGGGATGTACGTACAGCATGGCGACTACACTTGGGATGGCTGCGTGGGATGTTTTCAAGTTAAGAAAGGAGATTTTAAGAGCTCTCATCACAAGGGGGGAAAATCCCTTTTCTTCTTTTTGTTACCGGTATGAGATGATGGATGGTTACAAAACCCATGGCCGTGATCATTTCCCAATACCTGCAACTCAAATCCTCTTATACTTAGACAGTGCTGGCATCAGTTCTATCGCAGTAAGACAGGAGGGGGAAGAAAAGATGATCTGTTAAGAGCACTAACTGGGGCTTCTCCAGAGGAAACTGCGTGCGTGTGTGTGTGTGTGTGTGTGTGTGTGTCTCCCTCAACCTTTAGCCAGACTCTGAATGCCAGGATCCAGAGGGAGCTACCAGAGCCTCACTGACGTGCTGGTACCTCCAATGCCCCCACTTCCTTCCTGAATGTCTTCGGCTGCAGATTCTAGGGCTCACAATCACCCTAGGTTCTGGCTCCAAGCTGCCAGAAAGCCCCAAAGGGGAGAAGTCACATAGCAGTTTGACTAGTGGAACACACTAGTGGAACACACCTTCCACTAGCCGGTGGCCACTCAGGCACTGAGGACAGTCAGCAGACAAGAAGCTGGGGCCAGGGACTTTGGGCCCTGAAGCCTTTCCGCCCTCCTGGGCCCTCAGCCCCATCGTGCTGGCAGCAGAAGGTGGTGCTGGTGCCCCCCATGCCCCTACCCCCCTGAGACTTAGACATAAGCACCTTCAAAAAGAAGCCTGTAGGACCGCAAGATCAGCAGCAATACCAAGCTCAGTGGCTTCCCCTGCCAGGGCTGAGAAGTGGCTGGTTACCGAGGCGACTGCCCTGAGGGGGTGACTGTGGGCGTTTTACTCACCTCGCCCTCGCCCTTGGCAGCCAGGTAATTCATTTCTTCCACATCCACAAGCTTGATAATGCTGCAAGGCATTGGGGGACCAACATGCCCTGTGTATGAAATAAAAAGAATGATCGCTTCTAATGCGACGGCAACACCCTTAGGCCAGATTGCTGTGAGCCCACACAAGCCCTGTTCTCATTTTGAGAACAGCTGGTGCAAACCTCTGGCTTGGCAAACATAGCCAGTCTCCCCCTGGCAAATCAACTGAGAGTTTATTCCCAGAAAAGAGAAACATTCAAAAGTCTCTTAGGGACCTTTCCTAAGTCTGTTTTCAAAGTGTACATGATTTGGCTACTGATTTTCAGGGTTTCTTTGAATACCTGGAAGTGGGTTTTCTAAAACTTTTATGTGGTTCCTATGATCTGATGGCCCTGATCTCCCTCATAGAGATGTAATTAATGTTTGCATTCTCTATGAGAAGAAACCGTGATTGGTCAGATGGTTCTGACCAATATAGCCTTTCCCCTAGATTATGAAAGAATATGTCTTATACGTAAATTCATTAAGATAGGACAAGCCTTCTTTTCACAGCTCACTTCACTCTCTTGCCAAAGGGTGCTAGGACTGGGCTATTTTCCCAAAACAAAAATAACAGAAATCAGATTAAGTTTTAAGAGTTCACAAATCATTCTTCTGATGTTTTGATCATTTTAGCTTAAAGTGGTCACTATTCCAAATTCTCTAGCTGGTAAGGCACCAGGGATTAAAAAATAAGTACCGTGAAAAAGGTTTATAAACTGTCAGTGCCAATTACAACAAAATGATGTTCCCAGAGACAGCCTGATATTAGAATCTGTGTCATTAGATATTCATTCGTGTAAAACGGCAAATGTATCAGGGAATTTATTGATCACAGTGTAGAGTACACCGTTGGTATGGGACAGGGGAGGCATACAAGTCTTGTGGTCCGATGTGGGCTGGGATCCTGGCTCTGAAGCATAAAACTATATAAATTCTAAGACTTTATGGACAAGTTTCTTAGTCAACAATCAACTGTGTCCTCCCAGAGGTGGCAAGGCTGACCTCACAGGCAAGCTGTCGGGATGAAATGCACGTAATCTGTGTCCCTCAGTGCCTAGCACAGAATCCCATCCAGGACAGGTACTTGTGTTTATCCTCCACTGTTCTTTCCTTTCGGGAGAAAGGACTTGTGTTTATTTCTGCCTGGGGTCTCAACACTAAGTGCAGCACACAGTGGAAATGTCATTAAAATTCACCAGCAAGTAATCAGGCCCCAGTTGATTCCCAGAAAGCTCTGGTGGGCCAGGCACTCTGAACCTGGTATAAAGGGCACCGTCTTCAGATGTGACCTCCACCCAGCCTGATAAGTCAGAGCCTCCAAATCACCACTGCGCCCTGGGAGACAGCATCCACAGGGCTCCTGGGTTCACAGGATTGTTGGCCCCAAGGCCAAATCATCAGAGACACAGCACTTGTTTAAGTTGGTTAGTTAACCCAGTTCCAACAGTTTTGATGTGAAGAGTAAGATCCTCGTGAGCAAAGTCCTGCCCCCTGTACCTGCGGTCCAGTCTCCAGGAACAGTCAGGCAGCAGCCGGCGGAGCACTCAGTCTGTCCATAGCCTTCGTAGAACTGGGCGCCCAGGCGAAGGAACAGAAGGAGAGGGGACAGTCACATTTCCCTGCAAGTGCTCAGTAACTAAGTTCCTCTAGCCGGATTAGAAACCTCAGCCCACACATTACACCACGCTTTATTACAGTGCGAGCATGCTCACACACACAGAAGACAATGCCACAACAGGTCACACTTCGCAGGATCCACCCGGGGACGCACTCGCTCTGCGGGCTCACGGCTACTTGTCACTTAGTCTCTGATGCTCCTCCCACGTAAGCCAGGGTCTCTGCGTGGTTTATGGCCCATCCCCACGCCCTCACGCCTGATCTAAAGGCATCTTTTGTGCTTTATCCCAGTGAAAATTACCCAATGGTGAACACAACACATACTCTGCCAGAGATGAAAGATATCTGCAGGCACACCAGAGACTGCATGTCTTACAAATTGAAGGTTGGTGGCAACACTGTGTTGTCAGAAGATGGTTAGCGTTTTTTAGCAATGAAGTATTTTTAAGGTATATACAATGCCTTGTTTTTTGGACATACTGCTACTGCATACTTACTAGACTACAGTCTGGTGTAGACAGGGCTTTTATATCTACTGGGAAACCAAAAAGTTCAGGAGACTCACTTTACTGTGACACTGGCTTTACTGCACTGCTCTGGAGCTGCAGGATCTCCAAGCTGTGCGTGTACTTCTTTCTCCGAGCCACCCAGGAATAACATATCCAAAGAAAAGAAGGGGCGCGCACAGGCAAAGAAGACAGCCTTTTGGAAAGCGGCCGCATGGGCGCGAGTCAGCCAAGAGCCCGAGCGGCAGGGAGCCCCTCACCTGGCAGCCCAGCGCGGCCCTCAGGAAGGTGAGCACGGTGGCAGACACGGGCGCTGCTCCTGTGATCATCAGCCTCACTTTTCCTCCCAGGCTCGACTTGCAAGGAAGGAAGAGGGGAGAGGGTGAGGGCAAGTGGCTGGAGCGCAGTGGTCTTCTCTAAGATTCCTCCTGGGAACCCTGTGGCCTAGCCCACCAGCTCCTGGTTGGCGGGCTGCACAGAACTCACTCCTCACACTCACACACAGGCGCTCCAAGAGGACACCCGAAGAGTTGGTTCCGCCCAGAACCACACCACTCGTTGTCAACAGCTGTGGACAGCAAAGCAACATCTCTACACTCACAAGTGTTTTGAGGAATCAGAAAGAGAGTGTTGTGGGTTTGTGGCAACCATCACATTTTGGGGAACACACTATTATTCCATATTTTTTTTTTTTATCACTCATGTCTAAAAAAATAACCTCAAGAGTTCCAGAAAAGTAAAACAAAATGGAGAATCAGAAAGGCTATGCTACCTGACCCCTTTTCTGCCCTGGATAGTGAAACACTATTCAGAGTTTTCTTGGACACTGAGGTTTTGCTAATGGCTTTGTCTTTAGTTTTAAGAAATGTGCCAGAAATTCTCTTTCTCACTGACCTTCTCTTTTAAAAACAGCTCTCGCACAATAAAGGGGTAGGGGATTAAGAGGTACAAACAACTAGGTATAAAATAAGCTACAAGGATATATTGCATAAGGATATATTGGGGGAATATAGCCAATATTTTATAATAACAATAAATGGAACATCATCTTTAAAAATTGTGAATCACTATATTGTATGCCTGTCACTTATATAAAATTGTACATCAACTATTCTTCAATTTATTTTTTATTTTTTATTTTTTTATTTTTTTATATTCTTCAATTTAAAAAAAGAGCCCTCACAGAAAGTTTGAAAGCCAAATTAGTTTAGATGACAAGCAACAGTTGAGAGTCAATGTGCTACCTGTATTTTGTGGAAGATCAGTTTATCCCAGAGGCTGTTGTTTCTAATGATGCCACTGCGAAGTTCAGCCTCTTTCCTCTTGGAGGCAAAGTCCAACAGCCATCGCTTCAGCGTGGTGTCTGCTTGTCCGAAAATCTAATGAGTCAAGAGATGAGAAGGTTTCCCAATGAGTAGAATGGCAAGAATGAAAACGTTAGGTAACAACAAGTGTTGGTGAAGATGTGGAGAAACTGGAACCTTCACGCCTTGCTGGTGGGGATGTAAAACGGTTCAGCTGCTTTAGAAAACAGATTGGCGTTCCTCACTTAAACACAGAGTTAGTCATGACCTAGCAGTTCTGCTCCTGGGCACACACTTAAGAGAATGAAAACCCACGCCCATAGAGCCCCTTGCCTGTGGATGCTCACAGCAGCATTATTCATAACAGCCTAAAAGAGGAAACAACCCCACTGACCATCAATGGCTGGACAGATAAATAAAACATGTTGCACCCATGCAGTGGAATATTATTTGGCCATTAAAAGGAATAAAGTACGGATGCCGGCTATGACATGTATGTACCTGGAAAGCATACTTAAGTGGAAGAAGCCAGTCACAAAAGAATACTCCGTGATCCCACTCATATCAAAATCCAGAATAGGGAAATGTATAGGCTCAGGAAGTAGATTCATTTTATGGGGTAGAGGGAGGTAGTGGGGGTGGAGGATGATACCACATTCTTTCTGAAGTGATAACAAATGTTCTAAAATGGATTTTAATGATAGTTGCAGAACTCTGTGAATGTACTAAAAACCTCTGAATTGCACTGAAAACACTTACATGGGTGAATCATATGTAATGTGAATTATATCTCAATAAGGCTGCCTTACAATTTTCTTTTAAAAAAAGAACCATTTTTAAAAAATGAGAAAGAAGAATATGTCTGCAATGCAGGTGATGTGGGTTCAACACCTGGGTTGTGAAGATCCCCTGGAGGAGGAAATGGCAACCCACTCCAGTATTCTTTCCTGGGAAATCCCATGGACAGAGGAGCCCGGTGGGCTACAGTCCATGGGGTCACAGAGTCGACACAACGGAGTGACTAAACAATCACCACCACAAAAGATTAACAGAAGCTAAAACCTCCCATGGAAACTGGGGAGTATTAGCTGGCAGGAAAAAGAAAATGTAAAAAAATGAGAAGTTCTCATAGATGACAAAAGCCATGTTTCAACATGAAGAGCATTAAAACTGCCCCGTGCAAATTCACTGTGGAGACTGTTCCCACCACAAAGGGTCCTGCCCTGGCTGTGGGCCTGTGGTCCAACAGCCCACCACCTCTCTTGGTCCCAGGCTTGGCTTAGTCACGTCTCCCAATGTGGCTGCTAAGTAGGTAGCATTTTACACATGGTGGAGCTTTATAATTTATAAAATCATTTCATAGTTATTATCTTCATTATTTTCATTTTTTGTTTGTTGAGTTTTAAGCCAGCTTTTCCACTCTCTTGTTACCCTAGACAGCAGTATGAAAGCGGAAGCTTTAGTTGCTCAGTCATGTCTGACTCTTTTGAGATTCCATAGACTGTAGCCCGTCAGGCTCCTCTCTCCATGGGATTCTCCAGGCAAGATTACTGGAGTGGGTTGCCATTTTCTCCTCCGGGGGAATCTTCCTGCTCCAGGGATCAAATCTGGGTCTCCAGCATTGCAGGCAGACTCTTCTTTATTGTCTGAGCCACCTGGGAAGCCCAATAAAATCATTTGATAGCTATTATTTTCATGTGATGTAATTAGCAACTTTATGAGATGGAGGAGGAGGTAACAGTCCATTGTAAAGGTGAGAAAACAGAGGTTCCAAGAGTTTATTGTGAAAATAAAGCAACCTCCAACCCATATCTGTATTGTGCCTTCTGATTTATAAGGTATGGTCACAGTGCTTTCTCTTATAATCCTCACCCACAGCTCTGGGAGGTAAACAGACTCCAGTTTTACAGCGGAGTAAACCGCAGTCCCACGAGTCCAAGAGCAGCCGCCACGTTCGCAGAGAATTTTGGGTTCAAGATCCCACACTCTGCCCCTGGTACTTACTCGGTCAAACATCCGGTTCAGCAGTCTGGGGACCACGGGGAAGATGGTGGGTTGAAGGGCCTTGAGATCATCCATAAGCAGCCTGATATCTCCTTGGAAAAATCCTATTTTAGCTCCATGACAGAGCATTACACACTAGAGAGGCAAACAGAAATATCTAATGTGTCATCATTGCAGTGGGGGTTACACAACACACACAGACACACAAGGCTTTGGTTTTAGCATTTCAGGCCAGTTTCCAGAAATCATAAAGTTCCTAAATGTAGGGAGCTTTCAAACAACATTCTTGGGACTCCCCTGGTGGTCCAGTGGTTAAGACCCTGAGCTTTCAATGCAGGGGCTGCAGGCTGGATCCCTGGTCAGGGAACTAAGATCCCACATGCCATGTGGCATGGCCAAAAAGAAAACAAAATAAAATGAAACAGCATTCTCGTGTTTTAGGGTCCTTGTACAACAGGGGGCTATTGCACTACTGATCATCCTGAAGACAGAGGAGCTAACTAATCAGCAACCAGGGAATGTGGTTTTTAGTGATGATCTTAGAGGTTCTGCTGTTTTAGCTTCAGGATCAGTATCTGCCAAAGGAAGGAAATGGTATCAGATACTCCTAGTTATTTTTAGCCTTCCAGAAAATTTAGGTCTAATTTATCCTATAATAAAAACTTAGCTACTTGCCTACAGTCCAAGCTTTTTAAATAATGTTTGTTTATTTATTTATGGCTGTGCTGGGTCTTCGCTGCTGTGCAGCTTTCCTCTAGCTGTCGTGAGTGGGGGCTTTTCTCTAGTTGCGGTACTTGGGTTTCTCACTGCAGTGGCTTCTCGTTGCAGAGTACGGGCTCTAGCGCACGTGGCTTCAGTAGTTCAGGCACACAGGCTCCGTAGTTGCGACTCTCGGGCTCCAGAGCACATGCTCAATAGTCGTAGGGCACGGGCTTAGCTGCTCCATGGCACATGGGATCTTCCCAGATTAGGGATTGAACCCATGTCTCCTGCATTGGCAGGCGAACTCTCTACCACTGAGCCACCAGGGAAGCCCCAGTCCAAGCCTTTTAAAGTCTCATTTTTCCTGTTTGTATCTAACTAAAAAAAATCTGAGTCGTCAGAATACGCTGCAGTTGAGACTGCACAGAACAGTCTGCCTTTGGTTATAACCTAGTGCCTGAATTTCCTCTTGTCTGATGCAAGCTGCACTGTGTCACAGCCACTTGACAAAGTGTCTGCCTGTTTTAAATTTTAAAAAGAAAGAGATTCAAGGGATGCTGCAACGGAAGTACAAAGGACCTCAGGCTTGAAAGCAGAACCACTTTAGAATGGTATACCATGGTTCATTGTTTAAAAATTAAAGCTCAGAGGCTTTGTTCAGTGTGGACGGGCTCCTGGGCACTGTGAAAACTAGGGAGGTAACCACAGTCCACTGTCAACACATTTGTGATCACTCTGTACACGTGCGAGGTCTCCCGAGGCGTGCAGGAAACAGAAGTGTTGGCTGGCAGATCCTTGGTCCTCTGGGAGAGGTAAATCCTCCAGGGCAGCAGCTGGTCAAAGCGCAGAGTCTTTATCAGCCCCTCACCCCCTAATACCTGTCCAGTGCCTGAAACACAGCTGGTGCTTCATGAAGAGACATTAAACGAATGAGCAGCGCTCACTGTTTCTCCCATAAGCATACAAAGCAAAACTGTCCAAGAAGGAAAAACAGATGGTTCTTGGTCAGCTTTTAAATGAGTCACACAGCTGTGTGTGAGCAGGTCAAGGAGAACTTGGCTGAAGATCATCCACTTTACCAAGGGCACTTGGGATATTGGTGAAAAAAAATGAATCTGAAGTCAACTTGTGCCTTATAGGTAAGCACAGTCAAAAATAAAACTTCTGGGACTTTCCTGGAAGTCTGGTGGTTAGAGCTCCATGCTTCCAGTGCAGGGGGCCACAGGCGTGATCCCTGGTCAGGGACCTAAGATCCCACAAGCTGCTCAGCATGGCCAGAAAAACAAGAGAGACAGAGACATCTTACAGAACTCAAGCCTCACCAGGCTTTGTGGAATGCTATTCATAAAAATTCTACATTTACAGCTCATCTTTCTGAATTCATATTTGTGTCCTTCAAAAGTTTGAGCTTCTAATTTAAAATGAGTATTAAAATTCAGTACCCGGACCCAGAAAAAAAGTATACTCTTAAATAATTAGCTCTATTTCTAAAACGGGGGCTGAGCAAAGAACTGCCTATGGGGAGGATGGTATACACACTTGAACTTACCAGCATGAGCTGCTCATACATGTGTGCAAGTGGTAAAAACGAAATGTGTATGTCACTGGCATTCAACCCAGTGCTTTCTGTAAAACACAACGACTTAGAACACAAACGCGCATGCACAGGCAACATAAAACCCAATGCCTACCTCTACAACTCTCTCAAACATATGGGCCAGAGGCAAGAAAGAGATCAAAGTGTCATCTGAGGTAGGAATGAACGTGTTCTGCAAGCAAAGACACCAGCGGGCAGAAAAGCATTAGGATTTCCAGGAATTCTCCATTTATTTCAGAGCACATAATATCTCAAGGCTAAGAAGTAACAGCATGAGGTTACATCTGCAATTATTTCTCAATGAAAAAGGAAATGCTAAGCAATATTTTAATAAGTTATTCAAATAGAGTAGAGGTCATTCCTAATGACAAAGTAAATCCATGCAGGACTTGAGTCCCAATTAGGAAAATGTGGCTCACATTGGGATGGCCAGATATCATGTGCTCTAAGCACCCAGACTTTCAAAGCTACAGGACCTCTATGACCAGCAAGCTCCGCTCCACCTTAAGAAATACAAGCTTCACTCCAACAAAAGACCAGCATCTTTTGTTGTCAACGAATTAGGGGAGAAAAGAAGAGAAACTTGGAGATTTCCGTGTTCCTTTTATTTACAGTACAAATGTATTTTGAACATTTTAGTTTGATCAACATTTTTACCTTAAAGTCCTACTTGACCCCATTAAAAAAAAAACAACAACAATGTGTTTAATGCAAGCTCTGAACTGGCCCCAGGGAATTTGCTCTCCCATAAAATGCCGATCTTGACAGGTTTGCATCTCAAGTAACATCTGGTTTCCATTTCACGGCTAAGAATGAGCTTAACTTACGGTCAGGCACAGTGACGGATGTGCATGGAATGTTCTTGCTATTAATATAGAGAATTCTGGCCCAAATAGGGGCTGCCAACAGAGCTGCTGCCCCACCAACTAAGAAACAAAGGCTCTATCAAGTTGCCTAGGGATGATGTGCCCAGCTTAGAGTTGGGCTCTCCCCTCTCCAAGGCTGGACCATCCTTCATAATAAAGCAATCATATGTGATGTAGCTGATCATGCCATAATCTGAGATTAATTTTATTTCTGCTTCCCAACTGGTACCTGTCAGTAGAAAAGTGCTACATAATGAGAAATCAGACTCAATAACATCTATACTCTTCAATTTTCTTATTTAGGTCAAACAAATAATGTACATTTGCATAATGAGAAGTTTTACAAAGTTGAGAATGCCCCTGATAATATTCACACTAACATTAACTGTAATCATTTGCCTCAATGATTCATGCGTTTTAAGTTATCTTTGAAGGCCAATGAGGAAATTAAAACCTCACTTTGGTAAAGTACTGAATGTTGAACTCTGTTTAGAAAATATATACCAAAAGGACTAAGAAGGTGTAAGAATACACTTATGCAGTCGCTGAAGATACTCGTTTCCCAAAACCATTAAGCACAGCACAGGGTCCTACCACAAAAAGCAGACCTTAGAGAATCCCTCCAGAGGCACATAATTTGCAAACGCAAATTATGACAAAATGTGCAAAGGACACAAGGGAAAGGTATTCATTACATTATTCAATATGTACTTTTTTAAAAGGCAAGTTGGAAAAAGATCTTTGGTGCTATAGACTGATTGTAATGACCCCTCTCAAAGTCATATTTAAAGCCCTAACCACCCCGCTCCATGTGACTGTATTTGGAGACAGGGAAGGTCATTTGGGTTCAATGAACTCATAAGGGTGGGGCCCTGATCCAATCAGGCTGGTGTCCTTCTAAGGACAGGAAGAGACACCAGAAACCTCTCCATGTGCACACAGAGGCGAGGGCAGGGAGGCATGGAGAGGAGTCGGCTACAAGCCAGGAAGAAAGCCTTCACCAGAACCAGCCAGATTTACTGACACCTTGATCATGGACTTCTCGCCTCCAGTACTGTGAGAAAATACATGTCTATTGTTGAAAGCCACCCCATCCAATCTGTGCTATTTTGTTGTGGCTGCCCACACAGACTAAGACACTTATACAGCAAATTTTAAAAGTATTAGAAATAACTATAAAGTTATTTGATCTAAAGTTCAGGCTTTAATCTTTCATATAAAGTGGAAGTCAAATTAAGCAAAATAAACAGTGAAAACAATAATAATTCAAAACACCTTCAGCAACAGTTAACATTTCCTTGTCCACCTAAAAAAATTAATTATTTTCTGCACACTAAAACAGGAGATAAAATCAAATCACAAGAAAGTCAGTTTTTCTCTGTCCTTTCCTAAACACATTTATAAGGCAATATCCAAATGAAGTTTTACTATATAAAAAACGTAATAAATTCAATCTGTCAATTCACGTTAACGGTCACAGCAGGAGTTGGGGATCAGGTCCATCGTGAAAAACTATTTGAGAGGAGGTAACCTCAGACCATGTGAAAGCTCAGACCTTATCTATATTTCAGGTAGTGTTTCAAATACAGTCCGGGCCTAACATGATGGTGGGGTCTTGACCACCTTCACTCTTGAGGCCTGATGCCAACCACTGGATACACGGAAAGATGGCCCTCTCCCACAAGTTTACCTCTGTCATTTTCACAAACGCTGAACAATCGCTCACTACATTTCGATGCGTAATCATTGCTCCTTTGGGGTTGCCTGGGGACACATGTGAGCAAAATAAAGTTAGAAGACAGAAACTCCATCCAAGAACAGCAGACGTGAGAGAAGCCCACAAACCCCACATCATTAGGGCCCCTGATGCCTCGAATGTGAGGCACACTGTGAAAGCCAAAAGCTGAGTTGCACCGAATTCCTGAGCAACCTGTAATCCTTTAAATGAAGCTAATTATCTTAACAACATGTTGACCAGAAGCGCATTAATACGTCTTTTGTCACCTGAACGTTACTGACTGGGCAGCCACAGGCATTAGTTTCTGGAAAAATCCCCAGGTCAATAATGTGTTAAACCATCTTTACTAATATGGGCAAGGCTTAGAGGGTGCATGTAGCAATAAGAGATGAAAATCCAGGAATTTTATTTCTGGAAACCATGGATACAGTTTGTCCCAGAAAGATGGGTGACGTAAATGTGTGAGGATACACTCAGATCCTGGGATGTTGTATCGAGCTACTGGAAGACGGGCTTGAACACTTCTATCTCTTCTGCATCCAGCCCATCTGCAATCTGAATAAGTCATCCACAAGGGGAAGCGGGAAATATACACTTCCAAGTACTTCACTTTCACTCTTCACTTTCATGCACTGGAGAAGGAAATGGCAACCCACTCCAGTGTTCTTGCCTGGAGAATCCCCGGGATGGGGGAGCCTGGTGGGCTGCCGTCTATGGGGTCACACAGAGTCGGACATGACTGAAGTGACTTAGCAACAGCAGCAGTAGCAGCAGGTACCACTTAGAAACAATTTCTTTTCAAAACTGACCTGTAGTTCCACTGGTGAAGCAAATTACTGCAAGATCTTCAGGTGCTGGAGGCTACAGCACAATAAAAAGAAAAAAGCCAGTACAAATCAGAATAGAATAGAAAACTCTAGGTTGTTATTACCCAATATTTCTACTAGCTTCTGAACTAATTAGACACAGAAGCTGGACAGAGGCTGGGGCCGGGTTGGACTCGGTGCACTCACCTTGGGCTTCTGTCTGTTGGCTCTTCCCAGGTCCTTAAAAAGAAGAGAAAAAAAAAAAATTGAAATGGAAACATTTAAGTCACATCAAGTCAGTTCAACCTGACTTTTCTGTGGGATTGATTCACGCACAGCAGACACAAAGACAGCCCAGATTTCAAATTACATAAATGACAGCAATTTAACCTGAACCCAAATACTTACCCATCGTTCTAAGAATCTGTTTTCTGGTTGTTTTCTCTCTTACATAAAACCGTATCGACAGCCTTAGGACTGGCCTTGGAAACAGGACTGATTCCAAGGACAGGAATCGAAGTCTCTTACATGTAATTCCAGCTTCCACTGCCATTCCTATCATGGCCTTTAACAAAGCCCAGCTCTTCACAGTAATCAGAGAACCGCAGCTGTTCTGCGCCCTCCCAGAATCCGAATTCAGCACTGATCCGTGATCACGGGTTCTACAAAACTGACATCTTCAGTATGGAGAGAGAAATCGTCTCCACCAGATTTAAATGCTCACCATTCTGGAAAGGCTCAAATATCTGCACTTCCCCACATGGAGGGGAGAAAGGACTTAGGCATCTATGATTACAGGTCAGGCCATGACAGAAGCTCTAGGACCACCACTGAATGGCCATGAGGGTTAAGAACAGCAGGTTCAGTTCTGAGGTGTGGCATCTCAAGGAGAATTTTGTTACTACCCTGGGCTCATTCTGATGCTGTTACTGCACGAAGGTATCTCCACGACACCTTAATACCTATTATTTTTTGAATGAACGATTTATGTTATTTTTCTATTGAACAGCTTGAGTGAGCATAGGAAACAAGCGTGCCTAGAATTAAGTGGAAATTAGATGGGTGGCCTCTGGGCTCACCTGAGTAGGAAATGGCAACCCATTCCAGTATTCTTGCCTGGAGAATCTCCACTCACAGAGAACCCTGGCGGGCTATAGTCCATGGGGTCGCAAAGAGTCGAACACCACTGAGCAACTAACACTTTCACTTCCACTCAGGGTTCAGTGAGTTGCTGCCCAGTATACAGTTTAAAACCCTAATCACACTTTTAAATTATGTGTATGATTGACCACTAATTAAAAATAGGGACACTGATAGCCAACTAGAAGTCAACTATGAGCTAAAGTAATGATTATTTCAATTTCTTCCCCAAATAATCTTTTATCAGATTCAAATTTCCATGCATCTTTTTAAAATTCCTATATAACTTAAGATCTCTAATTCTTTATCATATATAGCAATCAAAAAAAGACAAAAAAAATGACTGTTTGTGTCTGGGAAAGGGTAGGGGGATGAGGAAAAATGGGAGGAAAAGAAATTACATTATCTTGAAATGGGATTACAAGTAAAAAAAAAAAAAGGGAAACACTAGCTGAAAAACTAGCTAAAAACCCCATTTAACAATTCTGCACATCTATTAACTCTTACAGGTTCCTGTCCTATGTTATTATTTGTTTGTATATGTATGTATATGTATGTTATTATTTGTTTGTATACGTTCTAAAGAACAAATGACAGATTCCCTGTGCCTACTAAATTCCCCAGAAAAGGTTTTATAGATCCTTCCTTGGAGCTCAAATTCTTGGTAGAGGAGAACTATAAATAAAATTCAAAACACTATAACAATTCCAGGAAAATATTTATAACATTTTCAGAAAGAGAATGATTTATCTATTGAACCTATCACTTCCCGCGATGTGCACGTAACAGAAGCTTCCTCTTGCCTGCTGTTGTGGCTGGAACTTTAACCCAAGAGCAACTGGGGAAACCAGCTTCATCAGTTTCTTGTATTGGGTTGGCCAAAAAGTTCACTCAAGCTTTTCTGTAAGATCTTACGAAAAAGCAAAATGAACTTTTTGGCCAACCCAATACGATCTAATGTTGAACAACCAGTTTAAACATGGATCCACTCATTTTCCTAGACTGGTTACCTTTGCAACTGTGATTAATCTGAATCTTAAAATGAAAATAAATCAAATCAAGCACCTATGCTAGAAATTCACCAGAGGCTTAAAAAAGCAACCTTGGGAAAATAATGAGGCAGATTTCTATGTCTGACTGTTTTAGAGACAAATAAGTAAAAGGCATTAATACTTAAAGAGGACATACAGACTTAAATCTCCACGTGAATCTGAAATTCTCATTTCTGGCATTTATTAGCAGGGTTTGTCAGTGCTCTAGAATGACTTTGTTAGCACTGCAACTTGCTAGATGACAGCACTTAGGCAGAATGTGATGGATTAACACTGGGAATGTGTGCAGAATTCTTCCTTCCAGTAATGAGACAGATTTCTGTTCTCTTTTGCAGGACCAGCCAGAGTTGGGACTTTGTGGTCACACTGGATAGACACCACAGTTGAGCCAAAATGACCTCGGAGGAACTGTTCAGGGAAGCGGGCAGGGCAGGGTGACTCACCTCCATAGCCTTCATGCTGATGATCTCCACCCCACACTTCTTGCCTCGTTCCAGCAGATCACTGCCGTAGGAGTCCATGAGAACAATAGTTTTAAGGCCTGGTATTAATTATTTTCTACACCTTCTAATAGGAGGTTGGCCTTCTCTGGCTTGTCCACAAAAACCAGAGAGAGTTCGGCTGGAAGTAAAGAGACACAGTGAGGAAGCAGCTCTGGGATATTAAAAGCTTGACTGTAATATCTGACATCAGGTTTAAGAACTACCTTCTTTGAATAGGAGGGTAAGTGTATACATTTAAATGAAAAATCCCTATTCCATCATGTAATCATTACATGTAGCTTATGTATCTACCCAGTAACCAGGGTAACATGCTCCCAAAGACCACAGACATACCTTTGTTGATGATGTAGGTGATAGCTTCAGTTCCGAGGGTGTCATAGAGGGGAACGATCACCATCGAGTAAGTAAAGCATCCCTGTTCAATGATCACCCACTAAAGAAAAAGCAGAGATCGGGGTGAAAATATGAGAGGTCACCATGGAACCCCTCCAGGAAAAACAAGGCTCTAGTGACTCACGTGGAAACACTGGATGTACCAAAACTAACATCTGTGTATCAACCACCATGCGTCAGGCACTGGAGGGATTGCTAATGAGCAAAACACTTGCTCAGTTCTTACAAAAAAAAAAAAAAAAAGCACAATATGCCTGAAGATTTGGGGCAAATATGTGAAAGGAGAATGAACAACGCAATAAAGTGATGAGCTCAGAGGTTAAAGAGCCCACAGTGGGCATCCATGGAGGGGGAGGGAATCGAGCTTGCCCTTGGCAAGAGCAGCACAATTTCGACAGATGGAGAGAAAGGCACGGGGACTCCAGGAGAGGGACCGCGAGGTCCAAGCAGGGAGGAGGGATGTCAGCGAGCCCTGAGGCTGGCAGGGATGGCCCAGCGGGGCTGTGGGGACGGGCTAAGCTCGACAGAGGGCTGGAGCCAGCCTGAGGTCACAGAGGAGCCTGGCTCTATGAACCAGGCAAGACACTGCCTCTGGGGCTCCTCCATCAAACAACGACTGGAGGTCCGAGGAAGAGCAATCTGGCCACAGTGTGCAGTAAGGCCTGGGACTACGGGAAAGGCACATGCCATCTACTGGGAGAACGGTCCGTGGAAGTCTCCCCAGGAAAGTGAGGAAGGAAAGAAGTGACACAGGTCGCTGGTCATCTTCCTCTAAACTCATTAGTCACACAGCAACTGACCCGCCTACAAGGCAGATGCAGCAAAGTCACTCTCTCCCTGAAAACCCTAGTGGCGCCCATCACCTGCAGATCACACAGCATGGATAAGGGCATAGGGCCATGGGAAGCACAACCTACTCACGTTCACTTGGCCTGGAGCTGTTTTCTCTCTGTTCCTGCCACTCCACCCTCCACCACAATGAAATGATTCATCTCCCAACAGACACGCTGCTCCAGGCAAACATACCCTTGTTCCTGACATTCCCTTGGCCTCCTCACCCTTACAGCCATCAAGACTCCACTTGGATGCCACCTCCAGGAAGTCCTCCTTGACTGAGTTCCCATAATCCTTCTACTTTGTGTCCACACAATACATTAAGAGAAAATGTGGGTCTATGGGGCTGTCTTCAAGGTACCTCACGAAGAAGATCCACTGTGGTATTTTGGTGCCTGGCAGTGCCTGGCAATATAGGAGGTTCTCAATAAGCATTTGTTGAACTAACTGATAAATGTAGGAAGAAGCCCATTCCATCCATGAAGTAAGGAATTTATGTCCTACTCATAGATTCATGACTAGTGATATTCCACTGAAACAAAAATTTTGGATGTGTTCATTCAAAATGGGCTTCACTTTAAATGAAAGAAATGAAATTCCAAGAGCCTAATTGTGGCCCAGCTGTGGAAAATGCTATTCCTCCTTTAACCATACACAAAATGCTGAGAAACCACTGTAAACTATAAAATAGCAGCACATTAAACCAACATGTCTTTGTACCCAAGCAGGTCTAAGAGTCAATGTAGCTTCTTCAAGTCCAGCGCTTGAATTTTTCTGTGCCAGCTATGCTGCTAATTTTTTATCCACAGTGTAGGTAATAACTCCAGGGGGGCTTCTCATTTCAATGCACTTTAATACAGTGGTTACAAAAGACCACGCACAGGCCTGGGTGGCCAAACAACAGTTTGTCTGTCTAAATTATAGCCAGCTACTGCTGAAGCTCCTTCCCCATGCCCCCTGAGAATTTAAACTTTGCAGCCTGAGCAAGGGGAAAGCCTAGACCTTTCAGAAAGAAAAGGAGTGAGTTTGCTACTGATAAAAATGTACCCAAGTTTCTCTGTCATTGATTAAGACTGTTATTCTAACCACAGAGGCAGTCCTTAAAGTGGGAAGACATTTTTGTTAGCTATTTGCTTTTATTTGTTTGTAAAGGAAAGACTTTCTTTGCCAGTTTCTGTTTGGGGACCTGGTTTAAAAAAAAATTTTTTTTCCCCCCTACTTAAAGGCTAAGAAAGACCTGGTTTGGGTTTTCATACATGTAACTCTCTAAGGCACAACACAGAGCTATGTTAGTGGCAATCAGACCACAGAATCTGGTCTGAGGCAGAGGCAGGTGTGAACCCTAACTGACTTTTTTATCGAGAATTCTCTGAGCTGTGGTTGCCCAGAGCCTAACGGTTAATACCTCAGGTCTGTTCTGAGCGAAGATGCCGATGAACTGGTCTGGGGCTGCCTTGAAGCCCTTGTGGAGCAGCGCTGAGCCCACACACTCTGACATGTCTGCAACCTACAACGGAGGAGAAAAATCAATCAGGAACAGCATCAGGTCCAACTCAAGGAACACAGCTTCCCATGACGGCCGAGCCTAATATCTTCACTAAGAAGCAGTTCTGCCCAGAGAGAAGGAACAGAGGTAGACAGGTATCCCTTTAGCTACAAATTTTTGTAAAGTTCAAGGTTTAACTTTCCAGAACTCATGGTGAGGGGACTGATCACACAGCTCCCTCTGCAAAGCAAATGAATCTCACCCCAACAGCTGCCAGGTCACACACGATCCATGTCAGAGTTTCTATTTTTTTTTTTTACAAAAGCAATCCAGGGACACAAAATTTTGTGTTTGTGTTTATAAAGAGCAACGAAGAAGCTGAAACTCGTCCTTTGTTATAACACAGAAAGGACAAGTTTGGGGGAGACCTTTGAAAAATAAGGATGAGTTCTAATCATTAGGCTCCACAACTCTACTCTTGAGAATTAGTTCTTAGGAAATAATCTGGTCCTAAAGGAAGTTTGAAAAGACTTTAGGTACAAACACATAAATTTCAAAATTATGTAAAGTCATAAAAGTTTAGAGGAAATAAAGACCAATGGCTGGATGATCAAGTAAATGATGGTAAATCTAATAAAATGCTCTACAGCTAGTAAACACTACAATTACAAAAAACCATATCAAACTTGAGTGTCTGTTACAATGTTAAGATAAATGAATACAAAATGTACACTATTAATTACAACTGAGTAAAAACAGGCAAGACTATCTACCTACCCCAATTTCCCATCCTCTCCCCATTCCTACCCCAAATGTACTTAAAAAAAATTTTTTTTATGTTAATTTGGAATTCCTTATTCTTGGTTGGTAAATTATCATGAGCACTTTAAATCCACACCCATGCCTGCAGAGAACAGAACCACACCTGATGCTGCTCCAGAAGCCTGTTGGTTCGGGCACATGGTGCCATCCCTGCTCTGCCAATGGCAGTAAGAGTGACAGCAAGGACATTAACATGCTTATTTTCCCATACCCCAGGGACTGCTTCACAACTCCTGCCTGTTGTGGGAACCTGTGAGTGCTTAAATGGTCTGCAGAGCTTACCAGGTTCTATGCACACACTTGGGTCTCTAGAAAGATGGTCTAGACCTTTCTTTGAAAAGCTTTACAGGGATTCCTAACCCCCAAAGCTCAGGGGAAAAAAGGGGGCTAGGGGGAAAAAAGATTGAAATACACACATCCAAAGTTAGCTTCAGTCTACTTTTTTATCTTCACTGGTCTCTGTCTGAAATGTATAAAACACCTTTTGAAACCCCAGGGATTTTCAACCTGCCTCAAACATCCCGTTGGTAGGGGACCTATTTTCCCTCTGGCAGTCAACATATAACAGGAGCTATACAGGAACATGGGCATGACTGAGCGATTCACTTTTACTTCTCACTTTCATGCATTGGAGAAGGAAATGGCAACCCACTCCAGTGTTCTTGCCTGGAGAATCCCAGGGACGGGGGAGCCTGGTGGGCTACTGTCTATGGGGTCGCACAGAGTCGGACACGACTGAAGCGACTTAGCAGCAGCAGCAGCATACAGGAACATATTACTATAAGTAAGGGGAGTGCAAAGCCCAAGGGTCTGGTTTTCTCTTATTTGGTAGTCCAAGCACCTGCCTTAAGCTTTGACAGCTGATGCATCCACTTCCAAGGCTGATACATTGCCAGCCACAAAAAAGATAAGGAGCCAGGCCTCCTCCTGAATGAGCCTCCTTTGTTTTAGAGATCTTGGTTGATGCAGATAACTGCCCATTTGGGCCACTTGTTTTTTCTTTTTCCTGTGCTTTAAGTTATTGCTCTTGTACTTTAAATTCATCAATAAGAGTGAGCCCAGATCCCACGGGAGGATATTGACCCCAATAAAGCAAAACCCCAGGTGCTCTCTGCACTCTCTCTCCCCCTACCAGAGACCTCACTTGTGAGGCCCAGATGTGCTGTGTAATCTCCAAGTCTTGTGGTAAGAAAGCTTTATTTTTTCCAAGTTTCTTATAGTTATTGCTGAAGGGCATCTTGAAATCATCTTATCAACTACAAGGCTGGCCCAGACGCAATACTGATTATTGACAGGCTAAGACCCAGACAGAACAGTAAACGTGACAAGAAGATGATGTAAGCCAGAAGCACTGGCAGATTCTGTGAGGCCTGAAGACCGTTGAGCAATGTTAAATCTCCAACAAACATGAACTGCTTTTACACCATTTGTGAGAATGAAGGATCTGAAAACTACTATTTCGATGGAAAACTACTATTTGGCTCTGTTAAGGGAAAATGAAAACAGCCGTCTCTCTGCTCACCAGACCTACAGCTCATGATTCCTACAAGCAAGGAACGCGAAGCTGTCTTGTCTGTCTCTCTTTATCTCTGCTTCTATCTCTCTTGCCTTTTGCATTTCATTATCCTCAGATGTGGGAGGACCAGGAAGCATTTTCCCACAGGCTGGTTTTGCAGATCCTAACGACAACCCACTTCACACACCCCCACCCCTTCCCAGGTCACATCAACTACCCGGAGCCCCGGCCACAGAAGGGGGGATTGGTCCTCTGCGTCCTGCCCCTACTCCAGGGAGCCCTCCCGACAGCTGCGCTGGAAGCACAAGGCAGCAAAGCGGATGCCCCCATTGGCTCCCGCGTGTCTCGGGGGTGCTGCCTTGAACTGGGGAGGGTCAGGAGCAACTAGACTTGTTGTAATCACGATACAAACGAAAAAAAAGGAGCAAGCCTTCCTGCTTTGCTACCAGCCATCTGCAAACTACCAGCTATCTGCAAACGACTATGTACAGTTAAAAGCTGCTGGGACCAGAGTGACAGGAGTGAGACGGCCGCCGCCTCTGTGTTTATTCGGTTACACAGGTGTCATCTCTGAACATCTCTGCTGCTCTCCATGCTGCCTTCGGGTTAAAGGTCACCCCAGGATCAGTATGATGCTTTGAAGACTCCTTACAACAGATGACGTGGGCCTCCCTCCTGGCCCTGGTTCAGCTGTGACCAGGGGTGAGTTCCAGCCCTGCCTGGGGCCCATTTTCTCTCATCTATGAAATGAGAGGGCTCCTCTACACTGGGGCATCTATAGTTGTCCAGCACCCCTCAAGACAGAAAGGCGTAATCTTACCCTCCCGTGGGGTCTAGGAGAGGAGTCATCTGCTTAAAGCACATTTCTAGCATTTTATTTGTTTGGCGGTACTGCACGGCTTCTGGGATCTTAGCTTCTTGACCAGGGATTGAACCTGGGCCCTTGGCAGTGAGAGCTCGGAGACCTAACCTCTGGACTGCCAGAGAATCCTCTAGCATTTTATTTTAATATTTATACTGTACTCCACAACACACCCACAGCAGTTCTAAAGTAAACTACTTTGAACCATCTGTTCAGTTACTGATCTAGTGTTCCCCAAATCTGTGTATTTAATGTCTCGGGATGCTGACGTCTGTTCTACAGCTCTGAGTCAGGTCGGCATCCACACTCCGTAAAAACCTTCCAACCCAACCTTCAGAGGCACTAGGAACTGCCATGTTCCCGCCCTATGGCTCATGTGAGGCGTCCACAGAGCTGGAAAACTCACCTGTTTGTATGAAAGCCATTCATAGGGTTGGTCTGGTTTCCGAGAGCCTAAACAAGGGCCATTATCTACAACAAGAAAGCAAATGAAAGAATAAACGATGGGCTAAACACGCCTAGATAGTCCTAGGTTCTCCTTTGTATCCTTCATTCTACAAAGTGGTCCTTGGGTGTAAAACAATGAATTCAGATCGGACGCGTTTTCCCCCTGGGTTTGGGTCTGAGTTTTGCTTCTTTATTTCTATTTTGTTTCTCATATGGGGCAGGAGGGAGATGGGGTGGCAGGGTGGGCAGGTGCCAGGTACCCGGGGTCTCTGGTGCCACCGTCAGAGATGAAGGGCAGTCTCGTGAACCAATATCCCTCAAGTGTCTCTGATGGAACCCCACTTCCTTGGGTATCAATGTTTATTTCTCAAAACACAGGTCTCCTGGTTAAGCAAGCTTGAGACATGTTGGATCAGGCCCGGTTAAATAGGTCTCTTTATGCAGGAAACGTCAGAGCCTGTACGGAGCTAACGGATGTGTGACTCTCCATGAAACATGCCGCGTGTGACTACAGAAATGCCTTGGTCATGGGCCACACCCGATGGGACCTGTGTGTGGGGGGACTCGCTCTGCAGAAGTTATAGGAGGAGACAGGGAGCTGGGAGCCAGGTTGTGTGAGAGAGAGTTGTGAGCAAATACAGCTTCTTGAAGAAAGACCCCTCTGTCGAAAGGAAAGACTTGAAGCACTAGTTGCACGGATTCAGGCCGATGCTTACTGGACACCTGTATGCCCCTCTGGAAACCTTCGTATAATGTTCTGAAATCATCGTAGAAATACACCAGGGGCTCATCACTGTCCAGGAGCGTGGATCTCCGGGCACCATCACTGCCCTGGGAAAAAAACAGACAAAAAGAAGGTCAGAAGAAAGCATTAAAAAGAAAATGTCTACCATGTGCGCCCTCAATCCCCTCCAGGGCCTGGGAGGGGTGAGCGTTTGCTGCATGGACTCCAGGGCCGAATGCGCTGGCGTCTGACATAAATCCTCCACCTGAGACAAGCGCCGGCTTCAGAGAAACAAGGCTGGGTCCATGTCCGTCCAGGAAGAAAGAAAGATAGTGCAAAGTCCTGTCCGACTCTTGTGATTCCACAACCTGTAGCCCGCCAGGCTCCCCTGTCCATGGGATTCTCCAGGCAACAATACTGGAGTGGGTTGCCATTCTCTTCTCCAAGGGATCTTCCTGACCCAGGAATTGAACCCAGGTCTCCCGTATTGCAGGCAGATGCTTTACCGACTAAGCTACACAGGAAGCCCACCCAGGACCCCTGGGAAAAGGAAGGGACGGAGGGAAAGGAAAAGGGGCTCAAAGGGGCTCACAGACTTATAAGCATTGGTCTTGTCAGACGAGGCTGAGGAGTCTGAGGACTGGAACTCAAACCCTTGGACACAACTGTGATGATTCTCAAACCATAGCCACTGGCAGATATAGGACTGATTCTGTCCAGTCTTGGGGAAATGACACATCATTCAGTTTTACTTCCATCACCTTATCTATATTCTTTTGGAGGTCATGTCTACTGTTTTTCCTCTTTGCCAACTAACCTATCATCTGTTAGGAACTTCAGTTTCCCATGTAGCATCTACTAGTCACCATCATCAGCTATAAAATGTATGGATGTGCATGGACTCCTCATCCATACATGACCGGAGGGACTCCACGGAGTACAGGCTGAGCAGAGGAGCACCGAGGGAGCTGGAATGGAGAGAGAGGAGAAGCTTGGAATCTACAGGGCACTGGCTCACCCCAGAGCCGAAGTCCTCGTAGGATGCGCAGGGGAACACCTGGGCCTCATGGGGAAAGCAGTCAGCAAGCTCTTCACCAGATGTACTGAGTTGGAAACTCTGGGGCTGTGATCCAGCAGTCCCGTTTCAGCCAGCCCTTCAGGGATCTGGTGTACCACTTGGATGCATTATGGTCCCAAATTAAGCCTTCCCTGGTGACTCAGTGGTAAAGAATCTGCCTGCTAATGCAGGAGACGTGGGAGACCCAGGTTCATTTTCTGGGTTGGAAAGATTTCCTGGAGAAGGAAATGGCAAACCACTCCAATATTCCTGCCTGGGAAATCCCATGGACAGAGAAGCCTTGGCGTGCTCTACAGTCCACGGAGGGTGGCAAAGAGTTGGATACAACTAAGTGACTGAATAATAACAACATGGTCCCCAGGAGGTAAGTGGTGAAGATCAGGGTAATTCCTAGAAGGAAATCTACAAGGGTGAGCAGCGTACAGGACACAATGGAGACAGACCAGCTGACGAGGGCCTGACGAGGGCAGGGCAAGTTTGATGCTGGAGGCACTAAGCGCTAATGACTGGGATTTGGCAGGTTACTGGAAGCAGGAGGATAAGAGCGAGTCTGAGGCCTGTGAGAACAGCAGTTCCAGTCTATCCAAAATCAAACACTAGGACTTAGGGGTAGGTTTGAGAAAAGAGATTAAGTTTGCGTGCTTAGTTATTCAGTCGTGTCTCACTCCTTGCGACTCTTTGGACCACAGCCCACCAGGCTCCTCTGTCCATGGGATTTTTCAGGCAAGAATACTGGAGTGGGTTGCCATTTCCTTCTCCTCCTCCAGGGGATCTTTCCAACCCAGGGGTCGAACCGTATCTCCTGTGTCTCCTGAACTGCAGGCAGATTCTGTACCTGCTGAGCCATCAAGGAAGCCCAAAACAGATTAAGTTTAGCTTTGAATATATGCAGACTCTATCTCTTCAAGACAGCAGGTCAACTCCTCAGTTCCTACTTGGACAATCACTGCTCTTGAGTATCATTTTATAACAACTTTTGCTAAATAACTCTGGTTACACTACCATTCTGGTGATATATGAACTTCAGAACTTTGAAGGTAAAGTCTTCAGGATTGTTTGGCAAAACAGTCAAATCAAAGTTAAAAAGTTAACCACATCCCAAATAAAGCCATCCTCTTCACAAAGTAACCTGAGGACAAAATATTTATTATTATTCTAATTAGAAATTAGAATAAGTAGCAAAAGTTTAGAGATGAAGCAGTAAATGAATTCTGTGCCAAAAAGGTACAGGTGAAACGCTGGGTGACAGGTCACATTATCAATCAACTGTAAGGCATACTCTGTAATTTCAGGAAAAGGGGTCAACGAAATGGGAGTGGGGGAGACCAAGAAATAAAGTCTGTGTTTTGAAAACTGTTGCTCTATGATGATCAGTTCAGTTGCTCAGTTGTATCTGACTCTTTGTGACCCCATGGACTGCAGCACACCAGGCTTCCCTGTCCGTCACCAACCCCCAGAGTTTACTCAAACTCATGTCCATTAAGTCGGTAATGCCATCCAACCATCTCATCCTCTGTCGTCCCCTTCTCCTCCCACCTGCAATCGTTCCCAGCATCAGGGTCTTCTTTTCAAATGAGTCAGTTCTTCACATCAGGTGGCCAAAGTATTGGAGTTTCAGCTTCAGTATCAGTCCTTCCAATGAATATTCAGGACTGATCTTCAGGATTTCCTTTAGGATGGACTGGTGAAGATGATGATCATACATGCCCATAAGAAATCATTTTTGATGTGCATGTACCACCATTCTTCTTGAATTAAAGTCCTGTCCATAAACCCTGAGCACTGGCAACCTTGGTGACACCTGCAAAGCTGTGGGCTTGCACAGCTACAACAGCGGGGGCTCAAATGTCTGCGTGGCTACAAAATGGAGCCATTTCAAGGGCAGGGCATTTAACTACTGGGTTATCCAAGTACATGCAACTATTTTTAGGAACACCTACTTAAATGAAGAAATCTTTTATATCTGGCCCTTTTGGACTTCTGACATATCCTACAGGTCTGGTGTGGGGGTGTGGGTTTCAGTTGTGCTCAAGAAATAGGGACAGGGATGCAGACAACCCTGTGTGTAATGTGCAGGAAATCACCAGTAAGACTGAGTCACGGAGGCTATGGGTCTTTTATTTCCTCTTTAATGTTTTTCTACAGTTTTCCCAGTTTAAAAAAAAAAAAAGGAGTGAGTCAGTGTGTAGTGACCACACTATAGTCAAATCAGCGGTCACGAGGTTATTCAGCTATACAAGCAAAGGTTCCTCTAGAGGTCGGTCTTCCCATGTGGCTGAGTTAGGAAATAAAAGTTCAAGTTCCCCTCGAGGGCAGTGAGGACAGGACCACAGTGAAGCATCTGTGAACCAATGGTTCCCAGGACTAGAACTCTGGCCAGTGTTTGAGGAAACGGAACATCTTGATAGGGAGAGTCACTTTGCGTCACTTCCTTATTTAAATGCAAAAGCAGATAATTACATCCTTGAGAATTTCTCCGGGATAGAAAGGCCTGAGCTTTATGAATTGTGGTCCCATTTATCTCGATCTAGAAAATAGACAACTACAGGCCCTAACAGTCAACCACTCACTATGTTACTACTACGGTTTATTCCCTCTAAGGAGAGGGCTAGACAGTGGGAGGGATGGGGGAGTGAAAGGAAGAGACAGCAGAGAGGGGGCAGGGAGAGCCGATTATGGCTAAAGAGACAGCTGACCCCTTGGCTGGGCTTAAATGTCTCATCCATCTCTAGGGAGAAAAGCAGCAGGTGGAACCATGGTCCTTGGGGGAAAAAATGACTTTTTTCTTCACCTCCCCCAGCCCCCAGCATGTAGATTTCCCATGCATCTTACCTACCCAGGCCACCATCACCTACCACATTTTATGAACAGGCACAAAGAGGCTTTTCCAATCCAGGGACCTAGACACCCTCTGGTCATCGGTTCTCCCCTCCAGTAACATGGGATCTCTGACAGAACAAAGAAGGTCTTTATTCAAGACCAGCCAACGGGTGATGCTCCCAACCAGATCTTTCAGGATAATGAACAGGGAGTTTTAAAAGTATTTATAGCTAGACTCCTCCACTATGCTAACATAAATGCAACCACGTAACTACGAACCCTCAGGTTCACTACCGACGCTCAACCATGAACCAGCCAGCTTCCTGAGGTCCTCCATACCCAGTGAGTGAAGAAGGGGCAGAAGCACCCATTACAATGGGTGCTAGGTATAGAAATGTGAGCACAGGAGAGATGGAAGCAAGGGAGTATTCAGTTTGCAGATGAGAAAACAGACGGTGGGGAGGCCTCCCTGTCTCAGTCCCATGTCTAAAATGCAGTAGAGTGAGCTTCAAACCAGCCTGAGGGACTTGCCCACACACTGTCCACCTCCACCATCTTGGAGGATTCAGGGCCAGAGCACGGTGGCCGACTGGGGGTCTGGTTCTCCATCGCTCTCCTCTAACCCTCAGAAGGCGCTTCCTTGTCCATCCTCCCTCCCAAGCTTGCTCTCCATTTTCCAACTTCCTGGGCTGCCTCTGTCCCCATGGGAGGACCTGCCTGGAAGTGAGGGAGGCTGGCTGGGTTACTTAGCAAACCAGTTCTGTGCCACCAAATGCAGGGCAAGCTCCTCACCAGAGCAAACCAGCCAATCCCTCAAAGGAAAAATAGCTCCCTCCCACCTTTGTGGATGGGGAGAGGGTTGAGTCACAAATTCAAATCCCCTGCCTGTAGCATCTCCGAGTGCCTGCCACTTGGAACGTTCAAGGCACTAGCTCACAGTTTGAAGGAAACACGTCTGTTCCCTTACTTGCTCGGCCTTTTATACACTGCCATCAAGGCAAGGTTTTTGCTGAGACCCTCACAAAGGCCTATCTCCGCCATTGTTTTTCACTCCACAGGAGTGGACCCTGCTTGTGGGGGAGGCTATTTTTAAACTTCGAAAACAATTACAGCACACATTTCCATCATGTATGTGTACACATGGTCCCTGCTTCACGAAGCCCATGAGCATTGTCTGTGCAAAATCAAGTCGTGCCTTCAGGCTTGTTTTACTGTATGTATTCCCAGAGAGTAACTTGAGCCTTTCTTCCTGGCTGAAGGGAAGCCGGAAATTAAAAAAAAAAAAAATTTCTGACATAATCACCATTCTTTCTTTGAATTCCTAAAGGCACTCCTTAATACTCTGGAGGTCTATTGTTGGCACAAAGATGAGACCCTCTGCCTTCAGTTCTCTGGGACTCCCGCCCCTCACCTCACAGCTCATCCCACCCAGACACTGCGGCCCCCTGACCAACTCGGGTGCTTCTACGCCTCCTTCAAATCACCGGCCACTCTCCAGCAAGCAGACTCATCTAACCACACTAGAAACTAGTTAGGTTTCCACTAAATAATTTAGTTAAGAAGTACTAGTTAGCAAGGTTTTTCATAAGAAATAACCTTGTTATTAAGAAGCCCACTAAATTTTAGAAATGATGCTGAGATTAACTTCAGGTATAAAAACACTCCCAGAAAAATATTTCTCATCAAATCCACTCCCTCCCAGCCGTCTCTTCATCCCACCCTCTGTGCTCCAACTGCTAGGACAGCTGGCGGAAAACATGCTCAGATGTTGTGATGTTTCCTGAAAACGTGTGTGAAAATTCTCTGAAAACCACAGCAGCAAAGTCACCAGGGATGAGGTTGAAGGATTCATCTCTGTCCACTCTTTACCTGACCACATGCACAGCCATACAGCAGGGAAGAACCAGCTGAGGGGTAAAAGGACTACAGCCTGCAGTCACAGAAGGCAAGTGAGCGAGCGACAATGCTCACACATAGGTTTACAAAGGACTCCTGACAGATACGAAGCCAGAGCCTCAAACCCAGAGATTCTTCCAAAGTCTCACACACCCTGCTAGCCGGCTGTTCTCAGGCTTCCGGGGGTGAGAATGATGCTCACATTCATGTTCATATTTACTGTACAAATGACTGCAGGGATGAGACTGCCCCTGTTCTCCCTCCCTTCCTCCCAGTTGAGGACCTGGCTCACACTCATCAGGCTAATAATGCCCCTCGCAGATGGCCCTGCCAGTCCTCCACGAGCCCACGGGGCTGGACTCAGTGGAGTGAGTGATCCCACCATCTGGCCACACCTGCCCTTCCTGGACAGCCTTCCCCCTGCTCCCCTGCAGCTTCCCCGAAGGCTGGTCCTGACCGGCTGCCTCCCATCTTGCCCAATTCAACAACTGCTCAAGCCCGCTCCACTCCGGTTCAGAAGGCATTGCCATTCTTGATGTGTTTTTTGTTTGTTTGTTTTTCAGCTTTGGTAAGGTATAAATGACATGGTGGTAGTTTATTCACTAACTTGTAGCTGACTCTGCAACCGCATAGATTACAGCCCACCAGGTTCCTCCGTCCATGGAACTCTCCAGGCAAGAATACTGGAGTGGGTTGCCATTACTGGAGAAGATCCTTCTCCAGGCAAATTCGTTACCAACTGAGCCACCAGGGAGTTCAGTACTTGACCTATTTACCATTTTAAAATCTTTTTTGGTAGGGACACCTAAGCTCTACTCTCTCAGCAAATTTCAATTATATGATACAATGTATCAGCTTCACCTCCTCATACTTAGATCCTCAGACCTTATTCCTCTGACAGCTGACAGCTTGAACCCTTTCACCCACCTCTCCCCGTTTCCTCCACCACCACCCTCAAGCCCTGACAACCACCATTCTACTCACTGGTTCTAGGAGTTCAACTCTTTTTTGGGGGGGCACTGTCATCACCTCTTTGTCTCCATAAGTCCAAAGAGAACTTCATACAAACTTTTAAACAACGCTCTTTTCTTGTGCAGAAACTGCTTTGCCAGTTTGCAAGTGGGTCTTTACACCCATGCCTGTGTGTCAACAGCATGATTCTACTGGCTGTGGGGGAAATCCTACTCAGCGACAGTCTCACAGGTACCTGTACATACAGACTAGGCGCGTCATCCCTTGCCACAGTGGCCCCGGCCTGAGGTTTGTCTGGATAACCCATGGCATCCAGAAGGCCTCAGTGGATGGGAACTTTTGAATTTCAAAGCCTTGCAATTTACTGAGCGTGGCTTCCAGGGGTCTGGTGTGCTCCAATTAGGTTGCTTCCTTCAAGTTCTCTGACGAGGAACCGGGGTTCTAGTTTTATGGCATGAAAATAAGTCACTCGGGTGACTCTTAGGAAGGACCTCTCCACAGTGTCCCTCCACGGCGGTCCTCCCTGCTGGGCCGTCCGCTCTGCAGGGGCAGCAGCCTCTTCTGTGCACACCATGCACTTGCTGAACGAATGCCAGTCTCATGCCCACTCTCTGTGAGCAGGGAGAACCGAATCCAGAGGGTCACAGCCTCCGTACTTGACTTTTAGCAGCACAGGATTCAAATGCGAAGGTAAGTTCCTCACCATACAAACCCCAACATATGAATGCTTAAATCTCAACCTTTCACGTGAAAGGGTCACCCAGCCAACAAGTGACCTGGATGTCATGAGGTCATTTGGAGTGAAGTCATCCCACAGGGAGATGAGTCATGCCCAGTGAACTTGATCTGCCTACTAAAAGAGATGAACCCACTGTACAATATCATATATGAAATGAGTCGCCAGTCCAGGTTCAATGCATGATACTGGATGCTCGGGGCTGGGGCACTGAGATGACCCAGAGGGATGGTACGGGGAGGGAGGTGGGAGGGGGGGTTCAGGATGGGGAACACGTGTACACCTGTGGCAGATTCATGTTGATGTATGGCAAAACCAATACAATATTGTAAAGTAATTAACCTCCAATTAAAATAAATAAATTTATATTAAAAAAAAAAAGAGACAGATGAACCCACACTAAGCCAAGGCCTGGGAACAAGTTTAAACAGTGACTCTTAAGTTATTACCAGAGGTACAGTTTTATTTTTGGCTGCATTGTGCGGCTTGCTGGATCTTAGTTCCCCACCCAGGGGTTGAACCCGAGGCCCCTGCAGTGGAAACATGGAGTCCTAAGCATTGGACGCCCAGGGAAGTCTCCCTTGAGGTATATTTTTAAAACAAGTTCTGATATTTTTCAAATGAAGCCTTTAAAAGCTAAGGACTGGAAGTTATAAAAAAGTTTTTGCTTGCTATGATTTATTCCCTTCCTTAATATTTAAGGCCAAAACAGGTAAGTTGGGCTTTCATTTCACTCTATTACAATCTCCTGGCAGGCCTCAAAAAAGTTCCTGACTTCATTTAAGAAGATAGCATCTCAATGTCTATAGGACATTGCAGGAATTCACAGACTGGTTCTGCCACCTCCTTCCGCAATGGCAATGGTTCTCATCAATACTTAGCAATGAGTTTGTTGCCTAAGTTCCTTAAACTCTGGCTCACAATCCCTTCAGCAACAAGTTCTGCTCTGACCTGGCTCAAGGAAGGCAGAAGTCACCAGGACCCACTTGGACTGCTGCTCCCCAGGTTCTGTCAGTCCTCTGTCCCTCCCCCGGTCCTCACCTCCACCCACAGTTTCTGATCCTACATCCAACTTGGGAGGGGAAACCCAGATTCCATTTCTTATCTGAACTGCCCCCTTTCCGCCTTCCATTTCTGCCACTACTTTTGCCTGCAAATCCATTTTCAGAAGAGTCTGCTCCCGAGTTCAGAAGGTCTAACCACTGGCTCATCAAATTTATCTACATGAACTGAAAGCTTCCTTATTTACTCTGCTTTATCCTCTCCTCACACCCCACCTTCCACCCCCAAACAAAGAATCCTAGTTAAAATACGTAACTTTCAGCCACTGTTAGGAGGCAGCATAACAGAGTTTCAGATCTTCCTCTTACTATGTGGTATATATATATATAATTTCACCTGGGTGGGCTCCCATTGTTCTCTCATCTCTAAAATGCGAGGGTTCAAAGAGAAGAACTTTAGGGAAAAGGAAACCCAACATTTACTGAACACATCTCTTGGGCTCAGTTAGATGCTGCCTGTATCTATGGAGCCTCTCAACATGGTGGGAGGGAAGGCCCTGGTCGCTTCTCTTCTCCAGATGAGGAATCTGAAGGTCAGGCTGGGTGAGCCTGCCCAAGGCTACCTGGCCCCAGCAGAGCAGACCGGGCTAGCCTCGGCTACAGCCCCCTGCTTCTCTGGTCCTCTCCGCCTCTGACACACTCTCCTATGCCCTGGAACGGCAACCGCCACAGCCTGGGCCCTCACCAGTCCCCCAGGGTTCCTGGTCACTCAAGAAAAGACTGTTTTCACAAGGGGAACATGGGGGCCTCAATTCAGAGAAGACTTTTGTGGTGGTTGTTTTAGTCACTAAGTTGTATCTGGCTTTTGCAAACTCAGGGACTGTAGCCACCCAGGCTCCTCTGTCTATGGGATTTCCCAGGCAAGAACACTGGAGTGGGTTGCCATTTCCTCCAGCATATTTCCATTTCCCACCCAGGGCTCGAACCCAAGTTTCCTGAATTGGCAGGCAGATTCTTTACCACTGAGCCACCTGGGAAGCCCAGAGAACAGGTTGAAACCAGTTAAAATCAGAAAACTCCCTCATCACTCGAGTGTGATTAAAAAAAAAAAAAAAATAAAACAGATGAACACAGAAAAACTTGCTTCTATGCTCTGCTCAAAGTTACGGGGAAAAGCAGAGAAATCTGTGGAAGAGTTCTTCCTGGACTCGCACTCTTGCAGCTGGGGGCTGCACCCCAGAGTCCTGATCAAACCAGGCTCCAAAATTTAAGAGAGACTTTTGGGATTCTGTGGCCAACTCCAGCTTCTTTGTCCCATGCTATAGCTCGTGTCTGCATCCTCTTTCTGGCACAAGTCTGTAGCATGGGTGCTAACATCTTCTTTATTATCCTGATTTGTAAAAGGAAATTTTAGAAACTTTAACTTATCCAGAACTTCTGTGCTGCTGCTTTAAAAAAAAAAAAAAAAGGTGTAACTGGGAAACAGCCAGTGTGGATAATGATAAGATGCAGCCAAACCCAAAAGGGCAGATTCTTCTCATTTTAATAGCCACGTGAAGTTTATGGAAAGAGGAGGGTGAAAAAACTGTTCACGTGAGATGGGAGGGGGTGTGAGAGCGGGGTTGTGCAAATGGTGCTTACCTGACTTCAAAGTATGAACAAAGCAAGGAGACTTTAATCTGGTGATCAGCCCCTTGACAGTCTAAGATAGACAGGCTCTGGACTAATACTTAATGAGTTAAGCTTCTACTGCTGCCTTGGAAGCCCATATGACAATGCTAGCAATATAAAAGCATCTATAATTATTAAGTGTCATAACTCCCAAGCTAATCTTAGTTCAATATTTTAAGTTCTTTTTTAGAAATGCAAAGCAAATTTTGTACCTCTTCCTAAGACCTACAAGTTCTGAAAATCAGAGCTAAATCTACTGTTCCTATAAAGAGCAAAGTCAGGAAGCCCATATACCAAGTAGGAGAATTTGAGATTTTAATTTTCTTTCTGTTTAATCTGAAGTTTTAAATTGTTCTATAAGGAAGATGTATGATTATTTTAAAAAGGCTCATTGACTTTATGCTAAGCTGGAACTTAAAGAACACATTGCCTCTCGAATTTCTCATACAATAAGAACTTGGCTTTTTTACTTTTTACAGTTACTGCTATATTACAAATATCTTAAACTTGCACTTGCCAAGGACTGTTTTCATAGTGATAGCAATGCTACTATGAGACACCGGGTCCTCTGCCAGAAGAAAAGAGATGCCAGAAACTCCACACATAGTAGGCAAAATTAAATTCTTCTCATGATTGGTACACGATTAGTTGTTGTGAAATACCAAGTTCATCTTCTAACTAGAAATGAAGTACAAAGTCAACTTGCCTCAACAATAGTTCATTCTATTTTTATATTTTGGCATGAATTAGACTGATATCTTCTATATATTTTAAGAGTTTCACATTAATGAATCCAAGAGACAGTCTGAAATTAAACAAAGAAGTGAAACCCTTTGAATAACAAAAAGGTTATTAATCAGGCACAGGTTTATTTGGAAGGACACACTCTCCCCCTCATGGCCATCAGCTTGGGTTGGGAGGTGGGGGGGGGGTGGGTGACTTTTCACCACATAGCTAAAAGTAATTGAGGTGATTCTGTCTTTCACAATGTTCTTCTTTTGCAAGTCATAAGCCCTGAAGATGAAATCTGACTTGGGGAGGGGAAAGCAAGAAACGTCAAAGCAGAGAGCAGGTGAAGAGTCAAAGCATCTGTGAACGCCAGGCTGCCTCATCTTTGCTGCCGGCCTTTTAAGAGATGTGTGAGGAGAGGAAGGTAGAGCGGGCGCACTGAGAAAAGAATCCTTCTGAAGAACCTTTAGACTGCCCTCTCATCCCACCCAGGAAGCCCCAATTATGGAACATCACTCACCGCCTAGATTTTTACAACAATGAGAGCGTGACCTTTTGTCCACCCAAGTTAAACGGCAACCACGGTACTGAACTCGACTTCTTGAATGTCCTTGTTTTTTCTCACCCATCCTAAATTCTGTGGCTCCATTATTCCTGAAGGCTCCTAGACTGGCCTCATTCTATCATCAGTAGAAATACCCGAGTCCCCTTCCACCTCTGCATGATGTTCTCCAGGTATCAGACAATCACAGGTGAAATCCTTCTTTCTCTAACGACTGACAACCCTCTTCTTGGCTGAGGGAGGGGACCCTGTGCTTGTCTTCTCCCCTCTCAGGGCCCTCTGGACAAAGCACACTGCCCAGTGCTGGGCAGAAGCCTCATGCAATTTGGGGATGAGCCTCTCTGCTCTGTGTGACGTGGGCAGACACCTAACCAGCACAACCACATGCTTCCCTCTGCCCTATATTTTGACCTCTTCCTCTCATCGCTGCTGAAGGGAGCACATTTCAGTTTGCAAAGTGCCCTGGAGAACAAATATTTGCTTGGGATTGTGATCCTGCTGGATGTCACCATTTGGGGCCTAGAAACTAGGGAGAGAGGCAGGAAACCTGGGGGCAGCCGGGTTTCACTTACCGGCACCTCCACTGACTGCATGGCCAGGTCGCATGGAGGCTTCAGAGCCCGTGGCCGCGTGGCGTACCAGAAGGTGGTGAGCGCGGCAAACGCACCGAAGCCCATGAGCGTGTTGGTTGGAAGGGTGCGCACGTACTGCCGGAAGTCAACCAGCTCTGGCAGCCGAAAGTACCGGAACAGCTCGTGGGCTTGCATCATCCTGGGCTGGCAGCGTCCTAAGCCACAATCTGTGGGAGAGGAAAAGATCATGTTCATTCCAGGGAGGAGGGATGCTGTTACAAACTCCCCAAGGCCGATGACCATCAACTAGATGGCTGGCTCATCAACGGGGGCATTAGAGCCACAGCTCAGGCCCTCTTCTCCTGGTTGGCAAATCTCACTTTTCTAAAAGCACTTTAGGAATTCATTTTACTCTGTCGGCTTGTGTAAAGTTCTCATTATCCACATTCAAAAGACTTAGCCACTCAGAATTCTTGCTGTAAAATGTTAACATAAGGGGCATGAGTTACCATTTTCTTGTCTTACATTCTCTCCTTGTTCTCTTCCACCCGATCAAACACACTCAACTCTCATTATCAAAGCAGATGGGGAGAAGGACAGAGAGGCAGACACACGCCCGAACTACCCGAGGGCCATCAGTTTTCACGTCTTCTCACAAAACGCAGCACAAGCTCCCCAGCTGGTGAAACAGGTCACGCTGGGTTTCGGGGTGTGCGGGGGGGTGTCTCTCACCTTCCCCACACTCTTTGTAGCATAAAAGCAGCCACGTAGATGTAGGGGAAACTGGAGTCAGTTATCCTGATAAAACAGTGTCTTTTATATTCCTCAAGCTATTATAGCTAAATAATAAAAGGGTGTGCATAAATATCTAGAGATATTCATTCAGCAAATATCTAGAGAGATTACAGAATAGTATTTGAAAGAAAGTGTCAAATAGTACTTAAGATCCCAGATTCTAGAGCCAAATCCTGCCTCCCCGGTTCATTCGCTGAGTAACTGGGGACAAATCACTCCCCTCTCTGTCCTCAGTCTCTTCATCAGTAAAAACAGCACCTATCTTGTAGGGCTTTTATAAGGACTAAATGGTTCACATAATTTAGAATGGTGCAAGGCACCACAGTGTGTTCAGTTAAGCTGGGAATTATTATTATTTTCTCTACTAATATTCTATATTTCTCCTGAAAGAGGAACAATAAGAGATACAGGTAATAAAAATTGACACTTATCTACAAGGAGTATACATGCAAAATTAACAGCCCATACAAACACACACACACACACACACACACACACACACACACATATACAGAAGAGCCTCTAAGTATTATAGACAATTTATATATATAATGATATAAAAAATTAATGTGAGTACAGAGAACAAATAATAATTCTAATTAAAAATGATTGATCAGTAACTACTCTCAAGTATGTTTGGCATACATATGGCAGGAAATCCTCATAAACTATCTGAAAGACTTTTCTCAAAAAACTCCCCCGTAATGCGGTAACTGGTAACCTTTAAATCATAAATTCAGATAGTATGTTTGAGCTCCTTACTATATGTTCTTTTAAATAGCTAGGTCCCAAGACTGAAAATAGTTTTTTTCCCCCTCAGATACAGAAATCCTCTTCAAATTTAAATCTATATTATTGTATAAATATCTTCACAGTCACAGAATACCAAGAAGTTTCCCTGGCCATCAGTACTTCTAGAAGGCAATGTCACATCCAGCCTCGTGCTCCCACAGCCCAGTGCAGGCGTACAGAAAACACACACACATATACACAGACACAGACGATTTCCAGCTTTAACAGGACAACAGAGAAGAAGCAGGTTAAGTGCATTTCTTCAGGTCACAACTGTGGAGAGAAAGCACTCACCATCTGTGCCACCGACAGCTGACTGCTGGCTGACACACCAACCTCAGAAAGGGACCAGGACACGGGGGTGGGGGCGGGGCTGGGGGTGTACGCGCTCAGCCGTTGCCTGCACAGCCTGCCAAGGTCTCTCCGGGCACTCGTCACATGCCCAGTCCTGTGCTGCTGCCCACTGGGCTAAAGGTAACTAGCAGACAAAATCTATACGTGACTTCTCAGGAGAACAGACGGTGGAGGGTGGGCCAATGAGGAGCTGGGAGCAGTCACCCCACTGCTCCACCCATGGGCAGGGACAGGCATCGGTTAGTGTCACTGCTGGTGCCAGTTCCGAAGGCAGACACTGGTTTCTTTCTGCTCGCCTCCCCGGTCAAGAGAGACAATGGGCATATTTAAAAAACAAAACAAAACACTGAAATGAATGATCAGATGCTGGGTGGTCATGTCAAACAGACATGAGACAGATCAAGAAAGGAACTGATTGTCAGCCGAACACTAACAGCAGATTTCTTCTGATGAATTCATAGCTCGAACTGACCTACCCTAGCCATTCACCAAATCTGAGCATCTAATGTAGGCTAAGGGCTGGAAGACGCTGCCCATGACCTGGTCAGGGCTCTCAATGGGTTAACCAGCTATTGGGGGAGATTGCTGTTGCTCAGTCATCAAGTCATGTCTGACTCTTTGTGACCCCATAGACTGCAGCACGCCAGGCTTCCCTGTCCCTCACCATCTCCCGGCGTTTGCCCAAGTTCAAGTGAGGGAGATACAAACTTAAAAAAAGCAGTTATCTGTTTGCAGGTGGGGTAACTGTTAGCACTGTTAAGATCCAGTGATCAGGGAAGACCCTTCTGAGGAGAGGGTGTTGACACCGAGACTTTAAGGATAGGCAGACAGAGTCCAGGTCCCAGTAGCCCTGAGTGGTTAGATTTCATAAACAGTATTGCAATTCCACGGATGCACAGAAACAGTATACATAAAACGTGCATATCTCCTTTTCCCTCCAATCATTCTGGTTGTCTTCATCACCCATGGCACTTCAAGTTTATTACGCACATCCTTGCCCTTCCCTCCTGTCTCCCCAAAGTCCCTGAAATCATTTTCATAAAACCTAGATCATGTGAATTTACAAGAGTTGTTCAACAGACTCACAGCCCTGTGTGAGAATATTAAATCATTCCCCCATAAACAAACACTGTCATAAACAAGTGATTAACTTTTTTATCTTAAGCATCGGTAATAGCCAAGTTACAAGCAGCCGGCATTGTACTAAAAAAGAAATGTCTATTTCTAGAAATAAGTCTAGGGAAGAAAACTTAAAAAAAACAAACAAACAGAAAATTGCTGATTCAGTAGCATCCCTGCAAAAACATTTTATTAGGTATTAATCTGTAAGGCTAAGGAGTTAAATCCAGCTGAACTCTTATCCTTACTGGGTGATGACAACAAGTTTATCGCTGCTCTTCAGTCACTTAATCGTGTCCGACTCTTTGCGACCCCATCAACTGTATCACACCAGGCTTCGCTGTACTTCACATCTCCCGGAGCTTGCTCAAACTCATGTCCATTGACTTGGTGATGTCATCCAACCATCTCATCCTCTGTCACCCCCTTCTCCTCTTGCCCTCAGTCTTTCCCAGCATCTGGGTCTTTTTCCAATGAGCTGGCTCTTCACATCAGGTGGCCAAAGTACTGGAGCTTCAGTATCAGTTTAATTCACACTTCTTAGATGGCAGCCAGGTAAAAAGGTGCAGATCAACTCTGCTGAACAAACTGGCTAACGTCGTACATGGGAAAACTGTAGCCCATGCAATGAAGAACAAAGGCAATATCTCATACAGGCCCACATAAGGAACAACTCTTAAATGTGAATGGGGGGCATTATAAATCATTTCCCTTCTGATTAACTACTTTTAAGGCAAAGGCTCTTGGGCTATTTAGAAATGGAGGCAGACCTACCTGCAAAGAAAATTGCTCACAGTAAATAGCCTTTAAATGCTCAAGGTGAACACAAACACCAGGCTTTAAAACAGTTGCATCAGGTCTTCTATAAGTATCACAAGACACACATACTAGTCAACAAGTGGTAGTAAAATAAATAAAAGCCAATATTACTACTGTTCCAATGGTGCTTTAGCTGGAAGAGTTTCCCTAATTTTTTTCAAAAGCAAATTTCTACATCATCATCTCAGGAAGTTTTTACATCCAAGCCATATAATCATGGTACTGCTTGCTAAGAACATGACTCAATCGGCTTAAAGGCTTAAGCAGCCAGTATTTCTTGAAAACACAGGACTAGTGACAGCCTGCCTCTCCTCTAACGCTACTCCAACAGCTATAGAACGTGAGCTCACTCAGTTGAGTCTTTCAACTCTCCTATAGAGCTAGAGTCTAAAACTACGGATGACAGGGAGCATCCGCAGGGTGGCAAAAACCTGGCAGGAGCTCAACACAAAGAACCAGAGTGAAGGACGCCTTTAAATAGATGGAAACAGATGTGGAGGCAGGGGAATCAAAACCGACTGCATGACTGTCGAAGAACACAAGTCCTAGTATCCGCTGCCTGAACTTTGGGAAAAAGAGATAAACGACACAGGATCAATTTTGTGTTTTGGAAAGGTTTTCACATCCTGTGTCTTATCTAAACATCACAATATAAAACCTGATGAGGAAACCGAGGCTGGACATTTCCAAGGCTTCCCAAAGGTATCTCCTAAGACGTGGACACCGACCCAACTACATTAACACTTTTTCCTCGACAGGATTCGTTCTTACTCTCTGCTGGGCAGCTGACTCTCTCCAGTCAGAACATGCACACTCTTTGTGCCCCTGGGGCTCACAAAGTCCCTGCAGTCCACGCCCCAGGTTAGGAATCATGACAGCAGGCAGCCTCTACAGATCCCTCCAGCACACACAGGCCATGGTATTATTAATAGGAGAGCTCGGTGTCCGAAATCCATCTCACCCTCCATGTCCTACAGAGCTGCCAGCATTTCCCCCCTTCACCCCAGCCTCAGAGCATGTGGGTTCAAGACCCACTGTACACAAAGGTTCACCTCTTACCATTCTATTTGCACCAGGAAAAGAGTGGCTCAGGGTCACTTTCTGTGTGACTCACAAGAGCATCATTTTCTAAGGACACACACACACACACACACACACAGCTCTGGTGATTCTGCAAACAGATACTTACATTAGCATTTTATTTTCTTTGTGTCATTTATAAACCCCCAAAATGGGTGAGTTGGATGTTTCTCTCCTTCTAAAGGTCCTCAAGCTTTCATCCAGTTGAGTAACAGTGGTTTGATGGACTACTTCACCAGGAATGCAGCTCTCCAACAAGATCACCTAAATAGCACCCTTGCCTCGGCAGTAGCAAACGAGGAAGTCCTGACATCTCGCCTTAAGCAGCAGGCCGAGCTGGCAAGACACTGCCTTTCCTTGCTCCACCTCCTCCCCTGCACAATAGGCTATTTACAGAGCCTTGAAAGCACCCTCTTTGTCCGACACTAGCTGGGCAGAGCTGGGCCTCGGGAGCAACAAGAGAGCAGCGGCCAGGCCGTGTGCTGTTCTTTCAACGGCCTCTCCAAACCCACTGGATTCTTGCTCCTTAACCCTGGCTGGCAAAGTACCTAAAGCTAGATTTGCTTAAACCATCCCCTCTGGAGCTAAATGAGCAGTCGGGCTCTCCGTAGAGTGAGGAGCTACAGAAGCTCCACAGCGGTGCCGAAGTTCATGGGCCCAACCTCATTCCACACGGGAATTCCTGACCATGGTCACTGCCCTTGGACCATCTCCTCATCCTGACTATGAGCAACAGAAGGACCACCTGGGTCGCTGCACGACCCCAGGCACACAGAACAAGTAGTTCCACAGGAATTTATCCCCATCCGCTGCCTTGGGGCTTTCCCTCCCGAGGAAGCAAAGAACACCTTAAACCCACTGAATTTTCACTAAAGTGATTCCATGGCTCCCCAGGTCAATTTCCAAAAAGATTTTAAAAGGAGAAAGGAAACAGAGATGCTCTGCGTTTTGAAAGCTTATTTAAATAATGAAATAGCTGAGGCAAGTTGAATAATTCTATACTCAACCATTTTCTGCTCACCTTCTTAAAGTTGTCCAAGAGTGGGACACATAGCTTTCCCAGGCAAGTATAGGGCTAGACTGATTTTTTTTTAACCCATAAGATTAGGGCCAGGCCTCACCCCTTCACACTGGCCACAGGCCACCACTACCACATATGCCCCCAAATAAAGAAATTCCAAATATAACATGCCCAACTGGAACAGATATATTTTGGGGGGATTAGATGAAATGGTCAAATGTCTACTTATAACAGTCTCTCTATTACACATATTTTTAAGTCATCCAACAATATACATTACTTTATAAATATCTGTTGTTTTCCTATTCACATTTCATGAATTCAAAGTCTTTGAACGTGCTTCTTCCAATAGGGTCTCTGGAAACCCCAAAGCCATTTTTTGAGGATTAAAGTTTTCTATAGCATATCTTCACAGTTTTCTCTTCCATTTAAGCCAGTTACATGGAAGCATTTCTTGAAGTTCTATCTGCAGCTACCACTGCAAAAATTCTCCTAAGTATAGGAATACAATTTGTATAATGTTAGGACAGTTAAAAAAATTTTTTTTGTCCTACAGGTCCATATTCATATAACTAGACCACACACATCACTGCTTTTTACAAAAATATCCAACACTTGCCTTTGTAAAGCCCAGCTCCCAGAAGTAATTACCTAGCCAGTGTTCAATTTCCTTGCCTTAGCCTTTTATAAGAACCCAAAACTTGGATTGCTGCAGTCCATGGGGTCACACCATTGAGCAACTGAACTGACTGACTGAAGACTTGGATTGGCAGAGCTGGCTTCAAGCTGGGTGTCCCCCTCCACAACTGACATTGTTCTAAATAGCATCCAAGAGAGCACTCCGAAATGGGAAAGCCTTAGTAAGACTCTGAAAGAGGACTGAAAGAGAGTTTGGGAAAACCTCGCCTTCTTTTGGGCAGGGATCTGATTTAATATCCACATGGAGGTATAGACTACAAAATCTTGCAATCCCATTCATGAAGCTTGAAGTAAACTGCATAACAATGGTACAGATACCAAATAGAGAATAATGAGGTGCCTTAAGTAAGAAAAAAAAAAAAAAGGTAGACTTGATCACAGGCTCTGGGGGAGCTGCGTGCAGAGGCAAGAAGTGAGTGTGGTCCAACTTCAGACAGAAACAGAACGATGAGAAGTGACTCCCTACCTCACCTCTAGGATTTGGGGAAGTTAATCTGGAACGAATGACAGGGGTGAGTCATACAGCAGAGGGAAGGTACACCTTTGGAATAATCAGCATGAGATTGCGACGTCTGTGAGGCCCCTGTTAGCTAAGCACGCGCCTTGTGTCAGGCTGGTGCTGAGCGGTTACCCGTGAGAGCATGCTTAAGGCTCCTAACAGTCCTCATTGCACAGAGTCATTACCGTGACTGAGATCAGAAGATCAGAAGACAGAGCACGGAAGTTCAAGTCCCCGCCCAGCTCCACACAAGAACAGGACCAGAGCCTGGGCCAAGGGCAAGGCCGCGACACCTAGAGAGGCAAGTGTACGCGGTGAGATCAAAGCCAGACGAAGGTGGGACATGACACAGAGGACAGTAAGTAGCCAGGACACATGGGGCTTTAAAAACTTGGGGTGTGACTCCCAGTGTGAAGGGGCAAATGGGGCTTGCGCATAGTCGAATACTCTTCAGCCTTTACAAAAGGAGGAAACTCTGATACACACCAAGATGTGAGCGAACCCTGAAAATGCTATGTCAAGTAAAAGAAGTCAGACACCGAAGGACAAATGGTGTGTGATCCTGCTTATACAAGGGACCAAAAATAGGCAAATTCACAGAGACAGAAATAGAGGCTACTGTGACTCAGGAAGTGTGTAGGAAGCACCTGTTCTAGACAGGGCATCGTGCAAGGGCCTCTCGAGACAGGTGGGCCGGGGTGCCACCTCACCAGGACGGGGAGCATCTCCCCAAGGGAAGCCTACACCCACCAGAAGCACAAACCAGGTGCCGAGGACCACACGAGGGCTGGAACTAAAGCATGCCTAGAATTCAGGGGAAGGACTCACTGCTTCTGACTGAGCGGGTTCTGTAAGAATTTTCTCAGGGAAGCAGCCTCTGGCCTATTTGAGTAGGAACTGGGCATCTTACAGCAGGACCAGGGAGCAGAGCTGTAGGTGAGGGGGACCATGGAGCCGGTGTGGAGGGGTTTTGAACCTTGGGTTTTGAGGTGCCAGAAGGGGAGGAGCTCAGAGGAGGAATGGAAGTGATGACCACCAGGACCTGTGCCTCTATGTTGGCCCCGAGGCTGGCAATCAGCAGGGTAGCCCAGAGGAGCATGGGGAAAGGATGGACCGTCCATGAGGGGCCTTCAGACCCCTGCAGCCTTCTCTCTACTTCATGGTTCTACCATCATCCTCCAGGCTCAAAAACTCAGCCTTCCAATTCCTTCCTTTTTTTTTCATTTATATCCACTTAATTACTAAATCCTGGTCAGTATTTTTGTAAGTGATTAAGATTATCTGATAAAATATAATATATACCATTTTATATTTTATATATTATATAAAATATATACATAATTTATATATATAATATATAATTATTATATGTAATATAATTTATAAATTATATTATATATAATTATATAAAAATTAATTTTATATTCATTAATTTATATAATTATAAAATAATTATATATAAATTATATAAAATAATTAAATTATATATAACATAATTTATATATAATATATAATATATAATATATATATTATATAAAATATAAAATGGTATATATTATATTTTATCAGATAATCTTAATCACTTACAAAAATACTGACCAGGATTTAGTAATTAAGTGGATATAAATGAAAAAAAAAGGAAGGAATTGGAAGGCTGAGTTTTTGAGCCTGGAGGATGATGGTAGAACCATGAAGTAGAGAGAAGGCTGCAGGGGTCTGAAGGCCCCTCATGGACGGTCCATCCTTTCCCCATGCTCCTCTGGGCTACCCTGCTGATTGCCAGCCTCGGGGCCAACATAGAGGCACAGGTCCTGGTGGTCATCACTTCCATTCCTCCTCTGAGCTCCTCCCCTTCTGGCACCTCAAAACCCAAGGTTCAAAACCCCTCCACACCGGCTCCATGGTCCCCCTCACCTACACTCTGCTCCCTGGTCCTGCTGTAAGATGCCCAGTTCCTACTCAAATAGGCCAGAGGCTGCTTCCCTGAGAAAATTCTTACAGAACCCGCTCAGTCAGAAGCAGTGAGTCCTTCCCCTGAATTCTAGGCATGCTTTAGTTCCAGCCCTCGTGTGGTCCTCGGCACCTGGTTTGTGCTTCTGGTGGGTGTAGGCTTCCCTTGGGGAGATGCTCCCCGTCCTGGTGAGGTGGCACCCCGGCCCACCTGTCTCGAGAGGCCCTTGCACGATGCCCTGTCTAGAACAGGTGCTTCCTACACACTTCCTGAGTCACGAACAACTCTGTGACTCTGCCTGGTTCTCTGCTGCAAGCCCCAGAAGATGTATCATATACACAGAGCTGCGATTCTCCAAAGAGAAAGGGGGTATTCAAGGTATTTTCAAACTTCAGCCTCCTCCCTCCGCACCCACGTTGCTTGTGTGAGTGAGGTCCTGGGAGGAAGCAGCAAAGAGACACACAAGAGGGCAAGCCACCTCTGACATGCGGCCTTAATACATTCTCCTTCCCAACTCAAACTTATGCATGTCACCCCATGGTTATCTGAGGCAACCATCTTCACCTCTCCTTCGCAGAAATTTAGACATCCATTCACACAATAGTGTGATTGTGCTGTCATTGTTCAGTCACTCAGTCGTGTCCGACATTTTGCAACCCCACGGACTACAGCACGCCAGGCCTCCCTGTCCTCCACCACCTCCTGGAGCTTGCTCAAACTCATGTCCATTGAGTCAGTGATTCCATCCAACCATCCTGTCCTCGGTTGTCCCTTTCTCTGCCAGCCTTCAATCATTCCTAGCATCAGGGTCTTTTCCACTGAGTTGGCTCTTCAAATCACGTGGCCAAAGTATTGGAGGTTCAGCTTCAGCACTGGTCCTTCCAATGAATATTCAGGACTGATTTCCTTTAGGATTAACTGGTTTGATCTCCTTGCAGTCCAAGGGACTCTCAGGAGTCTTCAACAACACAGTTCAAAAGCATCAATTGTTGACACTCAGCTTTCTTTATGGTCCAGCTCTTACATCCATACATGGCTACTGGAAAAACCATAGTTCTGAATAGACGGACCTTTGTCAGCAAAGTAATGCCTCTGCTTTTTAATATGCTGACTAGGTTTGTCATAGCTTTTCTACCAAGGAGCAAACGTCTTTTAATTTCACGGTTGCAGTCACCATCTGCAGTGATTCTAGAGCCCAAGAAAATAAAATATATCACTGTTTCCCCATCTATTTGCCATGAAATGATGGGACCAGAGGCCAGGATCTTCATTTTTTGAATGCTGAGATTTAAGCCAGATTTTTCACCTTCCTCTTTCACCTTCCTCAAGAGGCCCTTTCGTTCTTCTTTGCTTTCTGCCATAAGGGTGGCGTCACCTGTGTATCTGAGGTTATTGATATTTTTCCCGGCAATCTCGATTCCAGCAGAGTGACAATATACAGTCTTGAGGTACTCCTTTCCCTATTAGGAACCAGTCCGTTGTTCCATGTCTGGTTCTAACTGTTGCTTCTTGACCCGCATACAGGTTTCTCGGGAGGTAGGTAAGGTGGTCTGGTATTTCCATCTCTAAGAATTTTCCAGTTTGTTGTGATCCACACTGTCAAAGACTTTGGCATAGTCAATGAAGCAGAAGTAGATGTTTTCGTGGAATTCCCTTGCTTTGTATGTTAGTGTAAAACCAATCAAGGCTGCCCATGGGGAAGGGCACAAGAGCACAAAGGCCTCTCTTAAGGAGAACAGCCAGTGCCACAGGAAAGCGCGAGTCCAGAGCCTGACCCCAGGGCTGGCCAACAATTTCTGAAAGTGTGTTTTCCCTGATAGAAAAGCAAATCTTCCAAACCAGGGAAGCCACCCGGGGACTGGTGTGAGGAGCCCTCAGAAACGCCCAGAGTGGCCATCTGGGACACAAGGAATGTTCACAGCAGGACCTATCTGCTCAGCATTCCCCAGAGAGAAAACACCACCAGGCACACAGCTCTCCTCTGTCCTCGCTTCAACAGCCAGACAGCGACCGTCAGGTACCCACCTGGGAAAGTGGTATTTACAGTCAGGCCCTGTCCAGTGAAGATATCCAGGTCACCTCAGAGCCTCCGGGTAGGAGCCAGGGCAGCATGGATCTAAGAGGAAATGTTTCCATTCAAAACAAAATTCCTATGAGAAGCAAGATGTTTCCCCTGGTCTTTAAACAGCGATTCATGACTGTGAGGCAGTATCTGGATACGTGTCAGGTAGGGGCATGGGGCGCTTCCTGATACGAGTCAGACAAGGGGCAGCCTTGGACAGCGCAGCCCTGCGGCCAGTCGGCTCTGCTTCAGCGGCCGGAGACCGCGAGGCTGTCTGTTAGGCTGACCCAAGGCTTCTGCAAGAACCATGGCAGAAGAGGCTCCTGCAGGCCAAGCTCCCTACTCACGAGCGGGTCTGACAGGCGTGTGGTTTCAGCTGATCTGCGCACGGGGAGGGCCCTCATTACGTCTGCGGGTCTGCACGTCACAGACCGTGACACCGTGGTCTGGGGCGGTCAGGCAATACAAGGAGAGCCTGTTATGAAGCTGCAGAAGGAAAATTCCTCCGGCCACTGAAACACCCAGAAGAAAAGCCTCTCCACTTCCCTGGCCAGCAAGAAACCACAAAGTAAACCCTGAGGCAGGAGGCTCCCAAGAGAAGGGGAGAACAATCGAACAGGAAACAGGACCAAAGTCCTATCACAACGGCCAGGGTTGGACCCAGCTGGCAGGGGCGCTCCTCTGAAGGCCTCCGGACTGAGAGGAGGAAGTCCATTTGTTCGAGGAACTGCACACAGAGAAGGGACCAAAGTCCTGGGGTCCCCTCAGATGCTCTGTCCAAAGCTAGTATGTAACTTCCGGTAGCAGGTATGGGAGGAGGCAGAAGAGAATCAGGAAAGAACCTGAGACCCACGTGCACAGAGCTCTCTGTCCAGGGACTGGCCGTGCCCATGAGCTGCAAAACCCTGAGCTGATGCCCCCTGCTGCCAGGGTGGACTGGGGTGGCGAGGGGTGGGGTGGCAGGGAGAAAGGGGAACAAGGGAAGATTCATCCCTTCTGTCACCAACATACCACACCGCATCTCCGAGATGATGCTAGAAGAGGCCCAAGCTGGCCACACAGTCCTGGCATTCAGTACCAAATAACAGGATCCCACCCACCCAGAAACTCTGGGTGACAGCGGGACGTATATAAAGAAAACATCTAAAGGAAACAACCCATTGTTAAAAACCATCAATTCTACGGGTGTCTGCTTTGTGGTTTTATTATTCTTTGTACTTTTCTGTGTTTTTTTTTTTTTTTTTAAATTTCTCAAGATAAAGAAGCTATAACTAGCTCAGGTCAGTTCCTTTCCTCCTGTATTTATGCTTTTCTCACCTGCTCCAGAAAGGGTCCCAGGTGGTAAACTGCCCTTCCCACAGAATGACAGATGGGGTGAAAGCCCCTCCCAGAAAAGACATGTCTAAGCTTTCACCATCCGTCCTAATCTTTAAGAGTTAACGCATCTGCGGGAGTGAACCAAACTATCCAGGGCCCTGGCTCCAGGAGCCAAACAGGCAAGAAAGCACTGTGTATGGGCTGGAACGCAAAAAGAGGTCAGTCCAGTGAGCCAGGAGCCAGACAGAACAGGCAAAGGCAGGCAGGGGTGAGCAAACACCGAGGCCCTGCCTGTGCTGGCATTCACCGGGGTGGCGGATGGGTTAAAGACGTTGGTGACATACAACAGAGGCCTGGACACTCCTCTCTCCCAGGAGAGCAGCCCGGGCAGGCCGCAGGCTGGGCATCGGCTAGGTGCAAGAGCCACAGAGGAAGCAGCCCAGTCCTTGCTGCCCCTAGAGGTCGTGCGGATCAAATAGCAGTGACCTGGAGAAGAAGGCTAAGGGGACACATGGTTGGGTAGAGTTACTCACACCTCTCAAAATAGAGCAGGGTTTCAGAGGGATGGATAAACCCAAAAAACGGCTAACAGAGCAGGGATGAGTGGAAAACTGAATAAAAGTTTGACTTTGACCCAGAGACAGAGCGAGGCCATCTACTCTCAAGCTTGGAAGAAACCACTTTTGAGTGTTGAGAGATTTCAGCCTTGGGGATGCCCTCTGTGGTGCTGGGGTGAGAGACAAGAGAAAAGTTTAAGCAGGATTTGGCTCATTGTGGGTGGAGAGATGAGGGAGCCCTTGGCAGCTAGGGTTACAACCAGAGTTCAGGTAACTATAAGAAAAGGTGATTAGCCCTGGGGAAGCTAAAGACAAAACAAATCCAACCAGTTGCAGAGAGTTATAGGATAATGCCCCAGTGTTTAAAAGAAGGAAGGGGGAAAAAAAAAAAAGAGATTGTCCAATCTGGCCTCCTTGGAACAAGCAAATGCTAGTTTTGGGTCTTTATTTCCCCCTTATGCTTTCTTTACATTTTTATTATGAAAACTTCCAAATCTCTTCAAAAGTATATAGGGTGTAGTACAAGAAGCCACCATGTACCCATAATAATCCCAGCTTTGGTTTCAATAACAATCGACATCTTGTCAGTGTTGTTTCATTCTATATGTGTTTCTCAAAAAACAAAAGCAAATCCCAAACATCCTATCATTCAGGTGACACTTCTGAGGCCCATTTTAGCTCTATGATTGTACAGCTTCGGGGACTTGAGAAGAAGAAGAAGACTAAGAAGACTAAGACTGGCGCATACACGGCCACCTGCCACTGACCAAAGGTTTAAACTAAGAAAGCCAACACAAATATTGATTGGAAGTGGCCAATCCAGCATGATATTTAACTGACATGCAAAAAAAGAGTACATATATACACACTGAGAATATTTAGGGAGCTAGAGGAGGAAATGGCAACCCACTCCAGTGTTCTTGCCTAGAGAATCCTGTGGCCAGAGGAGCCTGGTGGGCTGCTGTCCATAGGGTCGCACAGAGTTGGACATGACTGAAGCGACTTAGAATGCATGCATGCATTGGAAAAGGAAATGGCAACCCACTCCAGTGTTCTTGCCTGGAGAATCCCAGGGACGGAGGAGCCTGGTGGGCTGCCGTCTATGGGGTTGCACGGAGTCGGACATGACTGAAGTGACTTAGAGCAGCAGCAGCAGTGGAAAAGAACCTGCCTGCCAATGCAGGAGACTTAAGAGATGCCTCCATCCCTGGGTCAGGAAGATCCCCTGGAGGAGGGCCTGGAAACCCACTCCAGTATTCTAGCCTAGAGAATCCTCATGAACAGGGGAGCCCAGAGGGCTAAAGTCCATGGGATTGCACAGAGTCAGACACTACTGAAGCAACTTAGCAACGATGCAGGGGGCATAGGAGTGAATAAAATGAAATCCTTGTCCTAAGGATACTTCTTTCTACCCTGCCACGTTTTGGGTCAAAGGCAAAACATTTTCCAGACTTAACCTGGCTCTCCTAAAGTCAAAGACCAATTTGACATGAATCACAACCCAGTGTCACAAAGCACTGTCTAGTCTCCCTTCACCAACAAATTCTCTCATTTTAAACATGGCACTTGGAAGGATCTTGCCACACTGCTGGCAGAGAAGGAGTTACTTTTCTGGCTCTCGAAACTTTTGATCATGCATCAAAAATCATACATAAATGTACCCCTAATGTGTAGATGCACTTATTTATAAAGTATATACAAATATTTTCTAGATGTTATGAACAAAATTATGAATTTGAAAAGAAAGCTAAAAAATAAACATCTATGTAAACTGTAACACATCCACCTGCACCCTAATAGATGGTCTACCCCACAACGGAGGGTGGGCAGTGCCCCTGATCTTGGCGACCAGTGTTCCTCCTCTGTGTCACCTGCCTGCCAAGAGTCTCGGTCAGCTCCCGATTATGGGCGGCAATAAATGCAACTGCTCACTGGAGCACCTGCAGAAAGAAGCCTGCTGCACCCAGGACGTGGGCTAACAGTGCCCGCCCAGGCTGCCCATGGACTTGCCATCCAGGAAGGAGACAAAAATACCATGCAAGGCCCCGTGATGGAAAGAAGAATGTTGGGGAGGGCAGAACAGTGAGGGTCATGGGCACCCAGGTCAGTACGGAGGCCAAGTGTCCCAGGCAAGGCCTCCGGCAGGCCAAGGGGCTGGCTCATCGAGGTGGTCTTTCCCAGATCTCACAGCTGGAGTCCCTACATGCCCTCCCAAGAGGCCCTGGAATCTGAGGCATTGGTCGCTGACTCATGTCAGGAGGGAAAACTCAGCCTAGCATCACCTCTGGCATCTAGGCTGCTCACGCTGCCTGGCGTACCCTCTGACCGCAGGTCCCTCCCCTGTGAGGTGGTTGGCTGGACTGCCTGACAGCAAGGTCCCTGCTCCGTCTGGGGCACCTCCAAGGCTTGCTCAAGGCACAGTGTGGCTAACTGTCTTAGGGGAGGAACAAATAGCTATCTGACAATTTTACCACCCACACACAAACAAGGTAGGATTTTTGGTAGGAATACCAGGTAAACAAAGGCTACAGTACAGTTATGTAACATTGTCTAGAACTTGACATTGATCTTCTTCCTGTGAAGCCCATAGCCACCTGTTGCTCAAATATAACAAACTACCCCCAGAGAGACCTCAGACGCCCTCTGGCTTGCCAAGTTCAACCCCGGGAAAGCACAGGCTTTGGTCTGGGGATTTTCAATGGCTTGATGTCAGCTACAAGATCTGAGCCTTGCAGGGATTATAATATACAAACCTTGAACAAAGGAATGTACATTCTTATCATTGACAGTATCTATTGGATAACTGTCCATCTGAATGTCTCCTAGCCTCCGTTAGTCATCAGATGATTATTAAGTACTTATAAGCAGTCAGGTCCTGTGTTAAATGCTGCTGAAGACGCAGAAATGACAGTGACCAGGTCTGCTAAATGCAGAGCTGAGTATGTGGCTGGGGGCCTATCTAGGGGTACTGAGCTAAGCACATATAAAGA
>SJXQ01004295.1:75081-120917 GCA_006408695.1 Aepyceros melampus
CGACGGCGGCCCTGCCGCCGCGCGCCTGCCCTGCGGTCCGGTCGAGCGCGTGCCCGGCGGCTGGTGAAAGCTTGGGGCACCGCGGGGGACGAACGCTTCTCCAGGCGTCCGGACTGCCCTGGATTTCACAAGGAGTCCAAGGAAGGGCAAAGAGTAAATTGTGGTGGCTCAGCCCAGAAGTCTGCAGTGCCGGAGGGCGGGCCGGGAGACGCCCTTTCACGTCTTCCACCTTCAGCCACAGGCCCTCTGACTCCTTGGGGGCGGGGGCATCTACCGGGAGGCTCCCTGGGGGTCCTGAGGGCTTTCCTTTCCTATTGGCTTTGGCAGAGAACTTGCATGATCCTTTTAACCTGGTTTCACCTCCCCCTCCCCCCCTCCCCCCATGCGGTTTCGCCACAGTCCCTGGCCGGGAAAGGCCCTGTTCTGGACTTCTGCAGAGCGCTGGACATAAGACCAACAGGACAGATGAGCCTCAGGACAGTTAGATCAGAGCGCAGGCTCGACACCACTCAAGGACAGTGTCCACCTGCCAAGTTCTGAGGGCCGTTCGCGGCTCAGCCCTGGCCATGCGGTTTTGAGGGCTTCTGTCTGTGTGCCTGCGATGTCCATTGGGGCCTTCCAGAGCCCAGCGCAGTTTTTTTCAGGCTCCTGGTCCAAATGAGGAGCTCTTAGCTCCTGAGGCCTGCCAGTAGCCTTAACCTCTAATACCAGGGTTCTAGTTACAGCGGCACTTGTGCCCGGTGGTGGATGGAGGACTCTTGTCTAGTACTGCTTTGAATTGGAGGCATGAGAATTAGAATAAACGCCTATAATAAGGGCAGATAACCTCGACTGAAACATTTCACACGCATTATCTTATTGAATCTTCATCATAATCTTCTGAAGTGGGTGCAGTCTCTATTCCTTTTTCACAGATGAGGCCCAGAGAGGTTGAATGCTAGGGAAGGCAAAATTATGTGGGGACTTAGGCGGTCTGCTTCCAGAGTGTGTCCGTAATAGTCAGGGGAAGTGTACAGGTTCTTCTGCTCAGGTGAACTTGTGCTGGCTGAGGCCTCAAGCACTCAGATCGAGGCCATGATGATGCCCTGAGGACTTCTCCTGGGCCCCTCTCACTGGCTCAGAGCATCTGCTGTGGAGCAGCACTCAGCTCCTGCACGTGCTGCAGCGATGGTGAGGCAGCCCACGCTCCAGCGGCCTCTGCAACAGCTCGCTTCTCCTACGCTCTCTTCTCCAGTTAGATCCGCTAGCTCTAGACTCTCCATTTAAAACTAACAGTGGGTTCCACTTTCGTTTTTATTCATTTCCACTTGGCTAATCCTGGATTTAGACCTCTGTCCAGGTCTCCTCCTCCTCACCTGTGGTTTTCATCATTTCAGTCCCCCTTCCCCCAACTCCCCCGGCTGCTCCCGCCAGTCCTCCAGGCCCGGTGCCTCTTCAGATGCTTCCCAAGGTCTGTGGTGTACTAGTTTGCCAGGGCAGCCACAATAGAGTGCCATAAACTGGGTGACTTAAACAATAGAAATGTATTATCTTACAGTTCTGGAGAACCATACAAAAAAGATCTTAATGACCTGGATAACCACGATGGTGAGATCACTTACCTAGAGCCAGACATCCTGGAATGCGAAGTCAAGTGGGCCTTAGGCACTATCACTATGAACAAAGCTAGTGGAGGTGATGGAATTCCAGCTGAGCTATTTCAGATCCTAAAAGATGATGCTGTTAAAGTACCACACTCAGTATGCCAGCAAATATGGAAAACTCTGCAGTGGCCACAGGACTGGAAAAGGTCAGTTTTCATTCCAGTCCCAAAGAAAGGCAATGCCAAAGAATGCTCAAACTACCACACAATTGCACTCATCTCACATCAAGCAAAGTAATGTTCAAAATCCTTCAAGCTAGGCTTCAATAGTAAGTGAACTAAGAACTTACAGATGTACAAGCTGGATTTAGGAAAGGCAGAGGAACCAGAGATCAAATTGCCAACATTTATGGATCATCAAAAACACAAGAAAATTTTAGAAAAACATCTACTTCTGCATCATTGACTACTCTAAAGTCTTTGTGTAGATCACAACGAACTGTGGACAATTCTTAAAGAAATGGGAATACCAGACCATCTCACCTGCTTCCTGAGAAACCTGTATGCAGGTCAAGAGCAACAATTAGAACCGGACATGGAACAACAGATTGGTTCCAAATTGGGAAAGGAGTACGTCAAGGCTGTATATTGTCACCCTGCTTATTTAACGTCTATGCATAGTACATCATATGAAATGTCAAGCTGGAAGAATCACAAGCTGGAATCAAGGTTGTTGAAATATCAATAACCTCAGATATGCAGATGATGCCACCCTTATGGCAAAAAGTGAAGAGAAACTAAAGAGTCTTTTGATGAAGATGAAAGATGAGAGTAAAAAAGCTGGCTTAAAACTCAACATTCAAAAAGTGAAGATCCTGGTATCCAGTCTCATCACTTCATGGCAAACAGATGGGGAAACAATGGAAACAATGACAGATTTTACTTTCTTGGGCTCCAAAATCACCGCAGATGGTGACTGCAGCCATGACATTAAAAGACGCTTACTCCTTGGAAGACAAGTTATGACCAACCTAGATTCAAAGCAGAGACATTACTTTACTGACTAAGGTCCATCTAGTCAAGGCTATGGTTTTTCCTGTGGTCATGTATGGATGTGAGAGTTGGACTGTGGAGAAGGCTGAGCGCTGAAGAATTGATGCTTTTGAACTGTGGTGTTGGAGAAGACTCTTGAGAGTCCCTTGGACTGCAAGGAGATCCAACCAGTCCATCCTACAGGAAAACAGTCCTGAATCATTGGAAGGACTGAGGCTGAAGTTGAAACGCCAATCCTTTGGCCGCCTGATGCGAAGAACTGACTGATTGGAAAAGACCCTGATGATGGAAAAGATTGAAGGCAGGAGAAGGGTACAACAGAGGATGAGATGGTTGGATGGCATCACTGACTCAATGGACATGAGTTTGAGTAAACTCCGGGAGTTGGTGATGGACAGGGAAGCCTGGTGTGCTGCAGTCTGTGGTGTCGCAAAAGAGCAACTGAACAACAACAACAGTTCTGGAGGCTAGATGTTCAAGATCAAGGTGTTAGCTGGGTTGGTTCTCTCTGCAGGCTGTGTGGAGAGAATCTGTTCTAGCCCTCCACTTTGCCTTGGGAATAGCTGTCTTCTCCCTGTGTCTCCTTGTATGATTTTCCCTCCGTAAATGCCTGTGTTCAGATTTCTCCTAATAAGGATATCAATCAAACTGGATTACAGGCTTCCCTGATTGCCTAGCAGTGAAGAATTCACCTGCAGAGCAGGAGACATGGGTTCGATCCCTGGCTCAGGATGGTCCCTGGAGGAGGAAATGGCAACCCACTCCAGTATTCCTGCCTGGAGAATCGCATGGACAGAGAAGCCTGGCAGGCTACAGTCTAAAGGGTCACAAAAAATCAGACACAACTGAGCAACTAAGCATGGACTCACACACTGTATTTTGTTCAACTTAAATCACAGTCAATTGTAAGATACGCCATTACTTCATGTATCCCTGGGAAAAAAATGCTGCCCATTATAACTGCAAGACATTATCAATTGGAAGATACATCCTATATTGATTAGTTTTCATAGAACATCACCTTAAAGTGGCTTAAACAACAATCGTTTGTTAGCTTATGATTCTGTGGCTTGGCACTTGGGCTGGGTTTAGCTGGGCAGTTCCTCTGTTGGTTTCTCTTGGGATCTCTCCTGCAGCTGGTCAGCTGGTGGATAAACGGGCTGGCTGGTCTGAGGATGGCCTTGCTCACAGGTTTGATGATCATAGGGCTATTTGCTGGGGTGCCTTAGCTCTCTTCCACATGGCCACTTCAGTAAGCTAGTTCAAGCATGTTCAATCGGTGGTCTCAAGGCCCTAAGCTCTCTAAACTCAACAAAGGGGAAAATTGGTTTTCAAACCCCTGTTTACATCATGTTTGCTGCTGTTCCATTGGCCAAAGCATAACCATGTCAAAAATCCACATGAGAAAAAACTACCCAAGGACATGGATACAGGGAGGGGAAACATGATGGCCATTTTGCAATACACACATATCAAATAATTATGTTGTACATATGAAATTAATGTTTTATGTCAGTTATATCTCAATTTAAGAACATAAAGGAGAAAAGAAATGTTCAGTAAAGCAACATAGTTTAGGGATATTTATTTTGTTTGTAGCTTTCATTTATAAAGATGGAAGAGATCAGAGCATGTACACACCTATAAGCTTCAAGTCAGAAGCCAGCAAAATGGAAGAGATTGAAAATAAAATAGAGAACAGGGTTTACTGGAAGAGTTAGATCTTGATGTTGGAAGAGAGATGGGAGGCAAATGCTTTTGAAAACAGAGCTTCAAGCAGAGGAAAACACTTTTTTCTGGGTCCAGAGAAAAAGAGGTATAAGAGCAAACAGATAAAGTTGGAAAATATTACAACTGAAAGAGAAAGGAATTCTACTCTTCACTCTAATAACTAAAGCAAGTCAAATAGTCTCCATTCTAAATAATAGATACTCATAAAGCCTTCCCCCTCATCGCCCATTTCCTTCGGAGATTATGAATCCTGAAGTCCTTTTGTTTTCATAGAAGAAATGATGCTTTTACAATAGACATACTGTTTCTGTGGGGTTTCGCCAAGGAAACAGTTCCTTGATCAACCTGAAAACATGGAGGGCTGTCCAGTTCAATGGGCAACAGTGGCATACACTGCTTTCCCTAAGGAGTTTCTGCTCTGGTGCATTCCTGGCAAGTCCACCATTTGAGCCTTCCAGCCACACACAAACTTTACTTAAGAGTCCAGAGGGTTCAAAGAACTAAAGCTCCCAATTCACAACCACGATTGCTCTGACAAACCACAAATTCCTGAATGTCACTGTAACTGTCACTGTCAGTGTACGGTGACAAAATGAAATGCATCCCCAAGAGAGCTCCTTTCAAAGTATTTAAATATGAACCACAGCCCTGTCTTCCAAACACCGTGCTCGCTCTTCTCTCGGTGATCACTCAGTCAACCTAATAGAGGAATACTTCAAACAATACGTTTGAAAGTGTGTTTTCTGCTTATTAGAAGAAAACTATAATTCCTGAAGAAAAGAAAATTCTATATCTGATTTTTGAATAAGCACTTGGAGAGATATATAGATGATGAGACATAAATGGATATGGATGGAGGACAGATGGAATAGGTGTGTTTGGAGTATGGTAGGCCCTACGCTAAGTTGTGTCTGACTCTCTGCAACCTCATGGACTGTAGCCCACCAGGCTCCTCTGTCCATGGGATTTCCCAGGCAAGAATACTGGAGTGGGTTGCCATTTCATTTTCCAGGGAATTTTCCTAATCCAGGGATAGAACCTGCATCTTCCACACTGGCAGGCAGGTTCTTTACCATTGAGCCATCAGGGAAGCATCCAAGTAAGAACAATTATGTTGTTTAAAAAAAGGACCATTATGTCTATGACATAATATCTACAACGCACTTAGTATACTGCTTGGCACCTCTATAATTAGTAGTAGTTTTGCTTCTTTGGAAAACCTTTGTATCTGTTCTTTCCACCTGCAACCTTTACATTCTTATTTATCCTCCAAAAACCTAACTGAGGCATCACTTTCTCTAGGACATACGTGAGCGTGTACGCGCATGCACGCGTGCGCGCGCGCGCACACACACATACATTTGTTGTTCAAGAGTATTTGCTGTACCTAGGCTACCTGTGGTTCAGACTTAAGGCTTTTGCTGAGGCAGGTTTGTCTGTGCTTTTGGCTCTGTGGCCTGGCTTGGAGCTCCTTGACAGCAAATATGTGATGTCTAGACACCTTCCAGCCCCATGCCTGGCACTTGATATGTGTTTATATAATTGAACTGGTATGTCACTTCTGGTAGAACTGCTTCTCGTTCCCTTAGGAGTAATCTTTCTTTCCTCTGGAGGTGCGCCCACAGCTCTTCATGTTTCTGGTACAGGTCTTGTCACAGTTGTGATCACGTGTCTGTGTAATAGGCACACATACAGATTGTGTCTTATTCAACTTTATATGACATGAAGCCCCTATGGTATGCCTGGTGGGTGGTAACAGGTGAGTGTTCTACAAATACCTGTTAAATGCATGTGTTAAATGTATAATAACAGAGTTTCAAATGTCCATTCCTCTTATACTCAGAAAGTATAAGAGGAAAGCAGATGGCAGGAATTGGCTGGGTTAGGTAAGCCTGGAATAGGCCTGGGGAGGACAAATTTTCAGTTCTGGTTTTTTCACCAACTAACTGTGTGATTTGACCTCCAGATTGGGCTTTACCTGTCTGGGCTTCATTGGTGTCAAGTTTAAAATGCTTTGGATGGGGCTTCCTTGGTGGCTCAGTAGTACAGAATCCACCTGGCAATTCAGGAGACACGAGTTTGATCTCTGAACTGGGAAGATGTCACATGCCATGGAGCAACTAAGCCCGTGTGCTGCAGCTACTAAGACCTTGTGCCCTAGAGGCTGTGCTCCCCAACAAGAGAAGCCACAGCAGTGAGAAGCCTGCGCGCTGCAACAAACAGTAGCCCCTGCTTACCACAGCTAGAGAAAAGCCTGCACAGCAACAAACACCCAGCACAGTTAAAGATAAATAAATAAATTTATTTTAAAGATACTTTGGACTTGTAAGATAATTCTGCTGTGTTGTGCTTAGTTGCTCAGTCAGTCGGACTCTTTGCTACCCCATGGACTGTGGCCCACCAGGCTCCTCTGTCCGTGGGATTTTCCAGGCAAGAATACTGGAGTCGGTAAGATAATTCTAATGTGGTCCACTCTACCTTTAAAGTTTTAGGACTTAGTTACTCTAAAGGTACATTGGAGTATGCATATAAAAGGCCTTCGGTTTTAGGAAAAGGTATTTAAACTACTTATTGATTTATTCAACAGATATTTATTGAATGTTTTCTGTGTGTCAGGCATTGCTCAAGATAGATTTCAGGGAAATAGCAGTGAATAAGAAAAGTCTTGTTTACCGTATGAGAGCTTATATTCTAACAGGGAGGGGGCCAACAATAAAGAAACAGCTATAGCAATGTAAGGTGGCAATATGGACTATTAAAATTAAACCAGTAGAAAACTAAAAATTGGGGATTGAGAGTGAAAGGAGGAGCGAGGTGCTCTCTACAAAGGCTGGGAGGGAAGGCCTCTAGAGGAAGTCAAAGAGAGTTAGAGCAGAGAGCCAGATGCACAGAGTCAGACACACTGAAGTGACTTAGCACACAGCAAGCACATCACAGGAGAAGCTGAAATTTGGGGTCTGGAGGAGGGAGGCCATGGAGATGGAGAGCCTTGGTCTAATTGCAGAGATGAGCACAGAAGGTTCCTGTTCTCCTGTTGTGGAAAGGAACAGCCAAATTCCTGTTAAAGATTCCTGCTCGGCATGTCCCTCTTCCCTTAAGCTAATTTTCTTTGCAATTCTGCACCAGTGCAACCTCAATGAATAAGTCATGATTTAGTTCCATGGGGCTTCCCTGGTGGCTCAGAAGGTATAAAGAATCAGCCTGCAGTACGGGAGATCTGAGTTCTATCCTTGGGTCAGAAAGATCCCCTGGAGAAGGGAATGGCTACCCACTCCAGTATTCTTGCCTGGAGAATCCCATGGACGGAGGAGCCTGGTGGGCTACAGTCCACAGGGTCTCAAAGAGTCAGACACGACTCTGACTGAGCGACTAACACTTTCACTTAAGTTCCATGAGTGTTTGATTTCTCCTTCATCTTATCTGTGATCCAGCAGTGGAAGGCTATTTGTATGTTTTGTATGTTCTAGGTGGGAAGGGAGGGTTCTGCTTTGCTTGCTTCTGAGCAGGGGAGCATGGATGGTGAGGTGAGCCCAACACCACTGGGGTGGAGAGTGATGCTGTAGGGCTATTGTACCACCACTGGGAGAAGGCTGGGGAAAAAGGGGAAACGGTGGGGGCGGGGGGCAAAGCCTTGGCCTGCCTGTCTCTGGATCCCACATCTGTGGAGAGCTTTATAAACAGAGTCAATTTCTGTCTGGACTAGCCTAACTGAAGGCAGGTACACATTTAGATGACTGCCCCACCTGTTTCCACCCACCAGTTTGTCTGCTAGATTGAAGCACGTTTGTTAAACACATATTAAATTATCGTGTGTGTGCTCAGTCTTGTCCAACTCTTCATGACTCCACGGACTGTAGCCCTTCAGGCTCCTCTGTCCATGGTATTTCAGCCCCCACCACCACCTACCCCCTACCCCTGCCCCCTGCCGGAAAAGTTTCCAAATTTGTTGATATCCTTAAATCCAGAAATATAATAATCCTAGTAGAAGAAACAGCGTAAACAAAACCACACAGAACAAATTGCAGCCTGAATAAAACTACAGCAAGGCACATCATCATCATACTGCTTCAAGCAGAGAAAATCAAAGCATCAGGAGAGAAGAGACTCAGCTTCATTTAGAGAGGAGAGAGTAACAGTGATCTGGAAGTGGCTGGGGAAGCAGTGTCCTCAGGGAAGAGATTTCAGAGGAGTAAAAGGGGAAAGACAGTGTTTATGAAAGAGCTTGATAATGTAGGGATTCCACTGATCTGCAGATTCTGAGAGCTCCAGAAGGCACAGTGGAAATTTGGGAGTTCAAGCCCTGGCAGAGATGAGGTCAGATTTTAGGATGTGTGAAGCCATATTGGGATAAGGATGACCTGTGAATCTTGGGTCTTTTTTGACTAGTGTAAACAGGAAAACAGGCACAATGTAATTAGTCCTCATAGTCTCGGAGACAGATCCAGGTGGCAAGGCTCTGGCTGTGGGGGATAGGGACAAGTGAACTATACCAGGAGCAATCAGAGCTTATCTTCACTCTAGCTGATGGAGCCTGAGGACAGTTTTACCAGATAAAACTTATTTCCATGCATCCACTCTGTGTGTGTGTGTGTGTGTGTGTGTGTGTGTGTGTGTGTGTGTAAGGCACAGTGGAAATTTGGGAGTTCAAGCCCTGGCAGAGATGAGGTCAGATTTTAGGATGTGTGAAGCCATATTGGGATAAGGATGACCTGTGAATCTTGGGTCTTTTTTGACTAGTGTAAACAGGAAAACAGGCACAATGTAATTAGTCCTCATAGTCTCGGAGACAGATCCAGGTGGCAAGGCTCTGGCTGTGGGGGATAGGGACAAGTGAACTATACCAGGAGCAATCAGAGCTTATCTTCACTCTAGCTGATGGAGCCTGAGGACAGTTTTACCAGATAAAACTTATTTCCATGCATCCTCTCTGTGTGTGTGTGTGTGTGTGTGTGTGTGTGTGTGTGTGTGTGTTTGTGTGTGGTGGAGTGGGGTTGGGTTTTTTTTTTGGCACTCAAATTTGTATCATGATATTTAGGCACCGATGTGGAGACTGTCTTCCTGTACCCAGTAGGTTCCCAGCGAAGGCACCATCATCATTGGAAAGGGGCCTCCTGCAAAGCCTGGATGCCATATTTGAGTAGATTTATTCTTATTATCAATCATATTTAGTTTTCCAAAATTATTCTTGTACCTTTCATCAGATGGTTTTTACACTCACATCCTAGTACTGTAATCACTTGGGACTTATTTATGTGAAGGTCCTAGATGTCTCATAAGCATATTTTTCCTGAGGAATTTATACTTCTTGCCAAAGTCAGTTGCTGTCTTGAGTACATGGAACTACAGAGTCCTGCCTTGTCAAAATTTCAAATGAGATCAAGAAAGCATTCTATTCAAAACTGAGCATCAGTTGAGGTGGATTGGGTAATATTTGGCAACAATTAAAAATAAGAGAGCCACAAGTTGTGCCTGTAAGATTGCTTTATAGTAATCAGCTTTTCACAACTTTATTCTTGAAAGTTTACATCAGCTGTTTTGTGCTAGCTTTGAGCAGTTGTAATAGGAAACTTAGTTATTTGGACCTTAGGGCTATATACAATGCCCCACTGCCCACTTGGTGGCTATTTACCTTAATTACAAACCGAATACTAGGAAGAAATAAACATAATGTAGAATGTGAGCCTTATAGACCCAAATTGATAAAATTTTATCCACTATCTCATAAGGCACCCAGTATGACCTTATAAGAGCAACAGTTTGCAAGTTTAGAATATTTATGACTATGAATGTACTTTTTATTAATTATTTATTTCCTGTGGCTGTAATGTGGTTTTAAAATCTGCGTTGTTAGTAGAAGCAGTAAATGAGCAGTATGTATGCATTACTTGTTCCTGAGCAGCAGAATTTTCTATGTTATTCCTTCTGCCAAATTATATTAATCATATTCAGATCATATAAAGCTAACTCAGTTCATGTCACAAATTATCCTCAATGTAGCGTGTGTGTGCCTGATCTGAATCTCAAGTTTATTTTCCTTGCTGTGTTTAATCTGCATAATTATAGTTTTGTTGACTTTCAATTTCCTTCAAGCAGAGAAGCCCTTTGGAAACCAAATATTAACCATCTCCCTTCTGCCAAGAAAAGAAAACTCGGGGGGAAAAAAAAGAGAAAGAAAATTTGCATTAAACAGTTTAAGTCTATTCACTGTGAAATGGTTTCAAGGGTGTTGGGTCTGGGAAAAATTGGAAGAAATATTGCTACTTCTGCCGCATATTCTATATGAGCCACCTCTGGGACGTGGCTGCTACAAAACAGTAAGGCAGCATTAATTTAGTGCTAAGAAAAGTGCAGCATTCCAACAATAGGAAGATAGAGTCTTGTTATATTATTCAGCCACAGCCAGACTATTGTATCTGTCTTTGGTTACTTTTTTACATTTTATATTTTCTTTTGCCCTGTTATGGGCATAACTGACCATTGACACACATTTTCAAAATAGTTGATCATATTTGGGATACAAAGGGAAGAGCTATCTGATCCACATTATCTTCTAAAACCCTAAACCATGCTTTCTCTTTTTTTTTTAACAGCATTCTATAAGTTGAAAGCCAGCTGATAAAACAACATTAAATACTATTATATTAATACTATTGTATTCATAATCAAACATTTCTAATGGACTATCTCTTAAGACCCTGTAACAAATTTGTCCTGATTATGAGATAAAATAAGTAATTGGCCACTTGTCATTTTTTGAGAAAATTTAAAGCAATAATCTATCATATAAAAAAAACTATGAGGGCAGTTTAGAATTTTTTAAATTAACAGCTTGCCTTTGAAAATTGGAAATTTTATATTTGAGATGTAAAACTAAAATATCTTTTTAAATTATTTTCTATATATTTTAGTGTTACATCTAAACAAAGCATTTTTAGCCATTCATTTAAAAAAACTGGAGCTCATAGAACTTTTTACTCAATCCTTGATGTGATCATTCAGGTTTTCTCTTAAAGTTAAAATCATTTCATTTTCAGCATGTAGAGTTCTCTCTTCCCATGTTGGGAGTTATAGAGAAAAGCCATATTAGAATATAATACCAGTATGACTGAGTAAAAAAATCTTTGTTCTTAACATTGACTACTTGAAGAGAAAATAGAAAATAATCCAGATATTTTTGTTTTCTTTTAGGTCTTCGGATAACTGTGCTTCTGACATCCTTCCTTATGGTTTTGGGAACTGGTCTAAGGTGCATACCTGTATCAGACTTAATGCTTAAAAGAAGGTAAATCATATAAATAACTTAAAATTTTTTTTCCCACATTTTTCTGTTATGAGTGTATTATATATGCTTGGTTATAAGCTTTTAGTAAACAATTCCATTTTTAAAATCAGAGGGTCATATTTATAGTAGCATTTTTTTCCCCTGACATGGTAAGATACTGTACTAATTGTTGTGTAAATAAATAGAGAATACGTTAATCTTCATGCTATCCAGGAGCTATAATAACCATGGGAAAATAATGTTATAACAAAAGGAAGAATGATGTATTAATAGGTGATGCCATAGAAGATTTATAACATGGCCACAAGAGACTGGGAGAAGTTTTGGCTGAGGATCTCAAAAAGAAGATTTCATAAAGAAGGTGATAATTAAAGTAGGCATTGAAGGATAAATAGAATTTTGATAACTATAGTTAGGGGAAGGATATTTTGGGGTAGAGGAACAATAAGAACAAAGGCAGAGAGGTAGGTAAGCACAGGTTTCTTCTGGGATGGGTAGGTAGCTTCTTTTCTGTATAGCAGCATTTCTGCACCTGGGGTATATGGATTTATTCTCAACGGATACAGAGTATATGAAGACTTTAGAAATTTGTTTTTCTTTCGGTTATAATATTAAAAGATTTTTTAACCAATAATAATCTGTAATTAAAAAAAATATTTTTATTGACCAGGATGTCAATTTCCTAGTGTTTATCAAACTGGGATTCTTGGCTTTGACTTTAAGAGCTGTTGAGAAAATTTTTCCCATTAACAAGGAGCCATAAATGACTGAAGTTTGAGAGACAACTGGTATACAGAATAAAGCAAAAAAAGCAGTATGTAGAGATGGAGTTTAGAAAAGGGTATCCTGATTATGCATGATATTGACACCATCCCTTAAACCATTATCCCTCACTGGACAGTTGGGAGGCACTTAGGTTCTTAATCTGAGCAGCAATAGGATCAGACCTATGTTAGGGAAGCTATTGATTTGAAGACTGTAGGATTGATTACAGAGGGTTAAGAATGCTAGCGGGAGACCAGGAAGGATGCAGTGTGAGAGCCCAAGCTGGAGTCATCCTTTTGTTTCGTTTGTTTATTCATTTATTAGTTCATTTATTCAACAAAATTCACTGAACTCCTCCTGTGTGCCAAGCTCTTTTCTGCACATGGGGAATGCAGCAGAAAACACAGTAGGAAAATCTCTGCCTTGTGCAGTTTACATTCCAGCTGGGGAGACTGGCAATAAACTAGATAAATAAGTTAAATATATAGTATGTGCTGTGGGAAAAAAATAGGAAAGAAGGATTTGAAATAGGACAGAAGTGAAAGGATGGTCAAATTTCAAGGAAAAATGCTTACTGGGAAGATAGCTTTTGAGGGTGAAGCCTGGAGGAATGGATGGATGGATGGTATGTTATGTAAAGGGCAAGCATTCCAGGCAGAGAGAACAGCAAGTATAAAGGATGGGAAGAGAAGAGCGACCTGTCAGGGCTGGAGCCAAACCAGAGACTTTATGGGAAGAGGGCTGGGAAATGAGACCAGTCATAGGTGGCGACAGGAGTGTGAGACCAGGTCCTTCAAGACCTTGTAAGGACTTTAGCTTTTTTCGAGCTAGAAATTCATTGGCAGCTCTGAGCCGAAGAGAACCATGGTCACAGGCTGCTTTATTGAAGATCAGGAGTGGGGAGACCAGGTAGGGAATCAGTGCAATAAACCACATGAGAGATGATACTGACTTGAGCTGCATTGGTGGCTGTGGTGGTGGTGAGAAGTGGTTAGATCTGATTATATTTTGAAGGACTTGCTAATGGATTGAATAAAGGGAATAACAGGAAGTGAGAAGTCCAGAATGACTGTCTTACCCTGAGAAGTTGTGGGAATGGAAAGGATAGCATAGATGTCAGAGAGAACATGTGAGAAGACATCAGAGGTGATATGACTGAGGTTGCACTCTGGAGACGGACATTGTTGATTCCATTAACAGATACACGGGACCCACGAGGAAAAGGGGTGGATTTTAGGTACAAGATGTTGACTTTTATTTGGGACAGAATTTTTCATTTTCAAAATAAATGCTGTTCATTTTCAGATTTTTTAAATGTGTTATCTTTCCAGAAAATTGAGAGTATAAGTGTTTCATATTTTTAAAGGCAGATATCATTTGGGTTTCTGTGGAATGCTGGTGTTCATATCCTGTCTTTCTGAGTGAGATTTTAACAGACGAGTTTCATTGTGTTTGAAATGTTCTTAATTTTTCAAATATACAGGTTTTATCTTTTTTTTAAAGCATCTACAGTTTTTAAGTACAAACTTCAGTATAAGCTGAAATTCAATAATGCATTCTTTAAAAATGCTTCCTAGTATTTCTGGTAACTTTTCTTCTGTTTTGGGCCATCTATTCTATTGCTTCTCTCTAGTTTCATATCCCTTCATATCCTTTCCAAATATAAAATTATAGGAATAATAAAGAGTTGACTCTGTGGTGGAGAAAATGGTATGAAAAATAAATGGAGCTCATAAAGAAATGTAAACAAAGATAGAAAGGAAAGAGAAGAAAGAAAGAATTCTGAGAGATTGAACCTTTCATAAAAAGAAAGTATAAATTGAATTTTTCATCCTTTGTGTGTTCACCTATCATATAAGGAATATGGGAATATTATCCCCTTGAAATAAGACTTCATTTATGTCCATGCAGCATTTCTTTAGAGCAATATTATTAACAACACACACGCAGCTGTTACAATGAAAATGCTCCAGTTAGAATGCTTATTTTTGACTAGAAGCCTTATTAGATTACCACTTTTAAGCTTAAGACTCCCACTTGACCCTGAACCGGAAGGGATAAAGACCTTCTGTGCATTTGGCCAGCACTGAAACAAGTATTTAGCAATCTGTTTCTGTGCCCCTGTTTCACTTGAAGCTTTTTGAGCTTCTGACCCAGCTTCTGAATAGTGACCCTGTACCTTTTACTTTCTGTATCTTAGCTTTTATGAGTCTTAAGACGTGAGAAGCAGCTTTCTGATAAACCCTTTCTTCAGTCACAACTATTAATACCACCTTCCTAATGGTGTTTTACCTCTTCATAGTATCAGTATTTCTTTTATCTACATATAGATATGCCACTTTTCTCTTATTAACATCACAAATAAATAAGGAACTTAGAATAATGAACTATAAAGCATTTCTTCTATGATTGGGAAGCAAACAATATATTAAAAATTGTATTACTCTATAGTGTGAAATGCAATATGGCATGCCGGTAAACAATTTACAGACTTCTAGAAGGTGAACTTATAGTAGGTTATATCTGCTTTTAATTATAGGTGTATCCAGCAATTTCCATGACATATTATCTTTCAAATCAGTGTAATTTTTATTAATATTCAGAAAACAAAGATCATGGCATCTAGCCCCATCACTTCATGGGAAATAGATGGGGAAACAGTAGAAACAGTGTCAGACTTTATTTTTTTGGGCTCCAAAATCACTGCAGATGGTGACTGCAGCCATGAAATTAAAAGGTGCTTACTCCTTGGAAGAAAAGTTATGACCAACCTAGATAGTATATTCAAAAGCAGAGACATTACTTTGCCGACTAAGGTCCGTCTAGTCAAGAATATGGTTTTTCCTGTGGTCATGTATGGATGTGAGAGTTGGACTGTGAAGAAGGCTGAGCACTGAAGAATTGATGCTTTTGAACTGTGGTGTTGGAGAAGACTCTTGAGAGTCCCTTGGACTGCAAGGAGATCCAACCAGTCCATTCTGAAGGAGATCAACCCTGGGATTTCTTTGGAAGGAATGATGCTAAAACTGAAGCTCCAGTACTTTGGCCACCTCATGTGAAGAGTTGACTCATTGGAAAAGACCCTGATGCTGGGAGGGATTGGGGGCAGGAGGAGAAGGGGACGACCAAGGATGAGATGGCTGGATGGCATCACGGACTCAATGGACGTGAGTCTGAGTAACTCCGGGAGTTGGTGATGGACAGGGAGGCCTGGCGTGCTGCGATTCATGGGGTCGCAAAGAGTCGGACACGACTGAGCAACTGAACTGAACTGAACATATGATAAATAGTATGGTTCTAGTAAATGTAGATTTTCTAGAAATATACTCCATTGTGAAATGCTTTGTAGCTGACAATCTTAAATTTAAAATGACCATAGTAGAAAAAATTAGTTGTTTAGTAAATGGTTTTATGATAACTGCTTAGCTATCTGAAAAAAGAATGAGGAAGAGCCCTATATCTGTCCTACCACTTAAGTAAATTCCAGTTGGATCAACCATATAAGTAGAAAATATGAACCATAGAAATATTAGAGGATGAGACTAATTTTTAATAATCTTAGAATGGCAAAGGCCTTCCAACTAAGACACAAATCTCAGAAGCCATAGAAAAGTATAATACTTTTGACTACGTAAAAGTTGAGTATCTGCATGATTAAATATACTATAAAAATACATATATATATATATAGTATGAAACAAAGTCAAAAGAAAAGTTAAAAACTGTGAAATGTTTGCAACAATAAGACAAATGGATAATTTCCTTTGTTGAAAAGAACTCTGTCAAATCAATAAGAAAAATAGCAAGTCAGTAGGAAAATGAGTGTTATATGTGAGCAAGTAATTATAGAAATTGAGATACAAATCTTAAGAAAAGATACTCAACAACTTAATCATAGTTAAAGAATATTGAAAAAGCAATTATATATCTGATTATTGGCAAAGATGAAAAAGTATGATAATGTGCTGTGTTGCCTGAGGTATAGGGGAAAAAAATAGGTGTTATAAGTAATTTGGAGAATTCTATTTAGAGGGCATTTTTACAGTATTTAATAAATTTAAAATGTACATGTCCTTTAACCCAATAGTTGTCCTTCTAGAAAATTAGCCCACATATAAAGCTATATCATTTTGGAAGGACAGTCATGTTTATGTGGTTTTACTTGTAACAGCAAAAGGCTGATTATAACCCAAATGTCTTAGCAGAGGGGTAGTGATGATGAAGTATACAGTGAAATAGTATGTAGCTGTGAAAAGGGAGTAAAAGTTCTGTTAAGTGCTGATTTGGAAATATCTCCAAGATATATTGTTGAGTTTGAGAAAAGGCAAAGTTATAATATTATGTTTAGTATATTTTTATTTAGAAAAAATAGTGAGAGGGATGTATTTGGCAAGGACTGTTGCTGAAAGAAACCATTACTGTTGGTTGTTTCTGAGGAGGAAGCCTGGGAACCTAGAAGTCTGGGGTGGAAAGGAGATTGACTTTTTATTTTGTACTCTTAACTCTGCTTGAGAATATCTTTACCATGTGCTAATCTCACGTTTTTGAGTGAAAACACTAATTAAGAGAATCTAAAATGATCACATCAGATCTTCAATAATGAGAATAAGAGAAAGAAAAATAAGAGACTGCTTTTCTGACTGTGAAAACAATGAAAGAAGTCACAAGGGAAAGATATGTAGATTTGACTACATAAACCCTGAACCCTCATGCTTCTAAGATTAGTCATAAAATTAAAATACAAACTAGCAAAAATTTGTGTTGTAAATATATCTAACATAAAATAATATTAAAAGTATAAGCACTTATGAAAGAAAATGGATATAATAGACATACTTAACAAATGTTGGTTCCTAGATTTTATTATTTAAATCAAAACTTGAGAGTCAACTTTTATTGACAGTCTATTTATTTGTAAAGGATAGGCTAAGCTGTGTAATAAGATAAAAAATATACAAGTTCAATAAATAAATTTATTTCTCTCCCAAGAAACAGTCTGAAAAATAATGGGCTGCCCCAGACCAGGTAGACAGCTGTGTTCCAGGGACTCAAGTTCCTTTTCTATTGTTCTAACATCCCCTGTGGTAATATTACTGTCCAGGTGGTCAAAGCTGACTCATATTATGCTTTCATTCCAGTCTACAGGAAAGAAAAATAGGACATCCAGGGCAAGTGACTACATCTTTAGATATTGACCAGGAAGCTGTATGTATCAATTCTAATACACCCCACTGGTACAGACTTAGTCATATGGCCACACCTATCTGCAAGAGGAGCTGGACATGTAGCTCAGCAGCCATGCCCCCAGTTAAAATACAAGGATGCTAAAGAAAAAAAGAAAAAGATATAGCTATCATAGGACTGGAAAAGGTCAGTTTTTATTCCAATCCCTAAGAAAGGCAATGCCAAAGAATGCTCAAACTACCGCACAATTGCACTCATCTCACACGCTAGTTGGAGAAGGAAATGGCAACCCACTCTAGTACACTTGCCTAGAAAATCCCTTAGATGGAGGAGCCTGGTAGGCTGCAGCCCATGGGGTCACTAAGAGTCAGACACAGCTGAGTGACTTCACTTTCACTTTTCACTTTCATGCATTGGAGAAGGAAATGACAACCCACTCCAGTGTTCTTGCCTGAGAATCCCAGGGACGGGGAAGCCTGGTGGGCTGCTGTCTATGGGGTCGCACAGAGTCGGACACGACTGAGGCGACTTAGCAGCATCAGTAGCAGCAACACACACTAGTAAAGTAATGCTCAAATTTCTCCATGCCAGGCTTCAACAATACGTGAACCATGAACTTTCAGATGTTCAAGCTGGTTTTAGAAGAGGCAGAGGAACCAGAGATCAAATTGTCAACATTCGTTGGATCATCAAAAAAGTGAGAAAGTTCCAGAAAAAAAATCTATTTCTGCTTTATTGACTATGCCAAAGCCTTTGACTGTGTGGATCACAATAAACTATGGAAAGTTCTTAAAGAGATGGGAATACCAGATCACCTGACCTGCCTCTTGACAAATCTGTATGCAGGTCAGGAAGCAACAGTTAGAACTGGACATGGAACAACAGACTGGTTCCAAGTAGGAAAAGGAGTACGTCACGGCTGTATATTGTCACCCTGCTTTTTTAACGTATATGCAGAGTACATCATGAGAAATGCTGGGCTGGATGAAACACAGGCTGGAATCAAGATTGCCGAGAGAAATATCAATAACCTCAGATATGCAGATGACACCACCCTTATGCAGAAAGTGAAGAGGAACTAAAAAGCCTCTTGATGAAAGTGAAAGAGGAGAGTGAAACAGTCGGCCTGAAGCTCAACATTCAGAAGACAAAAATCATGGCATCTGGTCCCATCACTTCATGGTAAATAGATGGAGAAACAGTGGAAACAGTGGCAGACTTTATTTTGGGGGGTCTCCAAAATCACTGCGATGGTGATTGCAGCCATGAAATAAAAAGATGCTTACTCCTTGGAAGAAAAGTTATGACCAACCTAGACAGCATATTAAAAAGCAGAGACATTACTTTGCCAACAGAGGTCCATCTAGTTAAGGCTCTGGTTTTCCCAGTATTCATGTATGGATGTTGGACTATAAAGAAAGCCAAGCACTGAAGAATTGGTGCTTTTGAATTGTGGTGTTGGAGAAGACTTGAGAGTCCCTTGGACTGCAAGGAGATCCAACCAGTCCATCCTAAAGGATATCAGTCCTGAATATTCATTGGAAGGACTGATGTTGAAGCTGAAACGTCAATACTTTGGCTACCTGATGTGAAGAACTGACTCATTTGAAAAGACCCTGATGCTGGGAAACATTGAAGGTAGTAGGAGAAGGAGACGACAGAGGATGAGATGGTTCAATGGCATTACGGACTGAATAGACATGAGGTTGAGTAAACTCTAGGAATTGATGATGAACAAGGAGGTCTGGTGTGCTGCAGTCCATAGGGTCACAAAGAGTCGGAAATGACTAAGTGACTGAACTGAACTGATCACAGTGTAAACAGAGATCGTGGTACAAAGCACTCAATTAAGCAGTGCTCTTCTGGGTAGGAAATCTTACCTAGAAGCAAGTACATCCTGTTGAAGATTATGGAAGCCTCATTTTCCCCATGGAATGTCATATTTGGTTTCTTTTTGTAGAAGTGGGAGGATTTGTCCCCCATCCTACGTAACAAAGTTGGTTTGTAAATTAATTTAGGAAATAATAGCAACAACAACAAATGCATGGATACTATAATGAAAGAAAATGGGAATGGATGTAAAAGACAGTTAATAGTCTCTGCTATCTAATGTCTCCGAGTATCCATGTGCCCCCTCTGACTATACAGAAAACATGTTCATCCTTCCTCAAAGGAGAAAATCCACAGTTCCGTCCAGTCGCTGCATCTAGCTTGAAATCTAGAACCTCTGGCTTCTTTCAGGTCTTCATGGTTCTCTGGGAGTAACTCCTTTGGTTGTTCTTTGTGATTTTTGGCTTTGAGCTTAGGAAGGCTCTTTTTGGGTCCATTGTTCTTAGTGAATACACCTGCAGTTGCAACATATGCCATTCTTAGGGGCTGTGTCTTTTGTGTTTGCTGGTGCTGATTTGGGGACCTCAGGATTGCTTTAGGAATCAAGTTTCGTAGAACCGTTTTGTGGTGTCTTTGGTGACACGCTTCCCTCAAACTTAGTAGGCTTCTTCTCTACTCATATCCAGTAGATTCATGTAAATGTAGCCACACCCAAAGATTTTTACCTAAGGCTATGGCTCTTACTCCTCTGAATCTCCTTTCCTATACTCCTTTTGTGCTCACCTTATCCCTTTCCCCTCAATTTCATGGTGGCTACCTGGATGCCATCTGAAAAAAGTTAGGCCTGGGTTGGAAAATAACACCTTTAATTTGATCTTTGCTGCTAGATAGGCTCTGAAAGATGTTATTTCCTGCCATTTAAAGATACAGAAGCAACCTGAGGCTTCAAATTCCTAGATTCTCAATAAATTTGGATAGCAGGGCTTGGGCAAAGAGAAACTCTCTTAGCAGAGCTCTTGTCCCTTCTGTCTATGCTGGCAAACCAGCCAACACTTGTTTGCCTCCACCTCTCTTGTAGCCATCTTAAAATCAGCAAGAGGTGGGAAACAGAGTAGTCTTCTGATTTTTTCCACCCAGTTCTAGGTAATCACAAGCAGTGATTTTGCTGTATCTCACAAATCACCTGCCTTTTCAGCCTGCAGCCTAACCACTAAGCCAGTGCCAAATATGTTATGCCTTTCCAAATGCAAAATCCTATTCTGCAGATAATTTCTCATCAAGGAACAGTTAAGCTGTTATAATGAGGTGTCTCAAAATATAGTAACTCAAACAAGATAATATTTCTTTCTAATATGATAGTCCAGAGTTGGCAGGGAGGCCTAGGCATAGGCAGCTCTGTCCTACAAGGGACCTAAGTTCCTTTATCATGTTGCTCCCCTAGGGAGATGACCTCAGCAAGACAGTCCAGAGCAATGCATCAGCACTGTAGTCACATTTCATCCTATATGAAGAGGAAGAGGGGGACCAGGGAGAGCATTTTGTTCTCTTGGGAGTGACCTTGAAATCCTCCTACTCTCATCACACTGGCCCAAACTTGGTAATAAGGCTCCACCTCATTGCAAGGGGAGCTTGGAAATGCAGACTGTAACTTGAAGTGAAGTGAAGTCGCTCAGTCGTGTCCGACTCTTTGTGACCCCGTGGACTGTAGCCCACCAAGCTCCTCTGTCCATGGGATTCTCCAGACTGTAACTTACCCTAGCACAAACTGGGGGTGTTCTGTACCTAAAAGGAAATTAGAAATAGTTTATTGTCTCTACCACAGGCAATCTGGCTGTCTATTTAGGAGAAAAAGATATTAGATCCTCATTTCATACCATGCACCAAAATAAATTCAGATGAACTAAATGGTTAAATATTTAATTGAAAAACAACATATAGGAATATTTATCTGATCTCTACATTGAAATTTTTTTTCCAAAGTATGAAAAACAGAGGAAAATTATAAAGAGAAAAATTGATAGATATGGCCACTTACAAATGATTAAGTATAAATGCTCAAGTCTCTTATATAAAATGGTATAGAACAGCCTGCCTTCCATATCTGGCATGCGAAACTTATGAATAGACAGGGCCAACTGTATTACTGTTTTGTTGGATTGCCCAACTTTGTATTGCTGAAATGTGCTAGGAGCTCTCTTTTATGTTTGTTCAAATGAAGCATATGTTTATCCACCATAAAAAAATTAAATGTACAGATTGTTAAGCTTAAAACAGGATTGACCAAAAGGAAAAATATTGTCAAAATAAGGGCAAGAACAGGTAAATAAATATATATAAATATATTAAGCACTCATTGAAAATAAGAAAAATTGTAGTATACCAGTGGAAAAAAAGACCAGTAGTCAAAAAAGAAATACAGATTAAAACAAGGAGTTGCCTTTTGGCCTTACCAAGTGTGGTAGGCAGAATAATGCCCCCATCCTCCAAAGATGTCCACCTTCTAATACCCAGAACCTGTGAGTGTATTCTGTTACATGGCAAAAGAGAGCTCCAATTATAGATGGAATTAAGTTTGCTAATCATCTGACCCTAAAATAGAAAGAGTATCCTGGGTTATCCAGGTGCGCCCAGTGTAATCATAAAAGCCCTTAAATAAGAGATAGAAGAGGGAGTCAGAGAGATGCAATGTGAAAAGAACCCAAATCCCTGTTGCTGGCTTTGAAGATAGAGGAAAGGGGCCAGGAACCAAGGAAAGCAGGCAGCTGCTAGAATCTGATAGAGGTGAGGAAGCATATTCTTCTCCAGAGCCTCCAGAAGGGAACACAGCCAAGCCACATGAGACCCCTGTTGGACTTCTGATTTACAGAACTGTAAGAGAATAAATGAGTCTTGTCTTAAAGCCACTAAGTTTGTGGTAATTTGTTAAAACATCAATAGAAGACTAACATACCAAATTTGTGTGTGTGTGTGTGTGTGTGTGTGTGTATTGTTTATTTTTCTATTAAAATTGAAAAAAAAAATTTTTTAATGTGCATATTTTTAAAATATGGGTACTCAGTACTGATGGGACAGACACTGCCAACCACTGTTGATGGAATGTAAATTACTTCAGACTCTTCTGAAATATAACTTTGGAGTATATTTCATAAGGGGCCTCCCTGTTGGCTCAGTGGTAAAAAATCCCTCTGCCAATGTAGGAGACAGTTTCACTCCCTGGGTCGGGAAGATCCCCTGGAGAAGGGAATGGCCACCCACTCCAGAATTCTTGCCTGGAGAATTCCATGGACAGAGGAGCCTGGTGAGCTACAGTCCATGGGGTGCAAATGAGTTGGACACAACTTAGTGACTAAGCAACAACAAGAAAATCTTCATACCTTCCAACCTGTTGACCCTAAGGAAACAATTTGGAAATGGCAAATATTTTCATGCAGAGATTATCACAACTACATTATAATATTAGCAAATAAGTAACAAACATTAGGAAAATGTCAAATGAGTTTTCGTACATCTGTATGATACACTATCAATGGAGCTATAAACAGTTATGATTGTAAAGAATGAAATGAAAAAATGCTTATGTAGAGTGTAAAGTTAACATGATTCAGTACATAAAACTGTATATTCAATATAATATCTGTGATTGACTATGCCAAAGCCTTTGACCTTTTGGATCACAATAACCTGGAAAATTCTGAAAGAGATGGGAATACCAGACCACCTGACCTGCCTCTTGAGAAATCTGTATGCAGATCAGGAAGCAACAGTTAGAACTGGACATGGCACAACAGAATGTTTCCAAATAGGAAAAGGAGTATGTCAAGGCTGTATATTGTCACCCTGCTTATTTAACTTATATGCAGAGTACATCATGAGAAACGCTGGGCTGGAAGAAGCACAAACTGGAATCAAGATTGCTGGAAGAAATATCAATAACCTCAGATATGCAGATGACAGCACCCTTATGGCAGAAAGTGAAGAGGAGCTAAAAAGCCTCTTGATGAAAGTGAAAGAGGAGAGTGAAAAAGTTGGCTTAAAGCTCAACATTCAGAAAATGAAGATCATGGCATCTGGTCCCATCACTTCATGGCAAATAGATGGAGAAGCAGTAGAAACAGTACCAGACTTTATTTTTTTGGGCTCCAAAATCACTGCAGATGGTGATTGTAGCCATGAAATTAAAAGACGCTTACTCCTTGGAAGGAAAGTTATGACCAACCTAGATAGCATATTAAAAAGCAGAGACATTACTTTGCCAACAAAGGTCCGTCTAGTCAAGGCTATGGTTTTTCCAGTAGTCATGCATAGATGTGAGAGTTGGACTGTGAAGAAGGCTGAGCACTGAGAATTGATGCTTTTGAACTGTGGTGTTGGAGAAGACTCTTGAGCGTCCCTTGGACTGCAAGGAGATCCAACCAGTCCATTCTGAAGGAGATCAGCCCTGGGTGTTCTTTGGAGGGAATGATGCTAAAACTGAAGCTCCAGTACTTTGGCCACCTCATGCGAAGAGTTGACTCATTGGAAAGGACTCTGATGCTGGGAGGGACTGGGGGCAGGAGGAAAAGGGGACGACAGAGGATGAGATGGCTGGATGGCATCACTGACTCGATGGACGTGGATTTGAGTGAACTCCGGGAGTTGGGGATGGACAGGGAGGCCTGGCGTGCTGCGATTCATGGGGTCGCAGAGTCGGACATGACTGAGCGACTGAACTGAACTGAACTGAACCTGTGCCTACGTCTTAATTGAGAGATGCATTTAAAAAAGGGAAAAAAAGACTGAGAAATCAAAAGATTAGTAATGATTATGTGAGTTACTGAATTATTGAACTTACAGATTTTTTTCTTCTCTATACACTTATTTTCTACTACAAGTAAATATACTTTTAAACTAAGAGAATAAAATGAAAGTTATGAGACAAGGAAAATGTTATGAGACCAAGTAGGGGGAAGTAGTAGGTCTCTCTCAGACCAGGGCTAAGTCTGTTTTTCCCCGTGCCTTGCTGAGAGATTATCGCATTTGGCCTTAATAATAATCCTGTGAAATAAAGTACCTTTTGGGAAATTGAAACAGAAAGAGAGTAAGTGGTTCACCAAAGATTATAGAGTTAATAAATTTAGCTAAGGCTACAAGCTGTCTTTTGGTATCTAACCAATATTCTTTTTTATTGTGTGTTTTTATGAACTTTCTATAACTGTTCGTGAGAAGTTATTATTATAAGCTTCTTTAGGGCCAAGACTATAGTATTTATTTTTATATTACCTTTAATGTCTACCTGAAGATGCCTTGACCATAGTAGAAGATATGCAGTAGTATTTTTAATTGAATCATAATTGGCCAAAATTACTAAAGGGTACAAAAGGGAATAGATTTTCATAAAAGAAACTGAGGCTATGGTAAAAATCTTTAGAAAGCCCATTCTTTTTCACCATTTCACTGTTTCTCCCTTCCTAACTTTCTTTTTCCTGTAATTAATTCATAACATCTCTGACCCTTTTCATTATCTCCTTACACTAATAAAGGAAAGCTATTACTAGCACTTTGGACCATTGTCAATATCCAGGAAATTCTTTAACACAAGAGTTTATTCTCATGAAGGATAATTAAGAATTGGAAGTTGAGAGAAAGCTTGTGAACCATTGGCATGTTAAGTGTTAGAGATGAGTATTTTTATGGATTCTAAATCATAAAAATGCATTCAATTTAAGAGTACTGGACTTAAAGTAAGGAAATAGCTGCAGTTTCTAAAATGTTGACTCTTTAATGTTATCCTCAGTGCTAGTCACGATTCTCTGCACATATAAAAATATGCTAGCTACTGCATGCCTTTAGATCTGAGAACCTTGAGTTATTTCAATAATCAATGATTTTTATCATCACTTAGTTACAGAGAACCCTCAGAATGAGGCCATGTGGAAGAGTAGAAAGATTCGTGGACTGGTGAAATCAGGTTTAATTTTGATTTCTGGTCTTGTCCTAGCCATTAGTTAGTATGACTTTGGAACTCCCCCACTAATATTTTCTGGAGAAAGAATGTTATAAATAAGTTATAAAATAAGTGTGATTTAAAATATATTATTAGCTTTTCTGGAACTCAGTTTTGGTGGTTTTTTTTTTTAATAAAATGAAGAGAATAGATTATCTTGCTGAGGTTTGAAGTCTTTTCCAACTATAAAAATTCTAATTCTGAAACATCATGTTATTCTAAGTAGAAAATAATTTAAGAATCCTAGGTATTTGTTCTAGAATGTCAGAAAACAAAAGATTGGGATGCAAAATATCATTACATACAAGCTAAAATGTCAAGTTCGTGAGAAAGCATGAACTTAGAGGTCTTCAGTTTGAACGTTAGCTGTTGGCATTTGTTTGAAAAGCTATAGTATGTTGATCACGTGAAAAGAATGCAGCTGTGCATAAATGCTACACTACGTGCCCCTGAGTCCCAGCCTCTCCACAACAGGAGCAATGATTGGTGTGCGCAGGACCAAGGCACACAGCCCACCATGGCAGGGGTCCCCAGGCTCAGCAGTGCGGATGCTGGGGGACTGCTCCCCCTTCCTAGCCTTTACCACCTGATTTTACCAGTGCTGGAGAAACTCCCAAAGCTCTGATCTAAACTTCTCAGCCCGCTAGGGAAATTCCCCTGTTTTCCACCTGGCCTGTGGGGAAGGCACAAACTGGGCCTCAGAAGTAGGCTGCTGCTGCTGCTGCTAAGTCGCTTCAGTCATGTCCAACTCTGTGCGACCCCATAGACGGCAGCCCACTAGGCTCTGCCATCCCTGGGATTCTCCAGGCAAGAACACTGGATTGGGTTGCCATTTCCTTCTCCAGTGCATGAAAGTGAAAAGTGAAAGGGAAGTCGCTTAGTCGTGTCCAACTCTTCGCGACCCCATGGACTGCAGCCTACCAGGCTCCTCCGTCCATGGGATTTTCAGTAAGGAGAAAAAAATTGACAAAGAAAAAAGACGCCAGAAAGAAGGGAAGAAAAGGCAGTTCGGAGGGCTAAGGGGAGAGAAAGAGAGGGAGTAAATTAAGGGACCAGTGAGAGGAGACTGGGATGAAGGAAAGCCTTGCATGTCTGTCACATCTTGAGCTGCAGAGGGCAGGACACCTGCAGCCTCCTAACCAATATACGACTACCCATCTTCATCAGACGCAAAGTTTCAGGTGAGGAAGCCAGGGTTAGACCCCTTGAATTAACCAGTCAGCTTCCTTCAGAAGCTCCTTTATGCTCCAGAGCTTATCGCCCAGGAGACAAAACTATATCCTCATACTGCCATTTTCTGCCTGCCCTCCTGTGGTGTGCAGTGCTTGAGACAGTGTTGAAGCCTTGACCTTGTTCTTACCACCCTCAGTGTCTTTTTCTAAAAGTTTTGTTTCCCAAATTTGGGGGAAGTTTTGTTTTTTGTTTGCTGACTATAAGCTTTTTAAAACCTAGAAGTGGAACTGATGTGATGTATGTGGTGAAACCTTGTGAGCTTTGAACCGCGTGATCCCAGTTCTCTGTTCTTGGATCCTAGAGAGCATCCCCACTCTCTTCTCACTCTGGGGAGTTTAGAAACCACAGTCCTGACCCACAAGGAACTTAGCTGACAACTGCAAAACAAAACTAAAGCACATAGTGATGATCCAGAAAAATTAAGTTATGAGATCTACTTTACTTAACAGAAGATTGTGGATAACACCTCTTTTGTTTTTCTGTGTTTGTTTTTTTTTTTAACACGCAACTCAGATCAATAGTTACAAGTTTCTGAAAGCCATCTTCTTTCAGGAGTGCTTCGAAAGTATTAGGACAATCACAACAACTTGCATTTCTCTCTCAGCACATGAAGGCAGAGAGACTTTTCTGTTCAGACTGTTCATTTAAGCTGCGTGTTTTTCCTTTTCACACTGTTAAGCTTATGTACCTAATTCTTGTTTTAGCATCTGTTTTTAACAACTGGAATGAAGGGTCTAAATGTAAATTTCCATTTTCTTACACGTCTGACTTCCATCCTCAACAGTCTGCTGAAACCGCCTCTGCTCAGATCATGGAAGACCTCCTTGTTACCGAGGAGCTTATGTTTCAGTTAAACCCTCTTTCTGTTTGATTTAAAACTATTGGCACCTCACTTTCCACTTTTTTAAACCCTTTTCTTCTTAGTTACTATGACACCAGCCTTTCTTGCTTTTCATTTTTTTTCCTACCTCTGTAATTGCTCCTTCTCAATCGTCTTTCTAGACTCCTCTTCCTCTGACTGTAAAGTGATGGTTCTCCAGAGTTTCTTCCTCAGCCCCATCATATATGTCTCATCTCAGACCTCTTTCCTGTGACCTGTAGTCAAGCACTTACTGGACAGAATTGTGAGTGTCCCCCCCACATCTAGTCATTCACATAACCATTATACCACCTCAGCAGCCCTCCAAACCATCCCTTTTCTGTACCCATTGTTCCAGGGCCAGCAAATCCTTGTCCTAGACTCCATGCCTGAGGGGCATGGCTTTCCTTCAGCTCTGCCATTCCCTATGGGGTGAGGAGTCCGTAGGGCCAAGGAAGTGTTTCTGCCCTGCCCCTTACCACTTTTCCTTCAGCTCTGCCATTCCTTCAGCTCTGCCATTCCCTATGGGGTGAGGAGTCTGTAGGGCCAAGGAGGTGTTTCTGCCCTGCCCCTTACCACTTTCTAGCTACACAAGGCCTCAGCGGTCCCTGTACTGCCTCTTTCCCAGGTCTGTTCTTCCAAGGATGAACTGCCTCCCTGGCTGTGCTCCCCAGGCCCAAAGGGTAGCTAAGGGGCAGCTGTTTGGAAGGGGATAGACAGAGCTTGGATGGGATTGGACCTTCAGGTCCATGTGTGAATACTGTGAAGCCCCTGGATTGTAGACCAGAGTCAGAGGTCAGAGGACAAGGAAGGCAGACCACCGCTGATACTCTTGTCACAGGCCTCTCAAGCTTAGACTAATTATTGCCTTTTTTTTCTTTATATTCCTAATATAGTGCTGGTAAGTGACTCTTCAGCTACTCTACTTAAAGAGTTTTAGCTTTTCAATTTTAAATTCACATGCACCTATTGTTATCACAATCCCTACCCAATACACAGTGAATACTCGGTACATGTTGGTTGAATGAATTAAACACACAGCTTGTATTAAAGAGTTTATAATTATTTCCTCTCCTTAATTGTCATTTTTAAAGAATTTATGGTAATGTTTTGTATGATTTTATTGTGTCTTAGGGCCAACACTTTTTCAGGAAAAAACATACATCTAATTTTGCATTACTATTAAATGGAAAAACTGGACTTTATATATGTATGTGTGTGTATATATATATGTAACTTAATTTTATTTCTAAATATAGTTTACAAACAAATTAATTTCTTAAAACAGGGTAAGTTAATGGTAGGTGACAGAAACCTGTTCAGACAAACATGAAAATCTTCACATTACAGATTGGTGTGCAGTGGTCACCAGATGGAGTGCTTATAACCAATTAGTAAGTGACAAGTGTAGGATACAAATTCAGGAAGGAAGAGAACTAAGTTCTGGAAGATTTAAATATGCTGGAAAGAGCAGGGACTGGATTTCCCTGCCAGATTTCCCATAAATTCAGAGGATAACTCCCAATCCTGTAGGTTCCAGTTCTCCTAGTGAACTCATTTATGAGGAGTGCATTTATGTATGATGACTTTTAATGCAAAAAAAAAAAAGCATGCAATTATTTAAATTAGAATAATTTTTAAACACCAAATCAGCATGTTTTTCACTGTGAATTTTCACTTTGATAATCCATGTTGTAGATGCACAAAGACCCCAGCCATCCCAAGTTTGGTGACCTTTTAGACTTAGAAGCCATCCGAATTGTCCTTAGTACCATATGACTTTAGCAGGTATACTTGTGTTAGAAATATCCAAATCTGTGCATTGAGTAAACTGGACTAGCATGGTCCTCGTATTATCTCAAGCTCACACGTTCTATGACATGTACATTTGCTGCTTGGAAAATAATCTTTTCATGATTCCACTGAGAGGTAGTGGAGCCTTGGCAATTATTTGAGTTTTACACCTTAATTTTCAGGATTCATTCTGTTTTATCAAGTGGTTTTTAAAAAATATTTATTTATTTATTTGGCTACATTGGGTCTTAGTTCTAGCACACGGGATCTCGAGTTGCTTCCTGTGAACTCCTAGCTGTGCCATGTGGGATCTGGTTCCCCTGAGTCGGGGTCACCAGGCAAGTGTTTTTCTTTTCTTTTGATAGATTGTTCTTTCCATGTTCTCCTTCCACTCTTAACATGTTTAGGCATAATAAGACTTGCTCATTCCAATCCTTCTCCTTCTAGATGGGATGAGTCTTTCAGGAACACCTCATTAAAGGTGTTAAATATCACAGTAGCTACCATTATGAGCCATCATTTATGTTTGATTGTTGTACCATCACGAGTTATGATTAAGGGAGTCGTGATTAAAACCACTTAATGACAGTGTTTCAAGAATATTCTATGATGAAACTGCTGTGTGACAGCTGAGGATCCTCTGGCGTTTGGAGGAGGTATTTGGTTTATGAACAGTTTAATTGTGTTTGTCATTTAGAAAATAGTTCCCCTTACATGAGCATATTTTTAAATGTCTTTGGTTCCCCAAATTTAGTAATATTAATGATTCTGGAAGCTATTTTGCCTTCAAATAACTTCTCCAACATGTACAAAGGTTTGAGCAGACGTAATTCACATATTCTACTTCCCACTCACTTATGCTTCTACAGTAGAGCCCTACCCCTACCCACATGCCTGTTTATTTTCCCTTCTACATTCAAAAAACTTTTATCAAGGTGGTAGTTGTTAAAAGGAAGATCTGACACCCACACGGTGATTAAAAAGCAAAAGGAACAGAAATAAAAAGTAGCATCATATATATGTCATGTGCCCTGTTCCTTTCATTTCCTTTACCTCCAAAGCAGAAGAGGTTGACTCGCTTCTCTTGTTTTGTCTGTGCTTTTTGAACTTCTGACTTCTTTTCTCCTTCAGGGCTACTTTTGAATGTGAATGTTTATGTTGGGAGTGGAAAAAGAAATATGGGAAAAGGATTTTCAGGTTCGTGTTCATCAGGGCACAGGACAGAGCACTGAACCAAATACGGTAATGAGGAAGGGTGAGCGCAAGAACAAATGAAATGGAAGCAAGGAACTGCTCTTCACTCAGCCTCGCAATTAAAGTCTGAGACTGGAAAGGACCTAGGGATCTGTAATTATAGTACCTTCACCTAACAAATACTCACGGCATGCAGGCTGAAATTAAACTAACCTCTTCATTTTATGGGAGAAGGAATGGAATCCCACAAAGACATATTACCCAGGAGCATTAAAGTAGTTAGGTGCAGACCAAATCCTATGATTCCTTGACCAATTCCTCTTCCATTAGAAGATTCTATAATGTTTATTTTTTCTTTTTTGTATTTCCGTTATCCTGCAGAGAGTAGGTGTGAAATGTTGAGCTCATTTGTGTTATTTGTAGGGCTGGAGGAGGCACTAGGTGTCTATAAGTGGCAGTCTCAGAGGATATGGAATTGGGAGTCAGACCTGGGTCTGAAACTTGGCTTTGCCTGTTAGCGCAAGTTATTTTATGTTTCCAAGCCAAAGCTTTCACATTTCAATAAATGGAGATAATAATATCTGGCACATAATGATGTGATAATAAATAAAACAAGGTTATTGAAAGTATTTACTTTGGTATATGGCACAAATCACAGGCTTCAGTAAATATTTGTGAAATGAATAAGGGGTGACCATTGGTGTGTTATGGTTATATGCAGTTATTTGTGGCTTTCCAGCTGGGACTAGTGGTAAAGAACCTGCTTGCCAGTGCAGAAGACATAAAAGATACAGGTTCTATTTCTGGGTCAGAAAGATCCCCTGGAGGAGGAAATGGCAACCCACTCCAGTATTCTTGCCCACAGAGAGTCACCATACTTTACCTGTCAGTTGTCTCTTGTTCTTTATAGATATATATTCTTATTATTGCTGTAGTAAACACTGTTGGCTAACTCCTTTTGTCTAGAAGATGCCTATTTTAGCTACCTCACAGCCTTTTAATTTGTTTGATTCCAGACTAATCCATGGAGGACAGCTGTTAAATGGATTGGCAGGTCCAACCGTAATGAACGCAGCTCCATTCCTGTCCACAACGTGGTTCTCTGCAGACGAGCGGGCCACTGCCACAGCTATCGCGTCGATGCTCAGCTACCTCGGGGGAGCTTGTGCATTTTTAGTTGGACCGCTTGTCGTTCCAGCTCCCAATGGCACAGCACCTCTGCTTGCTTCTGAGAATAGCAGGGCCCACATTAAAGATCTCATAGAGACTGTACTATATGCAGGTATTTTAAAGTTTACTTTCTTCCTGTTATATTTTGTCTTTTATCCCTGTCATTTTCACTCTACTTTTTGTATACCAGATCACTTCTTAAAAATAGAGGACTAATCCATACATATTCGGAGAAGGCAATGGCACCCCACTTCAGTACTCTTGCCTGGAAAATCCCATTGACGAGGAGCCTGGTAGGCTGCAGTCCATGGGGTCGAGAAGAGTCAGACATGACTGAGCGACTTCACTTTCACTTTTCACTTTCATGCATTGAAGAAGGAAATGGCAACCCACTCCAGTGTTCTTGCCTAGAGAATCCCAGGGACAAGGGAGTCTGGTGGGCTGCTATCTCTGAGGTCACACAGAGTCGGACACGACTTAGCAGCCATACATATTCATATATGTGCTTTCCTTTCATATAATATGGAGATGCCTATTTAAAACTAACCCTTTCTAGGAAGTGTCAGTCAGTCAGTTTAGGTGCTCAGTCGTGTCCGACTCTTTGCAACCCCATGAATCACAGCACGCCAGGCCTCCCTGTCTATCACCAACTCCCAGAGTTCACGCAGACTCACGTCCATCGAGTCTGTGATGCCATCCAGCCATCTCATCCTCTGTCGTCCCCTTCCCCTCCTGCCCCCAATCCCTCCCAGCATCAGAGTCTTTTCCAGTGAGTCAACTCTTTGCATGAGGTGGCCAGAGTACTGGAGTTTCAGCTTTAGTAAGTTTAAAATGCATTATTGCTACATGAAAGGTTATTTCTTAACTTTACTCTTCCCATCCGTTTACAGTTAAGAACTGTATAGCACCTTGTCTAATGTCTTTTCTAAATATCAGTGTAAAAAACTGAACATAACAATCCATGATACATATTTGTCAAGCCTCTATCGGTAGGTGTTAAGTCCATTTTCTCCCTGTAGTTTCCTGTTATTGGCCATGTTCTCTAACTTCATAAACATAGATCACCCATGATTTTCCTTTTCATTTCCTACTCTCTGTATGTTTAGTCTATTAATAAGGGATGTTGACCTTTTCAAAACATTTCCTAGGTCCTTTCTCTTTATTTTAGACTCAAGCCCTGGTCCACTCTTGAATCTTAAGTATATTGCCTCTCCCCATATGCCTGTTTATTATTTCCTTCTGCATTCAGAAAACTTTTTGTAAGTGTTTCACTATGTACCAAACACCATGGTAAGCACTGGGAATTGCAAGATCACTGATGAGATCATTACAATATAAATAAGGATATACAGAGCTTGGGAAGCCTAACTGACCTGGCTTTGGGGAGAAGTTGAGGAGTCAGGGAAGACTTCACCAGGAATGTGATAATTAAAACTAAGAACTTCACAGGTGTTCACTGAATGTTCAAGTGGGTTAAGGTGTCCCTCACAGAAGGGCAGAGAAGGTATATGAGAGCTCAGTATGTCCAGGGAACTGCATGTAATTTTGTGTGACGAGAGTAGTATGTGTTTAGGTATAGGTAGCAAGTGACAGTGGAGAAGGCAATGGCACCCCACTCCAGTACTCTTGCCTGGAAAATCCCATGGGCGGAGAAGCCTGGTGGGCTACCGTCTATGGGGTCGCACAGAGTCGGACACGACTGAAGCAACTCAGCAGCAGCAGCAGCAAGTGACAGAAAATGAGACTGAAAAGGTAAAGGACCAGATTATGATGAACTTTGTATTAGTTCATGTATTCACTCATTAATTTAACAAGTATATTTTGAGCTCCTATCTATCTTTAAGTGTTCTAGACACTGAGGTAAACATAGTTCCTGCCCAGACAGAACTTAGTGTCCCAAAGCGTATAGACAAACAAGCAGTTGTAAAACAAGGTACTAAGGGCTGAAACAAAAGACCTATAATTGCTTTGATTGCTCAGAGGAGAAGCACCTAACCAGATTTTGGAGGTCAAATAGAGCTTCCTGAAGGCACATAATCTAATTTGGAACCTACGGAATGAGAGAACATTAGCCAAATATAATGGGCAGAAGGAAGAACAGATTAGAGAGAGAGAACCATGGAGGAGAAACCTCCAGTAAAAGGGGTGAGCCTGCTACAATCAAGCAGCTGAAGGCCCAGAGTGGCTTAGATCTGGTGAGAGTGGTGAAAGATGGAGCTAGAGAGGTAAGTCAGGCCACGCAAGCCTCCTAAGCAGAGGTAAAGGGTTTGAAGTTCACCAGGTTGTAGGCAAAGGCCACACTCCAGGGACTTCTACACTAGAGAGCTAATGATGGAACTTATATCTCAGAAATCAGATGTGGAGGGGATAAAAGTGAAATTAGAGGTGGTGGTGGTAAATAAAGCTCCCTGTAGACAACTCACTCCTTTTAAAGAAAGAAGCTGAAATGTAAGAATAATAAAACCAAAAGTAGGTAAAACAAATTTTGAACTTTATTTTGGTTATATCATTTCTTTTTATTGAAAGCTTAGGCAGTTGTTGTGTCTTTTAAATGACTGGATTTTAGGCACTGTTGGGCATGTATTAATGCTCTACATCCTCTGGCTAATGATTCCCAGGTCATCAAGCAGAAATCCCTATTCAAAGCTTCCAGCTATTGCTTCAGTGCTTTCATATTTTCCCATTTGTTTTTCTGAGATCATGTCCCATGACCCTTCTTTCCATGAAAAACTAGTTTGCCTAGAATCATGACCTTAAAAGGTTAATGATTCTTAAACTAAAATTATTGCAAACAAAGACATTATAAGTAAGCTGTAGACCAATACACATAGGCACATAAGCCCTGAACAAAATACTAGCAAACCAAATCCAGTAACATAATAAGGATTATACACCACCACCAAATAGGTTTTATTCCTGGAATACAAATTGGTTTAACATTCAAAATCCAATTAATATAATATGTTAATAGAATAAAGGAGAAAAACTGTGTGATCATCTTAATAGATGGGGGAAAAAAAAGCATTTGACAAATCCAGCACCCTTTCAAGATAAAAACATCCCCAAATTAGAAATAGACAGGAACTCCTTCAACCTAGTAATATTAGGGCATCCATGAAAAACATACATAAGATCATATTTAATGGTCAAAGACTAAATGCATCCCCCGACCCCCACCACCAAGAACAGGATCACTGAGTAAGAAAAAGAAGTAAAAGTCATCTAGATCAGAAAGGAGGAAGTAAAACTATCTCTGTTGAAAATGGCATGATCTTGAGTGTATAAAAATCCTTTGTAAATTACTAAAAAAGACTAATAGATCTAAAAAACAAATTCAGCAAAAACGAACAGCTCATCCTAAAAAAAAAAGTTTTAGGATGCAAGATTAATATATAAAAATCAACTGTATTTCTATACACTTGTAATGAACAGTCCAAATATGTAATTAGGAAAACAGTGCACTTGCAATAGCCTCAAAAAGAATAAAATATTCAGGAATAAATTTAAGAAAATAAGCATAAAACTAGCACTCTGAAGACTATAAGGCACTGTTGGAACCAATTAAAGAAGACTTAAAGAAATGGAAAAACATCCTGTTCATGTGTTGGAAGTTTTAATATTGAAGATAGTAATACTACCCACATGTATCTACAAATTAAATGCAATCTCAATTAATATTTAGCTGCCTTTGTTACAGAAGTTGACAAACATCCTAAAATTTGTATGGAAATGCAAGGGACTCAGAATAGCCAAAACAGCCTTGAAAAGGAATAACGTTGGAGAACTCACAATTCCCAGTTTCAAAACTTACTACAAAGCTGCACTGATCAAGACAGCATGTTACTGGTATAATGACAGACATATAAATCAACAGAAATGAGATTTCAAAGAATAAACCATTACATTTATAGTGAAATGACTTTTCAACTTCATATTATAGTCAACTGACTTTTGACAACAGGGCCAAGCCAATTCAAAGGGAAAAGAAAAGTGATATTAGAATAACTGGATAGGTTCAGTTCAGTTCAGTTGCTCAGTCGTGTCCGACACTTTGCGACCCCATGAATCACAGCACGCCAGGCCTCCCTGTCCATTACCAACTCCCGGAGTTCATGCAGACTAATGTCCATCGAGTCCGTGGTGCCATCCAGCCATCTCATCCTCTGTCGTCCCCTTCCCCTCGTGCCCCCAATCCCTCCCAGCATCAGGGTCTTTTCCAATGAGTCAGCTCTTCGCATGTGGTGGCCAAAGTACTGAAGTTTCAGCTTTAGCATCATTCCTTCCAAAGAACACCCAGGGCTGATCTCCTTCAGAATGGACTGGTTGGATCTCCTTGCAGCCCAAGGGACGCTCAAGAGGCTTCTCCAACATCCAGTTCAAAAGCATCAATTCTTTGGCGCTCAGCTTTCTTCACAGTCCAACTCTCACATCCATACATGACCACTGGAAAAACCATAGCCTTGACTAGATGAACCTTTGATGGCAAAGTAATGTCTCTGCTTTTGAGTATGCTGTCTAGGTTGGTCATAACTTTCCTTCCAAGGAGTAAGTGTCTTTTAATTTCATGGCTGCAATCACCATCTACAGTGATTTTGGAGCCCCCAAAAATAACTGGATAGCCACATGCAAAAAACATCAGTTTGAATCCCTTCCTTTCCCTGTGTATAAAAATTAACTCAAAATAGATCATAAACCTAAATGTAAGAACTAAAATTATAAACTCTTAGAAGAAAACATAGGCATAAGTGTTCGTGACTTGGGTTAGGTGAATCCTTTTTAAAAAGAACACTGAGCGTACAAATGGCAAAAGAGAAAAATAGAAAACTTGGATTTCATTAAAATTGAAATCTTGTGCTTCAAAAGATACCATCAACAGAATGACAAGACAACCCACAGAGTGGGAGAAAATAATTGTAAATCACATATCTGATAAGGAACTTGTATCCACAATATATTTAAAAAAAAAAAACTCTTAGAATCCAGCAACAAAAAGTCAGTTTGATTAACAAATGGGCAAAAGACTTGAAATAGATATTTCTCCAAAGAAGACATACAAATGGCCAACAAGCACATGCAAAGATATTGTCATTAGTCATTAGGAAAATGCAGATCAAAACTGTAACATGATAAACTTTACAACCTAGTAGGGTGACTATAATCAATAAAATGGAAAATACAGTAACAAGTGTTGATGAGAAAGTGGAGATATTGGAACTCTCATACATTGCTGGTAGGAATATAAAAGGGTACAACCACTTTGGAAATAGTTTGGCAGTTTCTCAAAATGTTAAGCATAGATTACCATATGACCCACCAGTTCCATTTCCAGGTATATGCCTAAAGAGATGAAAACATACATCCATGCAGAGATTTGTACACAAATATTCAGAGTAATATATTCATTATAGTAAAAAAGTAGAAACAATCCAAATTTCAGTTAACTAAGTGGATTTTAAAATGTGATATATCCATTCAGTGGAATACTATTTGGCAAAAAAAAAAAAAAGTACTGCTCCAACATGGGTGAATCTTGAAAACGATAAGCTAAGTAAAAGAAGCCAATCACAGAAGACTACATATTATGAGATTCTATTTGTAAGAAATGTCCATAGTACTCAAATCCATAGAGATTGAAAGACGATTAATGATTGCATAGGGCTGGGAAATTATTCAATATCACAGTAATCCAAGTCTATGCCCTGACCAGTCATGCTGAAGAGGTGAAGTTGAATGGTTCTATGAAGACCTAAAGACCTTCTAGAATTAGCACCCAAAAAAGATGTTCTCTTCTTTATAGGGAACTGGAATGCAAAAGTAGGAAGTCAAGAGATACCTGGAGTAATATTTGGCTTTGGAGTACAAAACGAAGCAGGACAAAGATTAACAGAGTTTTGCCAAGGGAACGCACTGATCATATCAAACACCCTCTTCCAACAACACAAGAAAAGACTGTACACGTGGACATCACCAGATAGTCAATACCCAAATCAGATTGATTATGTTCTTTGCAGCCAAAGATGAAGAAGGTCTATACAGGCAGAAAAAACAAGACTGGGAGCTGACTGTGGCTCAGATCATGAACTCTTTATTGCGAAATTCAGACCTAAACTGAATAAACTAGGGAAAATCACTAGACCATTCAGGTATCAGTTCAGTTCAGTCACTCAGTCGTGTCCAACTCTTTGCTACCCCATGAATTGCAGCACGCCAGGCATCCCTGTCCATCACCAACTCCCGGAGTTCACTCAAACTCCTGTCCATCGAGTCTGTGACACCATCCAGCCATCTCATCCTCGGTTGTCCCCTTCTCCTCCTGCCCCCAATCCCTCCCAGCATCAGAGTCTTTTCCAATGAGTCAACTCTTCCCATGAGGTAGCCAAAGTATTGGATTTTCAGCTTCAGCATCAGTCCTTCCATGAACACCTAGGACTGATCTCCTTTAGGATGGACTGATTGGATCTCCTTGTAGTTCAAGGGATTCTCAAGAGTCTTCTCCAACACCACAGTTCAGAAGCATCAAATCTTTGGTGCTCGGCTTTCTTCACAGTCCAACTCACATCCATACATGACCACAGGAAAAACCATAGCCTTGACTAGATGGACCTTTGTTGGCAAAGTAATGTCTCTGCTTTTCAATAGGTTTTCTAGGTTGGTCATGACTTTCCTTCCAAGAAGTAAGTGTCTTTTAATTTCATGGCTGCAGTCACCATCTGCAGTGATTTTGGAGCCCAGAAAAATAAAGTCTGACACTGTTTCCCCATCTATTTCCCATGAAGTGATGGGACCAGTTGCCATGATCTTCGTTTTCTGAAAGTTGGGCTTTAAGCCAACTTTTTCACTCTCCTCTTTCACTTTCATCAAGAGGCTCTTTAGTTCCTCTTCACTTTCTGCCATGAGGGTGGTATCATCTGCATATCTGAAGTACTTGCTATTTCTCCTGGCAATCTTGATTCCAGCTTGTGCTTCTTCCAGTCCAGCGTTTCTCATGATGTACTCTGTATATAAGTTAAATAAGCAGGGTGACAACATACAGCCTTGACATACTCCTTTTACTATTTGGAACCATTCTGTTGTGCCATGTCCAGTTCTAACTGTTGCTCCCTGACCTGCATATAGGTTTCTTAAGAGGCAGGTCAGGTGGTCTGGTATTCCCATCTCTTTCAGAATTTTCCAGTTTATTATGAATCACACAGTCAAAGGTTTTGGCATAGTCAATAAAGCAGAAATAGATGTTTTTCTGGAACTCTCTTGCTTTTTCCATGATCCAGCGGATGTTGGAAATTTGATCTCTGGTTCCTCTGCCTTTTCTAAAACCAGCTTGAACATCTGGAAGTTCATGGTTCACGTATTGCTGAAGCCTGGCTTGGAGAATTTTGTGCTTTAGAAAAAGCTGTGAAAAGAAGAGAAGCGAAAAGCAAAGGAGAAAAGGAAAGATATAGCATCTAAATGCAGAGTTCCAAAGAATAGCAAAGAGAGATATGAAGACCTTCCTCAGTGATCAATGCAAAGAAATAGAGGAAAACAACAGAATGGGAAAGACTAGAGATCTCTTCAAGAAAATTAGAGATACCAAGGGAACACTTCATGCAAAGATGGGCTCGATAAAGGACAGAAATGGTATGGACCTAACAGAAGCAGAAGATAGTAAGAAGAGGTGGCAAGAATACATAGAAGAACTGTACAAAAAAGATCTAAATGACCAAGATAATCATAATGGTGTAATCATTCACCTAGAGCCAGACATCCTGGAATGGGAAGTCAAGTGGGCCTTAGGAAGCATGACTACAAACAAAGCTAGTGGAGGTGATGAAATTTCAGTTGAGCTATTTCAAATCCTGAAAGGTGATGCTGTAAAAGTGCTACACTCAGTATGCCAGCAAATTTGGAAAACTCAGCAGTGGCCACAGGACTAGGAATGATCAGTTTTCATTCCAATCCTAAAGAAAGGCAATGCCAAAGAACATTCAAACTACCACACAGTTGCACTCATCTCACACGCTAGCAAAGTAATGCTCCAAATTCTCCAAGCCAGGCATCAATAGTACATGAACTGTGAAATTCCAGATGTTCAAACTGGATTTAGAAAAAGCAGAGGAACCAGAGATCAAATCGCCAACATCCACTGGATCATCAAAAAAGTAAGCGAGTTCCAAAAAAACATCTATTTCTGCTTTATTGACTACAGCAAAGCCTTTGACCGTGTGGATCACAACAAACTGGAAAATTCTGAAAGAGATGGGAATACCAGACCACCATACCTGCCTCTTGAGAAATCTGTATGCAGGTCAAGAAGCAACAATTAGAACTGGACATGGAACAGCAGACTGGTTCCAAATCAGGAAAGGAGTATGTCAAGGCTGTATATTGTCACCCTGCTTATTTAACTTATATGCAGAGTGTATCATGTGAAATGGTGGGCCAGATGATGCAGAAGCTGGAATCAAGATTGCTGGAAGAAATTCAATAGCCTCAGATAATGCAGATGACACCACCTTTATGGCAGAAAGCAAAGGAGAACTAAAGAGCTTCTTGATGAAAGTGAAAGAGGAGAGTGAGAAAATTGGCTTAAAACTCAACATTCTGAAAATGAACATCATGGCATCTTGTCCCATCCCTTCATGGTATACAGTTGGGGAAACAATGGAAACAGTGAGAGACTTTATTTTGGGGGGCTCCAAAATCACTGCAAATGGGCTCTGCGACCATGAAATTAAAAGACACTTGCTCCTTGCAAGAAAAGCTATGACCAAGCTAGACAGCATATTAAAAAATAGAAATAGTACTTTACCAACAAAAGTTCATCTAGTCAAAGGTATGGTTTTCAGTAGTCATGTGTGGATGTGAGAGTTGGACTATAAAGAAAGTTGAGCACTGAAGAATTGATGCTTTTGAACTGTGGTGTTGGAGAAGACTCTTGAGAGTCCCTTGGATTGCAAAGAGATCCAACGAGTCCATCCTAAAGGAAATCAGTCCTGCATATTCATTGGAAGGACTGATGCTGTGGCTGACACTCCAATACTTTGGCCACCTAATATGAAGAGCTGACTCATTGGAAAAGACCCTGATGCTGGGAATGATTGAAGGCAGGAGGAGAAGGGGATGACAGAGGATGAGATGGCATGTTGGATGGCATCACCGGCTTGATGGACGTGAGTTTGAGCAAGCTCTTGGAGTTGGTGATGGACAGGGAAGCCTGGCATGCTGCAGTTTTTGGGGTCGCAAAGAGTCAGACATGACTGAGTGACTGAACTGACTGACAGAGTTTCTTTGGAGGATGATGGAAAAGTTTAAACCTGTGGTGATGATTGTAAAACTCTTTGAATTATGCACTTTAAATGTGTGAATTCTATATCTTATGAATTATATCTCACTGAAGCTGTTTACAAAAAAGCCAGTAGAAAGATGGACAAAGAATACAAATAAGGCAATCACAGAAGAAATACAAATGACCACTAAGCATATGGAAGATGCTTATTCATTTTACTCATAATTAAAAGGACTGTAAATTAAAACAATGCATTAAATTTGTTCCTAAGATTGATAAAAAATAAAGACATTGCTTGTGGTTAGTGTCTCATAGAAATATTGTACCGTTTTGCTAAGAATATAGCCCTAGAGTTAGAATTATCCTACTGAAAGAGCATCTAGAAATCACTTAGTCTATTCCCTTTATTGACCCAGAAAGAGTAAGGAATTCATTCAGTTTATAAGTTAATTAATGGGGTATACTGGTCTATACTCCAAGGTTTCCTGACTTTTCTATTAGAGTCATGCTTTTCTACTAAATTGAGCACAGTTAAAAGCTGGGACTTCCATGTGCCAGAATTCTGGAGGGAAAGATCAGGACTCCTAGGAACTTTTCCTTCTATAATGGTGCCCAAAGATTGATCAGTTGTTCATTTTACTTTTCATTGTTTCATGAGCATGTGAGTTCTAAGTCATGTCTGACTCTTTGTGACCCTGTGAACTGTAGCCTACCAGGCTCCACTGTCTATGGGATTCTCCAGACAACAATACTGAAGTGGGTTGCCATCCCCTTCTCTGGGAGATCTTCCCAACCCAGAGATCAAACTTGCATCTCTTGTGGCTCCTGCATTGCAAGCAGATTCTTAACCACTGAGCCACCAGGGAAGCCCTTTGATTGTTTAATAGCCTATATTAGCTAGTCTTTTGTTTGTTAAATTTTGCTCTCTGTCTCTTGGTTTCTTTTCTTTTCTTTTTTTTGGGGGGGGATGCTTCCCTGTCTTGTTCAGATTTTTCGTAAAGCCTATGTATTAAGTCTGTTCTACACAAAGCATTAGAATATCCTACCACTGATCAAACAAACCTTTTCCTATCCTAGTCTTACCAATTTTCTAGCCTAGTCTTTATTTTTGAGGACCATGCTTATAAATCAGTCATCCTAGGCCTGTTTAAAGATCTCTGTTATAGATAATACTGTTGGCTTTTAATGGGTTTTCTCCATAGAGTAACATTTGTTTCCTGCTTCAATCCTCTTTTTATGAGTGTACCATACCATAAGTCTGCCATACTTATTTCCTTGTATGACATCTTATCTTTGCATGTCAATCTTTCTCACAAGACTGAGCTGTTGTGTCTAGGCAAGTACTACATTTCACTCATCTGTATATAACTGTTTGCTTATCTGTATTTATCTGTATATACATTTATAGATATATCTGTATATATCTATCTATATATATTGTCACCCAGCTTATTTAACTTGCATGCAAAGGACATCATGCAAAATGCTGGGCTGGATGAAGCTCAAGCTGGAATCAAGATTGTTGGGAGAGAGATTAATAACCTCAGATATGCAGATGACATCACCCTTATGGCAGAAAACGAAGAGGAACTAAAGAGTCTCTTGATGAAGGTGAAAGAGGAGAGTCAAAAACAGGCTTAAAACTACATTCAGAAAATGAAGATCATGACACTTGGTCCCATCACTTCATGGCAAATAGATGGGGAAACAATGGAAACATTGACAGACTTTATTTTCTTGGGCTCCAAAAATCACTGCAGATGGTGACTGCAGCCATGAAATTAAAAGACACTTGCTCCTTTGAAGAAGAGCTATGATTAACCTAGACAGTGTATTAAAAAGCAGAGATATTACATTGTCGACAAAGGTCCACATAGTCAAAGCTATGGTTTTTCCAGTAGTCATGTACAGATGTGAGAGTTGGACCATAAAGAAGACTGAAGAATTGATACTTTCAAACTGTGGTGTTGGAAAAGACTCTTGAGAGTCCCTTGGACTGCAAGGATATCAACCCAGTCAGTCTTAAAAGAAATCAACCCTGAATATTCATTGGAAAGACTGATGCTGAAGCAGAAACTCCAATACTTTGGCCATCTGATAAGAAGAGTCGACCCACTGGAAAAGACCCTGATGCTGGGAAAAGATTGAAGGCAGGAGGTGAAGGGGACAACAGAGGATGAGATGGTTGAATGGTATCACAGACTCAATGGACATGAGTTTGAGCAAATTCCAGGAGATGGTGAAGGACAGGGAAGCCTTGCTGCTCCGGTCCATGGGATTGCAAACAACTGGACACGACTGAGTGACTGAGCAACAACAATGTATCTAAAGCTGCAATGATGCTCAATGCTGCTGCTGCTGCCAAGTCACTTCAGTCGTGTCCGACTCTGTGAGACCCCATAGACGGCAGCCCACCAGGCTCCCCCATCCTGGGGATTCTCCAGGCACTGGAGTGGGTTGCCATTTCCTTCTCCAATGCATGAAAGTGAAAAGTGAAAGTGAAGTTGCTCAGTCATATCCAACTCTTCGCGACCCCTTGGACTGCAGCTCACCAGGCTCCTCTGTCCATGGGATTTTCCAGGCAAGAGTGCTGGAGTGGGGTGCCATTGCCTTCTCCAATGATGCTCAATAAATATTTGTTAAAGAAATACTTGAGATGTCGAACTTTTTGTGTTGTCTGATTAGCATTTTACTTTTTTTGTTTTGTTTTTCAGAATTTGGAGGTGTCTGCTTACTCTTTTCTGCAACTGTAGCTTATTTCCCACCTCGGCCACCTCTTCCTCCCAGTGTTGCTGCAGCTAGCCAGCGGCTGAGTTATCGACGGAGCTTTTGTAGGTTATTAAGGTAAATATTGTTTTTGGGGTGGGGGCGACAAGAACACTGGAGTGAGTTGCCATTCCCTTCACCAGGAAATCTTCCCAACCCAGGGATTGAACCTGGGTCTCCCACATTGTAGGCAGACGCTTTACAGTCTGAGCCACCTTCGTTTCAAGGCAAAGCATTCAATATTACAGTAATTCAAGCCTATGCCCCAGCCAGTAACACTGAAGAAGCTGAACGGTTCTATGAAGAACTATAAGACCTTTTAGAACTAACACCCAAAAAAGATATCCTTTTCATTATAGGGGACTGGAATGCAAAAGTAGGAAGTCAAGAAACACCTGGGGTAACAGGCAACTTTGGCCTTGGAGTACAGAGCGAAGCAGGGCAAAGGCTAATAGAGTTTTGCCAAGAGAATGCACTGGTCATAGCAAACACCCTCTTCCAACAACACAAGAGAAGATCTACACATGGACATCACCAGATGGTCAACACCAAAATCAGATTGATTATATTCTTTGCAGCCAAAGATGGAGAAGCTCTATACAGCCAGCAAAAACAAGACCGGGAGCTGACTGTGGCTCAGATCATGAGCTCCTTATTGCCAAATTCAGACTTAAATTGAAGAAAGTAGGGAAAACCACTAGACCATTCAGATGTGACCTAAATCAAATCCCTTATGATTATACAGTGGAAGTGAGAAATAGATGTAAGGGACTAGATCTAATAGATAGAGTGCCTGATGAACTACGGACGGAGGTTCGTGACATTGTACAGAAGACAGGGATCAACACCATCCCCATGGCAAAGAAATGCAAAAAGGCAAAACGGTTGTCTGAGGAGGGCTTACAAATAGCTGTGAAAAGAAGAGAAGTGAAAAGCAAAGGAGAAAAGGAAAGATATAAGCATCTGAATGCAGAGTTCTAAAGAATAACAAGGAGAGATAAGATCTTCCTCAGCGATCAATGCAAAGAAATAGAGGAAGACAACAGAATGGGAAAGACTAGAGATCTCTTCAAGAAAATTAGAGATACCAAGGGAACATTTCATGCAAAGATGGGCTCAATAAAGGACAGAAATGGTATGGACCTAACAGAAGTAGAAGATATTAAGAAGAGGTGGCAAGAATACACGGAAGAACTGTCCCAAAAAGATCTTCACGACCCAGATAATCATGATGGTATGATCACTCATCTAGAGCCAGACATTCTGGAATGGGAAGTCAAGTGGGCCTTAGAAAGCATCACTACGACAAACAAAGCTAGTGGAGGTGATGGACTTTCAGTTGAGCTATTTCAAATCCTGAAAGATGATGCTGTGAAAGTGCAGCCCTCAGTATGGCAGCAAATTTGGAAAACTCAGCAGTGGCCACAGGAGTGGAAAAAGTCAGTTTTCATTCCAATCCAAAAGAAAGGCAATGCCAAAGAATGCTCAAATTACCGCACAATTGCACTCATCTCACATGCTGGTAAAGTAATGCTCAAAATTCTCCAAGCCAGGCTTCAGCAATATGTGAACCGTGAACTTTCAGATGTTCAAGCTGGTTTTAGAAAAGGCAGAGGAACCAGAGATCAAATTGCCAACATCCGCTGGATCATGGAAAAAGCAAGAGAGTTCCAGAAAAACATCTATTTCTGCTTTATTGACTATGCCAAAGCCTTTGACTGTGTGGATCACAATAAACTGTGGAAAATTCTGAAAAAGATGGGAATACCAGACCACCTGGCCTGCCTCTTGAGAAATCTGTATGCAGGTCAGGAAGCAACAGTTAGAACTGGACATGGAACAACAGATTGGTTCCAAATAGGAAAAGGAGTACATCAAGGCTGTATATTGTCACCCTGCTTATTTAACTGCTATGCAGATTACATCATGAGAAACACTGAACTGGATGAAGCACAAGCTGGAATCAAGATTGCTGGGAGAAATATCAATAACCTCAGATATGCAGATGATACCACCCTTATAGCAGAAAGTGAAGAGGAACTAAAGAGCCTCTTGATGAAAGTGAAAGAGGAGAGTGAAAAAGTTGGCTTAAAGCTCAACATTCAGAAAACGAAGATCATGGCATCTGGTCCCATCACTTCATGG